>QRFJ01001110.1:115120-205488 GCA_006176705.1 Cocos nucifera | reverse complement strand
CGACGTAAGGTGGGAGGGTCCTGGTCCAAAACATGTGTTAACTTCTCTGAACCCAAAACAATTTGTAGTTCCTGAGCCAATCTTTTAGTTGGGTCCAGTCAGTCTATGTGTTCTAGGATACTGCAGTGGGGATTGGACGCAGACTATTTCTTATATATAGAGAGTCAAGAATTCTAATGTTAGATATAATTTTTTTGACTTGACAATTTGTTTAGGGAATTTATTTTTAAACAAATTAAGCTCCACTATTCTGTATCTGCCCTGACCACCTCTCCTCATGGCAGAGATGCGAAAATCTCCGCGATTGATGATTTTTAGTGGTGGTGCGGTCTCACCAACTGACTCATCACCTACCTCACTAACAGTTATTGGTGATGGGTTAGCCAGATGAAAACTCTTGTTCAATGATTCTCTTAATATGGTGCACCCAAACTTGGTCTCTAATTCATGAATCTCACCGTATCCGGAATATTGATCCACTCCTTAGTTAAGTCGACCCACCATTTGCATAGACTGGGTTCCTAATTGGGTCTCTCACCGTATCGGAATATGAGCCCAACTCATCCTCCAGCCCATAAGCATCCATGCCTAATAGACATGGTTGCGTCTTTTCGGTGCAACTGAGCCACTGTATCCAGCCGAGAACAATCAACCCCGGGAAGGGCCCGCACGTCTATAATGGTGGAAGACCTCGGACTTAATCTTTTCTTAGGGAGAATTGATTCAGGTCTCATTAAACTAGACTTGGCTTAGTCATAACAATTATGACTAACCTAGTGGCATGGGTCAGCTCGGATTATTGACCACCTCAGATCAGAACTGTGTCAACAGATATGGCCAGGTAAGTGAGACCGGTGGAAGGAATATGCCGTTAACTCGCACAAGAACGCATTCAGGTCGAGTAGCTTCCAATTAAAAACCAGTCGGTCGTCTGTGCCAAACTTCACTTAGACACCAAATTGTTGGTCAGAACCAATTGGGTTAGCCTACAATCCAGACTCTAACCTCTGAGCCTAATTAGGTCTTGCTTGATCGTGACTCGATCTTGACCCAGACTTAATCCTATTAGGCTGGTCAATTTAAGCATGTGATCCCATCTAACCAACTCTTGATTCGGTTTGATCAACCGCTTAGACCTAATTGAGCTACCCAAGCCCGAACCCAGTATTATGAATATGTCTTAGATCTGAAATTCTCAATTTTAGACCTAATTGATATTCCATAAACTTAATTCTTAATTAAGTTGGGTTCATAAACAAAATATGCACAATAATTCCTAGGGTTTCAGATCTAGGGTTTTGCAGAAAGTAAGTTTTGGTTTCTGATTAAGGATGAACCATTTAAGGACGAACACGCAGCACCCCTACACGTCATAAGAACACCCCATCGAATGGGAAAGAGAGGGTCCTTTAAACCCTTCTTCGTTCTTATGACCGGACGGCCAAGAGGAACGCCTTAATCAGGAACATGTAAATCTACAAAACAGTTATAGATCTATATCATATATCTCATATACAAATTTAGATCTAATCAAGGCATATTTTGCATACATCTCATGTATCAAATCATGCATGTTTTCAGATCTAAATTATCACATAATAATCTAAAAAATTAGATTTAAATTGATCTAATCAAAATAAATTCTAATCTAGACAATTATGTAGAACTATTCTACAACTAGTCTAGTCATGCATCTATCATATCTCATATGATATTTAAAATTAAATAATTTTTATTTGCTGTTTATCAGATGTTATTATAACACTTATAATATCAGAAAACAGTAAATAAGAAGATCTAAAATATGATTTAATCATATTAAATCAAAGACATGCAAAACTATTCTATAGAACTATTCTATTCTAGAACTAGTCATGCATATCTTCATGTTCTTAGATCCAAATCATTTAATTTTAATTTTTTCTGATTTCAGATCTGATCACATCTCATGTGACATCTGAAAATCACTTTATTTTTAATTAAAATAAAATTAAAATCAGATCTAAATAATTTTAGAACCATGGCTCTGATACCAGTTGAAGGGAAATCCTGATTTCCCGGTCCAGGTTCGTTCAGATCTGATTAGATCAAGAGATATATTTCAAAAATTTTTTCTCTTGATCTCAATCAGATCTTGATATGTTTCAGATCTGATTCTTATTATTTTAATAAATAAAATAAAATAAGATAAATTAAATCAAATTTAATTTACCTGATTTGGGTAATCCTATTACCCTGTAGATGATCCTGATTGCAGCGGAAGGTTCTGGATCTTAGCCACGCAAGCGCCTGGCCTCTACCGGTATCCACTCGGGTTGGATCTAGAGAATCTCTTCTTCTCTATCACACCTCCAAAAATCAGATCTGGATCTGATTTGGAGGATCTTCAAAACTCTTTTGAAGATCTGCAGTCGTCCTTTTGCAGCAGCGCAGCCTTCTTGCTTTTGATCGCCTTTCCTTGATCTGAATTGCACCAAACTAAGTCCAAAACACTTTTGGACATGGAGAAAAAGGGGAGAAGAGAGTATGGCATGGAGAAGGAGGGGAGAGGCAGCCTTGGACGTGGGAAATCTCTATTGAATTCACTTTTCACTTAGGATTAGGGTTGGGCGCAGGGTCTTATTTATAGACCTCTTGTGATCCAACTCCTCTTCCTCTCAACCAATCACAACCCTTTGTGAAATCAGATCTAAATCTGATTGGTTGGAATAGAGACCCCTGGATTCCTCCTTAGAGGGCCTAAGACCAGTCAAACTGGATTCTTAGTAGAACTCTGATTGGAATCCAAAAGGGAGGTGGAGTCCTTGTCCAACAAGGACTCCTAGGCGCCTCCTACTTGGGCTCACGCCACCCTTGGCGTGCGCCCTTCTCCTTGCCAGGTTCTGGCAGGGGGACAAGGCCCCCACCAGCTCTCCAATAGGTGCATGACATGTGGTCAAAAGTCAAAGGGTCAATGGTCAACGTTTGACCAGTCAAAGGTAGACTTTTGACCAAAGTCAAAGAACAAGAAATGGCAGGTGACCAAAAATGGCAGGTAATGTCTTACAAATAAGACAACCTATTCTGACTTGGACAACCTCCAGTCAGACCATATGAAGGCCTCTGATTGAGCACAAACTCCTTTGGCTCAGTCAGGACAACTTATTTATGATAGTAAAAGAAGAACGTTAGGTTCAATCGAGTGCTAGCACGATTTCCTTGAACCTAATTGAATCTCATTCAGATCAATTGAACTAGATCAGTTCAATTGATGATCACCAGATTCAAACCCTTGTTTGTGTGACCCAGTTAGGTTCAGTTCTGTATGGTAATGGGATATGTCATGATCTCTATCATAGACATCATCGAAACTCCTTTCGATGGATCAGAACTCTTCTGATTCGAACAGCTAGAATGATCGATCATCTAAATCATTCTAATTGCTCCCAAAATCCACCAGTGACACCTAGCAGTATATGGTGGCAACCCATCAGAGCTGAATGCGAACCTCTTGGTGCAGCTACCTGTGTGATTCAAGTTCTTCTATCTTGAGCCCCGATCAGATTAGGGTTAAGGTGAACTCGTCAAACCCTAGTCTCTGTCATATGATGTAATCATTCGATTCGAGTCCAATGTGAAAATCTAAATAGAAACTCTTTCTATTATTTCACTCTACCATGGCCATGGATTTCTGGACTTGATTCTCATGATCATCATAGGGCTACTCCTCTACCACCGAGGTAGATAGATTCCATCTTGATGCAATCCAGTTCCTACAATGAACATGCTATAGCCAACATACACCTCAGGGTTCCATATGGCTAGGAGACCGAGTAATGGTGTAGTCAAACTATAACACCCTCAAGGTGAACTGCCGATGCATCTCAGGTCAAAGAACCAGACACACTACTGCAGCATCGAGTCAGTCATTGACGAGAAGGTAGACTTCCTAATGACTACTCGAGGTGGTCACGCTCAGTGCCCTCGTTCTCTAACGAGTACCTGTACTCTCGCTCCGGTGTCTCCACACCGTAGACTCAAGACTCATCTACTAAAGAGAAGCGATCGTACACCAACCTTCCGGATCAATCACCATCCTCGTGATGATCCTATGGTCGGGAGCTGTTTATGAGTTAATAATGATTATTCATGTCTTAAATTTTCAACTCTCGAAAATATGAATTATCATTACCATTAACTCAAAGGATGTATCACAGACACTAAATACACATGTGTGATAGAAAATAACCCATTTCATTAATTATAGTCAAAATTATAATTTTGCCCCTAGAAGTGTATTACAAGTGTCAGCCAATTCTGGCTTCTAGGGCACATATATCTAACACTTAGGTGGCGCCAAGACTGGTCAAAGAAGAGTCTTTGGCACCACCTAAGTAGAGAGCATGAAGCAATCTAGAGTCCCATCTATATGGGACTCCAGGCATCATCCTCTTTAGGCACACGCCTCTCTAGGCATGTGCCTCCTCTCTTTCTTCTTTTTTGTAGGGGGACAAAGCTCCATCTTCTCTCCTATGGGTGCATGACACATGAGCAGATGTCTAAGTGTCAAAGGTCAATGTTTGACCAAAGTCAAAAGACAAGATTTAGTAGGTGATGAAAAATGGTAGGTGTTGTCTCAAATTTATTTTATAAATTAAGACAACCCTTTTCTGACCTGGACAAGCTCCAGTCAGACCAAGTAAAGGTTTTTTAGTGAGTCCAAACATATTTGGCTCAGTCGAGATAACTTTTAATGATTGTTGAAGAAGAACATTAGGCTTAATCGTGTGCTAGCATAATTTTCTTGAACCTAATTGAATCTTATTCAAATCAGTTGAACTGGGTTAGTCCAATTGATGATATCCAAATCCAAACCCTTGTTTGTGTGACTCAGTTAGGTTCAGTTTCATATGGTAATGGGATATGTCATGATCTTTATCATCAAAACACCTTCCGATGGATCAAAACTTTTCTGATTCAGACAATTAGTATGATCGATCATCCAGATCATTCTAATTACTCCAAAAATCCATCAATGACGCCTAGCAGCATATGGTGGAAATCCATCAAATTTGAAAATGAACCTCTCAGTGCAGTTACCTATGTGATTAAGTTCCTCTATCTTGAGCTCCGATCGGATTAGGGTTAAGGTGATCTCGTCAGATCCTAATTTTTGTCATATGAATTAATCATTTGATTCAAGTTCGATGTGAAAATCTTAATAAAAACTCTTTCTATTATTTTACTCTACCATGGCCATAGGCTTATAGACTTGATTCTCATGATCATCATAGGGCTGCTTCTTATCTATCGAGGTAGATAGATCCCCTATTGGTGCAATCCAATTTCTACAATAAACATGCTATAGCCAACATACACCTCAAAATTTCGAATGGTTAGGAGATCGAGTTATAGCATAGTTAAACTATAACACCCTCAAGGTGAACTACCAATGCACCTCAAATCAAAAAATCAGACACACCACTGCAGCTTCGAACCAGTCATTGACGAGAAGGTTGACTTCCTAATGACTACTCGAGGTGGTCATGCTCAGTGCCCTCGTTCTCTAGCGAGTACCTATACTCTCGCTCTAGTGTCTCTACATCGTAGACTCAAGACTCATCTATCTTAAAGAAGTGATCATACACCAACCTTCCTGATCAATCATCATCCTCATGATGATCCTACGGTCGGAAGCATTTTATGAGTCAATAATGAAAATTCATATCTTAAATTTTCAACTCTTGAAAATATGAACTATCATTACCATTAACTCAAGGGATGTATCACAGATACTTTCAAATATCCACTATGATAGGAAAATAACTCATTTTATTATTTATAGTCAAAATTATAATTTTGCCCTTAGATGTGTATTACAAGTATTAACCAATTCTGGCTTCTAGGGCACACATATCTAACACCTCAGGGTTCTGAATGGCTAGAAGACCAAGTTATGGTGTAGTCAAACTATAACACGCTCAAGGTGAACTGTTGATGCACTTTAGATCATAGAATCAAACAAATACTGTAGCATCAAGCTAGTCATCAACAAGAAGATAGGCTTCCTTATGACTGCTCGAGGTGGTCACGCTCAGTGCCCTCATTCTCTAACGAGTACGTATACTCTCACTTCGATGTCTCTACACCATAGACTCAAGACTCATCTATCCTAAGAAAGTGATCGTACACTGATCTTTCAGATCTATTACCATCCTCATGATGATCCTAGATCGAAAGCAATTTATGAGTTAATTATGATAACACATGGCTTAAATTCTCAACTCTTGAGAATATGTGTTATCATGCCTATTAACTCAATGGATGTATCATAGACACTTTAATATATAATATGATAGAATAAATAATCCTTTAATTAATTTTAAGTTAAAATTATAAAAATATCCCTAGAAAGTATTTAATAAGTGTCAGCCAATCTGGCTTCTAAGGCATACATTTAACAAGATGAAGACCTCCGATTATTTAAGACAGGAGGAAGGGAGAGGCCTTTTCAATGGCTCTTTTGTGCCCCTATTGCTTTATTAGGGATAGGAAGATGACCTCACCCTAATAAAGAAACATCAACCCCATTTGGAATAGAAGGAAGATCTCATCCTGACAAAGGGATAGGAAAAAGGCCAACCATGTCAGTAATAGAAGGAGAATCTCATCCTAGCATGTATGAAGACCCCCGATTACTTAAGAAAGAAGAAAGAGTGAAAGACTACGCGAGCATAGAATTGAGATGAAGTTGTCAAAATAATATTTTCATTAAAACAAAAAGTTTAATACATGGAAAAGTTTGTAAGACCAATTACAAAAAAAAAGGGAAGAAAGAAAAAAAGATGCCAAAGTCCTATTCGAAGTCAAATTTTGGACTACCAGTGTCGGCCAATACCAAAGATAATTTCAAGTTTTTGATCTTCTCTTCGAGTTTCCATCGAACCACCAGGCTTTTACTTAACAACTTCTTATGTCTCTACGAGTCATCCTCAACTTTCCTTAACTTCTTTCTTAGCACAGCCGACTCGACCCTACATCCTTCATATCATCTTGTTGATAGACCATTTGCATCTTCAACTCCCATACTTTCGTTTTGCTATTTCTGAACAAGGTGGACAAGTTCTCTAGAGAACTCCATAAAGATTGGACCTCTGCTGAGTCCTTGCTAGAGCTGGCTCAGACCCCTTCAAATAATTGTTGCTAAAGATGAGCTATCTCATCATCGACCCTTCAGAGCTTCCCCTTAAGGTCGGCGACTTGGCCATACCATTCGTGTCTGTATTCGTTATGACCATTCGTGTCTGTATTCATTATGAGAATCCTTAACTGCCTGTAATTAGTTTTGAAATTTGAAGAACTTCTTTGTCCAGTCCCAGTCGTACTCTTCTCGACTGGTTGACCACGTCGAATTACCTTTGAGTAATCGAATCTTTTCTTGCACAGCCTTCAACTCAACTTCTAGAGAACTTGCCTTGGCCATTAGTGCCCATGGCTTGTCGCTATCGAACTTCTTCACCTATTCTAATTCCTCTATTAAATGGTACTTTTTATTGATATAGTCCATAACATTCTTTTTATGGACTTGATGAAGATGAGTAACTTTAATTGTAACCTTGAAATAATATTTTTTCAACTTTTGAAGCTTATCCTCTGCTTTTTCTAATTTCTCCTTAGCTTGATGAACCTTCCTCCTTAGGCTTTTTATGTGGGACTTCAGGGGGACACCCTAAGGAAGGAGGTCGGCTTCGATAGAAGACTGAACTTGAAGTATGAAAATATCACCACATAGATTTCATAGAAGAAAAATTCATTCTCAAAATTGGCTTCATTGATCAAAATATTTTTAGTACAAGAGAAAAAATAATAAAAAAATACAAAAATAGGAGGTCTCAGACCTCCAGGAGAATGGTGGAAGAGTTCGATGTAGCCTCAATCGGTGCAGGCCCTTCAACAATGGCAGGAGTAGATGAAGTCAGAGTGAAGGAAATGCGTAGGATTTCTAGCTCTACTTTTAAAAAATTTTTTTGATAAATGCATAATGGATAATATTATTAATCATATTAATAATGAAAAGCTATAGATCTAATCTAAAAATCCTACATGCTATAGGATCTAATGTATTATATATGCATGCATATCTGAAAATAAAAATAAAATCAATAGTAAAACTATTTTACTGCTCTACGTGCTCATAACATGTTACCTTTTAATCGATAGAAGAATGCTGCAATCAGATCTCCTCTGTATAAATTTGAATGCCATGATGTAGCCACACATGCATCTGGCCTCTACGGATAATCCACAAGTAGCCCTAATCTGGATCAATTTCTCCCGAGTGCTAGCTCTGCAAAACCTTCAATGATTGATTTAGATCAAACTTCTTTTGATCTTCTTCATCGGGTCTTTGGATGCTTTAGATCTCAATGAATGTAGATAAGAAATTGAGGAGGTTCTCCACCTGGATCTATGAAGTGACGACCCTCGTAACTCATAGATCGAAATCCCAAACCCTAGATAGATTCTAGGGTGTGCTCTCACACAAATCCCTTGCACCTAGAACTCTCTTTTCTTTTTGATTTTTTTTCATGTAGAAGAGCTCATGCACAAGATCAGAAACTCCTTTTCTGATCTTCCTTTCTTTCTCTCTTTATCTCTATTTCTCTCTTATTCACACATCCATGAAACCCAGCATTTTATAGAAGTGCACAAAACATGGGAGGCATGAGGGGTTGGTTTAGATCAAGTGCTTACCCATTCAAATTCAAATTCTATTCAAATTCAATTAGTAACCAGATCAAACCAATCCATAAGATGCATGAGAATGGAGAATGCATGCCCTCCCTTGCATAGAAAACTTCATGAGAAACATCATTCTCATGGAGAAAGGATGGCACAAATCTTGGTGATGTGGTGCATGGGAAGACTAGTCAAACTAGTCTCATTGTTTGTCCTCTAATTGAACCAATCCAATCCAAATTGGTTAGGCTGAATTAGATTAGGTTAAATTCAACTTATTTAGGCTTAATTAGGCTTAGTTAAATCCTAATCAAATCAGAAATCAATCAAGCCAAACCCCTGATCAAATCAAGAATTAAACCTCCTTGATGATTAGATCATCTTATAACTTAATTGGGTCAAATCTAAATGAATCCAATTCAATTGATCTTGATTCAAAATAATCACTCAATCAAATTGAGTTAATTAGTGATCAAATCACTAATTAAACTTCTCTTGATCAGCCATTAGATTAGGTAGGAACCTCTAGTGTATTTGATCCCACAGATTTGAACATAAGTCGATAGCATAGGAATCAATTTTCTATACTAATCGAAGTGACCATCTAGCAATGGTACTCGATGTCTGGATAAATCGAATAGTACAATCGCAACATTCAGAACCTATGTGAATATAGTTATCACATAATCCATCCCTTTGACCTCAGTGCATAGGATGACTTTGGGTTAAACTGTCAACCCTGGAACATACATCCAAATCGTATCTCAAAGCAATTAGTCCTATGACTCCTCACTAGAACTACCCTGGCTAAGACTTAGCTAAATTGAAATACTATTGAACATAGCTTCTAGGTCCAGGAGTGGTCAATCCTATCTTGACTCATGTACCAACTCCTCAAGTACTTGACTATACCCAGAAATCTTTAGTCACTAAATTAGAAATTCAGATAATCCAGCATCAAAGCACAGTGAGTTATTTGAAAGTCACCATGGTGATCTCAGGTTGGAGGGATACTTATGCCCATATTCTATCAGAGTGATTCTTGATAGTAGAAAAGCTCTAGAGTCGGTCACATTCAGTGCAGATGTTTTCCTACATCTCATCTGCATGCCATACCAATGTCTTCACACTCCTTGGTTAAGAGGATAACCAATTTATATAGCATACAATGATCTATACTCGATAAATATTGTCATTCTTGATAACAATGTATCATTTGATCGTGAACATATTTAAGGACTAAATGATAAATCCTTTTTTGTTGATTCTAAATAGTCCTAAGGACTTCATTACAATAAGTAGGAGTTTATTAGAAGATAAAAGATTTATGATGAAAAGTTAGAATAATTTTTATTTAATTAATAATTTATATATAATTATATAAAATAGCTCAATCATCAATGGGCTGATGATTGACTTTGGGATACTATTCCCAATAATCTCTCACTTGACCTAAAGCCAATTGGTGTAGTATCATATACCCATCTTTGACTTGAAGTCATCGAACTCCATCATCGTAATGACTTTAGTGAATGGGTTGGTCAGGTTCTCCCTTCCATCAATCTTCTAAATATCAATTGTCACCTCGATCCATGAACTTTCAAACAAGATGAAAATGGTGTAGAATATGCTTCATCTACTGGTGTGCCTTCAGTTCTTTCGCCTGAGCTATGGCTCTAGAGCTATCACAAAAAAGCAGAACTAGACCATTGAGGGAGGGTGCTACTCCGAGCTCGGTAATGAACTTCTTCAACCACACCGCTTCTTTGGCAGTATCTGATGCAGCAACATATTCCATCTCGCACACTGAATCGGCCATGATGTGCTACTTGAAACATTTCCAATAGACTGCACCACCATTAAGGATAAACACATACCCCGACATACTCTTCCTGTCATCATGATCAGACTGGAAATTAAAGTCTGTAAATCCCACAAATCTCAAGTTTGACTCACCATAAACAAGCTACTAGTCTTTAGTATTTCTCAAATACTTTAGGATGGTTTTAACAACCTTCCAGTCATTCTTTTCTAGATTAGATTGGTATCTATTGACTATCTTAGTGAGTATGCCACATTTGATTGTGTACATGTTATGGCATACATAATAGAATCGACTGCCAAAGCATATAAAATTCTACTCATATACTCTCTTTCTTGAGGTATTGTCGGACAATTTCTCTTCGAGAGAGAAATTTCATGGCCTATCGGTACATAGCCCTTCTTGAAATTCTTCATGCTAAACCTCTTTAGCATAGTGTCAATGTACATGGACTGGGACAACCCAAGCAATCTTTTAGATCTATCTCTATAGATTTTCATCCCTAGGATGTATGAAGCTTCTCTCAAATCCATCATGGAGAACTATGACAATAACCAAATTTTTATTCCTTGTAATGCAGGATATCATTTTTGATTAAGAGAATGTCATCCACATACAATACTAGGAATATAATTGCTAGATCATTAGCCTATTTATATATGCAAGATTCTTCTTTGTTCTTAATGAAGCCATACGTCTTGATCGTCCTATCAAAATGTATGTTCCAACTTCGAGATGCCTGCTTCAGTCCATAAATAGATCTTTGTAGCTTCACACCTGAGACTCATCTATGGATATAAAATCTTCAGGTTGTATCATATACACCTCTTTAGTCAGCTCTCTATTTAGGAAAGCTATTTTCACATCCATTTACTAGATTTTATAGTCTAGATGCATAGCTATCACAAGCATGATCCAAATAGACTTGAGCATTGCCATAGAAAAGAATGTCTCATCATAGTCTATACCATAATATTGATGATACCCCTTGACAACCAAATGGGCTTTATAGATCTTCATCTTTCCATCTGCACCTCCTTTTCTTTTGAAGATCCACTTATATCCTATAGGTTTTACCCCTTCGAGTAGGTTAACCAATGTCTGTACATCGTTGACCTTGATGGACTTCATTTTGGATCTCATGGCCTAAAGCCATTTTTCAGAGTTGGATCTCTGCATTGCATCCATGTAGATGATCGGATCCTCATCATTCTCATCGAGTTCGATAGGATCATCCCAGATCAAGAAATTATAGTATCTGTCCGACTGACATGGTACTCTATCAGATCTCCTTAAGGGTATAGATTCACTAGGCTCCAGGTCTGATTGAATCAAATCTGGTTTAGGTTTAGCTACTTATGTCGATTCTTCCACCTGTCAAACTTTCTCAAGCTCGATCTTAGAGGTATTAGTCCCTTCACCAAGGAACTTCTTTTCTAAAAAGATTATCTTAAGGCTAACAAATACTTTTTGCTCATCAACAAGATAGAAGTAATATCCTTTGATCTCTTTCGGGTATCCTATAAAGCTACACTTTTTAGACCTAGGTTCAAGCTTGTCCGTTACTAAATGTTTGACATAAGTCAGACACCCATAAACCCTAAGGTGCGAGAGTACTGGCCTACACCCTATCCACATCTCA
The DNA here is from genome assembly GCA_006176705.1 of Cocos nucifera. NCBI lineage: Eukaryota > Viridiplantae > Streptophyta > Magnoliopsida > Arecales > Arecaceae > Cocos > Cocos nucifera. Next base: position 193,306 of record QRFJ01001110.1, on the reverse strand, counting down.
TATGGCATTTTAGAAATAGACTTACTCGAAACCCTATTTAGAATATAACAAGCTGACTCGAGTGCATATCCCCATAAGAAGATAGGCAGATCGATAAATCCCATCATGGATCGAACCATATGCAATAGGATTCGATTCTTCCTTTCGGACACACCATTATGCTATAGTATTCTAGGAGGAGTCCATTGAGAGAGAATCCCATTCTTCCCAAGATATGTCAGTAATTTGATGATAAGGTACTCACCCCCTTGATCAGTTCAAAGAATTTTAATACTCTTTTTAGTTTGCTTTTCTACCTCATTAAGAAATAGTTTGAACATTTAAAACATCTCCGACTTATGCTTCATTAAATAGACATACCCATATCTCAATAGATTGTCCGTGAATGTTATGAAGTAGAAATATTCATCTCTAGCACTTATGCTCATGGGTCTACATACATCAATATGTACTAGACCTAAAAGTTCACTGGCTCACTCATCTTTTCTAGTAAAAGGTGACTTAGTCATCTTTTCAAGAAGACAAGACTTACAGGTTGGAAGTGATTCACAATCACTGATCTCAAGAATTCCTTCTTGAGCCAACCTATTTATTATATTCTTATTAAAGTGATCTAGCCTACAATACCAAAGATAGACATCAGACACTTCATCTATTCTGGAACATTTATCGAAGGTTTGGACAATGTTAACAGGCTATGATAATAGATATATTTCATTATTCATTTATCCAACATAAACTATAACACCATTCAAAATGATATCATAAAAATTTGCTTTTATTAAAAATTGATAACTGTTCTTGGCCAAAAGGCCTATGAAATTACATTCAATAAAAATCTTGGACAAAAGTAACAATCACTAAGAATAACTCTATGAGAATTGATTACAAGGTTCATGATTCTTAAGGCTAGAACTAGAACTTATCTTCCATCTCTAATATTCAGGAACCTCTCATCTTCATTAAATCTCTTACTGACCTGAAAACCTTGCATTAAATTATAAATATGATAAGTGCTTCTAATATCTAATACTCAGGTAGTAGTATCATAAATTAAGAAGTTGCATGGTGTTATCATATAATTATCTTAAGCAGCAACTACTTGCTTCCTTTTTGGCCTATTCGGATCCAGGAAGATAATGTATTGAGGATAGTTCCTCTTCTAATGCCTCCACTTCTTACAAAAGAAGCACTCCACATGGCTCTAGTCAGGCTTATGCTTCTTGATCTGACTCTGTGCAGACGTTCCAGTATGCGGTTGCACCTTCTTATTATTCTTCTTCTTATTTTTTTTCCCTTTCTTAAAGGATCAACCAGAAAAAGATCCTCCCACTATATTCATCGACCTCTTTTGGAGCTAGTGATCCTTCTCAAAGTTCTGCAGCAATCTCATTAACCCATGGTAGTTTACTGTAGGCTTTGTCATTCTAAAATAAGTAAGAAAAGGGAGGAAGGATGATAAGAACATGATGTTGTCGTTAAGACACCATATTTATCAATTTAATTGAACTTCTTAAAATAATTAAAAATAGGTAGTAAGTAGTGAGTTAGATTAAATTCATAGAGAAGGTAGTGTTTTAGTTTTGAAATCTTTAATTTTTTAAAAAAATAAAAATAAAAATAAAATTTAAAGTTAGAAAATAAAATTATAAATAAAGAGTAAAAATTAAAGTGTGAAGCAATAAACTTGAAAATAAGATCTACTAGTTAAATCTTAGCATCTACTAACAATAAAATTAAAGAGTACTTAAAAATAAAGAATAAAATTAAATTATAATAAAAAGTATGAATTTAAATTGCATAAAAATAAAATTTTGCATTAAAATTAAAAGTTCCTAATTTAAATACATGAAATTTAAAAATAAAAAAAAATAAAAATTTAAAGCTAATCTCTGATCTTGGATTGGCATCGACATTTAGATGGTATAGAAGCCAGTTCTTCTTCGCAACAACCGTTGCTTTGAAGTAGCCTCTAACCCAAGCATGGCTCTAACCTTTACCAAACTCCTTCCCATGATCGAAGATAGATTGATTTGGAGGCCTGGAGTTCTTTAAATAGAGTTAAGAGGGATGGAGATCTTTGTTATAGGCAATATAGGACTAAGGAGAGTTTTGATCGACAAAATATGAAGAAATCTTGACAAAAAATAGATTAAAAGAGCTCCTAAATTGAGTTCTATGCCTCTGGTGAAGTCTGGCCATTAGATCTGGATCAAACAATCCAAAAAATACCAAAAACCAAGTTTTAAAAGTCTAGATTAGGTTGAAATTAATATGGACCATCCATTCACGCATGATGATGAAAATCTAGCCGTTGGATCTTGTTTTGGGTGTTTGATCATTGTCGGGAGCTTTCTAGGCCATTAGATTTGAGTTTGGAGTGCTGTCAGCCATCGGATCATGATTAGGGAGAGCTAGGTAAACTAAATCAAAATTAAAAATGATCCTGGCCATTGGATCTGGATCGCAAACCACCGTAGCTATTAGATCGCACCATAATTCATATGGACCACGTAGACCGGGCATATTTGAAGATTGAACCAATCAGTGTATGGCAAGCCTTATAAAATTATCATTTTGTCCCTATATGCTATGATGAATTTCCTGTAGACTCTTTAGCGGTCTTGATCCACCACGTGGCAAGTTATGATTGACTAAAATTTGCTGAGTTGGCGGTCCATACCTGGTTTCGTGGATCAACAAGTAGCTTCTGTAACTGAGCTGGCTTCAATGGCACGTCGACTTGGCTTGACTTGACTTTGCGGCTTGGCTTGATGAGTTAACTGAGCCTTTTTTTTATTTTAATTTTTTTCTTTAAAAATTCATATCTGATCCATTTTAGCTTTGATTTGCTTCAAACTTATTTCATTATGATAAAAAAAATAAGCTCTTTTTATTGATAATAATATTTTATTTTTTATTTTATTATTTTTAATTAATTTTTTAATTAATAAAAATATTAATTTCTTAAAAATATATAAAAAATAATTATTAATTTTTAAAAATAAATATAAATTAATTGATAAATTAATATTTTTATTGATAAATTTATGATACTTATCACATCCTCCAACTTAAGCTTTGCTCATTCTCGAGTAAAGAAAGAATTTAGTTTTAGATACCTTTTAAGCTTTAGAGTTTTGAATTTTTATCAAGCAATTTTCAAATTGGTCATTGATATTCAGTAGAGTATAAGTGAGGTATGTTATTGAAGTATTAATACTTATCAATATAAAAATTAAATAAAGAATATCAATTTTTTCTAAATTTTTCCTAAATTATCGCTATCTTTATCTCTGAATTATCTAAACTTTCAGATGGACAAGTGTATTGTTACTTCCACCCTTCAATTATTAATTCTTTTATTCACATTATCTACTTTTTGACATGAATATCATTGCTTGCTTAGACAACGAGATCTGATTACTCAATAGAAAATTAATGTATTTTTTTTATCATTATACCATTATTGAGTGCCTTAATCTCTTAAGTTTTCTATTTGATCCATGTAACGAGTCTTGGGCTAATGACTCTCGAACCAATTAGCTTTAGAATACTAGATATAGAATATCCCTCGGGCTTACTAATTCAAATCAAACAGGCTACAAGTTAAAACTAGCTTTATAATGAGCTTCTTCATCCCTCCTATCTTTTGATGTGAAACTCAATACTTGCTTAGGCAAAGAGGCCTGGTTACTCAGTAAGAAGTACTTGAAAGCTATTTTATTTAAAATTAATTTATATATATGAAGAAACATATAGTTATCCAACACAAGTTTATAAAAAGTAGACTCTTCTTTGATGTTGATAGAAAAAATTAGAAGTGCTTGAAGAAAAATTATTTATGTTCTAGACTTAACTTTTTATTGGATTTTCTTAATACTTGATCCCTCAATAACTCATAAATTCTCTGATCTATGCATCAATTTTTTTTAAAAAATGCTTAGTTCAACTCGATTCTTAAGTATAATTGGGTGTCTAAATGCTAAATACTAACTTCTTTGAGAACTTAAAAAATTAAAAAAATTTATAATTCTCCCCTCCAACTTAATCGATATTGTCCTTAATGAAGAAAAAAAATAAAGGATGTAATAAAAAAAAGAATACATCTAATTCAATATGTATTTTTGATCTAGCACATGCTTTTGAAAATTTGGGCTCTCCCTTCAACTTATTCAAAATATCATAAAAAAAATCAACTAAAAAGATGAATTAGATGAAAGAAAATTAAATATTGGATTGCCTCCCAATAAGCGCTAAGTTTACCATCTTCATTCAGACACAATACAGCATACTTATCCCGTATCAAATACTAGATTGATAAATTCTAATGATTTTGTATTGCCAATCTCAGGAAGATGGTTTGTTATCCTATTATTAATATATTTATTTTTAATTTTGAGATAGTTTGTGACCTTATTCTCAAATCTTTGTTTATTAAGAATTTTTTCTATTTGTTCTACTAAAATACTCATGAATTGAGTTTTTATATAAGGAGTTAAGTTTAATGCAATGGGTATTGAAAGGATGTCTAAAGGTGAGTTTAGTTATGAAGGTAAATTAATATGATCTTATTTGAATAACTCCATTGACACTTCATTATATACCTCTTAGATTTTGTAAGAAGAACCGGCTTCTAGGGTCGAAGGGAATAGGAGTTTAGATTTATAGGTCTCAGAAAAATCATCTATTCTCTTTTGTTTTATATCTATCTCTTTTAAATTGAAACCAACATCAGTACTAGTTTCGAGATCAGGTTCTTCTATATGGTTAGCTTCAGTACTAACATGTTCTTTTATATTTTTATTTTGGCTAGCATCAGTACTAGCCTCTCTCACCTGATCTTAGTATGGGTCCATAAGAATCCTATAACTTTTATGTTTTGAAATTACTTTGGCATTCTCTAATTGGAGATTATTATAATGCAATGGCTGAAAAGACTGACTAGGTTGACCATTATTATAGGCCTAGTTTTGATATTGGGTTTGAGCCTAAGTTTGTTGGGGTATCCAAGAAAAATTAGAGTGGTTCCTCCAATCTAAGTTATATAAGTTTGAAAAAGGATCATGAATCGACTTGGAGTAGCTTTGTGTAGCTTGAACTTGTTCTTGGATAAAAAGTAAAAATTATGCAACCGTAGGACATTCACTCATATAATGTGTTAGGCTAGCATAGATTGAACAAATTTTCTAATAATTAGAGGGTGATGTGTATTGTGCAGGAGATTATTAACGAGATTATTAACCTAGGGTTAGGAGTTGATCTAATTTTTGGGCAAGAAAGTTTACTTTATTTATCAAGTTCAAATCAGTCTTAGGACTAGATTTTAAATGTTTAAATTTATGGATCCCTACCCAGGATTGGTAGAAAGATAACAAAGCATGGTTAATTGAGTTTTCACTCAGGATTTCAAACAAGGTATAGGCTACGTCCTCATTTTTATTCATAAATGTACCTCCACAAGATGCATCTACCATCTGTTTATACTGGTCTCCTAAACCCTCATAGAAAGCTTAAACTATTTGCCACTTAAATAGATCATGGTGTGGATATATTCTAATAAGTTTCTTAAGTCTTTGCTATGACTCATAAATTTGTTCTCCTAGAAGCTGAGCAAATCTAGTGATAGCTTGCCTCATGGTATTGGTTCAGCCTATGGGATAAAATTTCTTAAGAAATTTACTTTATAATTCAGCCCAAGTTTTAATTAGTATTCCTATTATACTACGCCAGTACTTGGCTTTGTCTTTTAGTGAAAAAGAGAATAAAGTTAGTCTAAAGGCATCCTCAGTCAAATTTTGGATTTTTACCATAGAGTAGATTTCTAAAAATTCATCCAGATGCTTATACAAATCTTCATTGGTATTTTCAAAGAAAGATGGGAGCATCTGGATTGTAGTCAACTTGATCTCATAATGGATAGCATGGATATCAGGTAATTGGGTACGAGTCGATGGATTATAGGTGGAAGGAATAAAATATTTCTTCATCTACCTAGATGGTTCTCTAAAATTTTCAACCATTTGATTATTAGATTTAATATGATTCAGCCACTCAATTTTATGGTTGGATTCAACTATATCAAGAAAAGTGATTTTCTATCATGCACGTATTAGTGCAATCCTAATGTATGGTTCAAATTTTTTTTAGATATATTTATTTATTTATTATTATTTTATTATTATTATTTTAATTTTTTATAATTTATTTTTAATTTTTATATTATTATTTTATTTTTTTAGATTTTTTAGAATTTTTTAAATTTTTTTTATTATTTATTAGTTATTACTATTATATTATTATTTTATTTTTTAAAAAACTTTAATGAATTTATTATTTTATTATATTTTTATTTATTTATAATTTTTATTTATTTTAATTTTTTAATTATTTTAACTATTTTTAATTATTTTTAATTATTTTATTATTAAGTTTTTATTATTTTTAGTTTATTTATCTATCTATCTATTTATTTTGAAAGAGAAGAAGAAAAAAAGAGAAGAAAGAAAGAAGAGTTCTAAAGAAGAGGTCCTAAGGAGTCCTAGAGCTAAGAAGAGAAAGAAGATTTAGGATTTAATTAGGTTTAATATTTTAATTAGCAATTAAATTAGACAAACAATCCTAACTAAGGGTTATCCTAGATCTAGATAGCTCCTAACTACTAAGATCACCTTCAAGTTCTCCAAGTATAAAATCAGCCAATCAATTGGTCAGATAAGTGTAAGATTAGTGGGAGTCCCTCCATTGCTTGTCTTAGACATTAATTATGCTTGACTAGGTAAGCTAACGAAACTAATTATAAATCACCTTCCTTTAGGCCCAATCATTTCTAAACTATTTTTCTTAGAGATCAGTCAAACTGACCCTAACCCAGTCCAACTTTTAGGATTTCTTATCCTAATGAGCTCGAGTTTCTAGAATCGATGTCTAATTGATTTTAAAATTAAAGACTTAGATCAATGCAGGATGCTAGTTGGTTGTATGTGGGCTAAGGAAGGATGATCAAATTTTCACCTTATGTTGTTTAATGGATTGTGCCCTTAAGTTGATTTAATATGAATATGTACAAAAAAACTTTTCAAGCAAGGGGTTCTATGCAATTTAAACTAGATACATGCAACTAATTAAATTTTTAGAAGCTTACCTTACCTCCAGCAATCACCAAAAGAAATAAAAATAAAAATAAAACTAATATGATGCATGCTTAAGCAATTAGGATTTCTAATCTTGTCATGAAACTTTTAATTAGGTTTAAGTGAATATTTTTAATTAATTTAAAAATAAAATAAATAATTAAAAAATTTAGGATTAGTATTAATCTCACCAAGTAGGATTGGAAGCTTCCTCATTGCCCTAATCTTTTTTTTCTTTTTTTCTTCTTTTCTTCTGCAAAATAAATAAGAATAAGTTAGCAAGCAATATTTATAAAAAATTAAAAAAATTTAAAATATATTTATAATTTATTTTATAAGAAAATTAAAGAAATCAAAAAAATTAATACTCATGCCTCTCCGATAATGGCACCAAAAATTTGATAAGAGCACGATGTTGTCGTTAAGATACTATATTTATCAGTTGAATTCAACTTCTTAAAATAATTAAAAATAGATAGTAATTAGTGAGTTGGATTGAATTTATAGAGAAAATAGTATTTTAGTTTTAAATTTTTTAATTTTTATAAAAAAAAGATTTGAAAAAAAAAATTTGAAGTCGAAAAATAGAATTATAAATAAAGAGTAAAAATTAAAAAATATGGAGCAATAAACTTGGCCCTAAGATCTACTAGTTAGATTTTAGCATCTACTTACAATAAAATTAAAGAGCAGTTAAAAATAAAGAGTAAAAATTAAATTGCAATAAAAAGTATGAATTTAAAGTGCAAAAAAATAAAATTTTGTATTAGAATTAAAAGTTCATAATTTAAATACATGAAATTTAAAAAGAAAAGAAAAAGAAAATAAAAATTAAAAGCTGATCTCTGATCTTGGATTGACATCGACGTTAAGATGGTGTAAAAGCTAGCTCTTCTTTGTAGCACCCATTGCCTTGAAGCAGTCTCTAATCTAAGCAAGGCTCTAACCTTTACCAAACTCTTTCCCATGACCAAAGATAGATTGATTTGGAGGCCTAGTCCTTTAAATAGAGTTAGGAGGGCTGGAGATCTTTGTTGCAGGCAATATGGGATTAAGAAGTATTTTGATTGGCAAAATATGAAGAAATCCCGACAAAAAGTAGATTAAATGAGCTCTTGGATCGAGTTCTATGCCTTTAGTGAAGTCTGGCCGTCATATCTAGATCAAATGATCCAAAAAACACTAAAAATTAAGTTTTAAAAGCCCAAATTAGGTCGGAATTAATGTGGACCGTCCATTCATGCATGATGATGAAAATCTAGCCGTTGGATCTTATTTTGGGTGTCTGATCACCACCAGGAGCTTTTTGGGCCATCAGATCTGAGTTTGGAGCATTGTTAGCCATTGGATCGTGATCAGGGAGAGCTGGGAAAACCAAATCAAAATCGAAAATGATCCTGGCCATTGGATCTGGACTGCAAACCATCTTAGCCATTGGATTGCACCATTACTGTTCATGTGGACCACGTAGACCAGGCGTATTTGAAGATTGGACCAATCAACACGTGGAAGCCATATGAAATTACCATTTTGCCCATGTACATCGTGATAAATTTCCTATAGACCCTTTAGTGGTCTTGGTCCACCATGTGGCAGGCTGTGATTGGCCAAAATTTATTGAGCTAGCGGTCCACGCCTGATTTCATGGACCAACGGGCAGCTTCAACGACTAAGTTGACTTGGCTTGACTTTGCGGCTTGGCTTAATGAGCCGACTGAGCCATTTTTCTTTTTTATTTTAATTTTTTTCTTTAAAAATTCATATCTAGTCCATTTTAGCTTCGATTTGCTTTAAACTTATTTTATTATGACAAAAAAAATAAGCTTTTTTTATTGATAATAATATTTTAATTTTTATATTTATTATTTTTTAATTAATTTTTAATTAGTAAAAATATAAATTTCTTAAAAATATATAAAAATTGATTATTAATTTTTAAAAATAAATATAAATTAATTGATAAATTAATGCTTTTATTGGTGAATTTATAGTACCTATCAAAGAACTTGGGCAAAGAATTCAGGATCGCATCCTTTTCGAGCTCCTCATGTAGGGAAAAACCCAGCTTAGGCATTGAATCATCTCGATCGTATATAATACATGATCAGTGACTGATGCCCCATTCCTTATATAAGTGTTGAAAATAGCACAATAAGTTTCGTGCCTTTCAACGTCGTCAGGCATGCCAAAGGAGTCATTCAATATTTGAAGCATCTCCTCAGGCTGAGCATTCTCAAACCGACGACTAAACTCGTCATTCATTACTGCCAGCATGATGCACCAAACGGTGGTGTGGTCATTAAGACACTTCTAGTAAGTGTCTCTCATTATCTTAATAGCATTTGGGACTGGCTCCTCAGGTGCCGGATCAGTCAACACATATAATATCCATTCATGCTCCAGGATGATCTTCAACTTTCGATACCAGCTATCGATGTTGGATCCCATAAGTTTGTCATTATCCAATAATGACCGGAGTGATAGGGTAGTAGCCATTTCTGCACAAAAGAAAAATCATAGACCTAATTAATATATGAATTATTTACTCTAAAAACTTGGACTTTAGTCTAAAGGTTCTTCTACTATTTTGTTCGAATCGGTAGCCTCTACCTCTAATTTGAGGAATTACCCCTAATTTCTTAATAGGTACTAGAATCCACATAGACTACACACGAGCCCAGCTTTGGTTGGTCAATCGATGTGTATCTATGGGTAGGTTCATAACTAATTGTTTCACCAAACTACAACTATTGTAACTTGGTCTAAAGAGTCCTTTGAAGGAAAATCTTATTTTCTACCACAAGATCGTCCAGATCTGATCAGATCATAGAAAAATTTTTCTATAAAAATTCCTACAATCTGATCAGATCTAAGAGTTCTCAAATCTAATTGAGGTAATCTAAAATTAAAAATAAAAAATTAAATTAAATTAGATTTAATTTTAAGTACCTGATTGGGTAATCTAATTATCCTGCGATGATCCAAATCATTCCTGAGGTTCTGGAATGAGCCATGCATGCACTTGGCCTCTATTAGTATCTACTTGGACAGGATCTGGATGTCTTCTCCTCATGAATCTTTCTTCAAAAGATCAGATCTGAATCTGATCTACAGGTCCTTCAAAATGATCTTGAATGCTACATGCTCATCTCACGAACACCATTGCATAGATGCTAAATCTTGCACCAAAATCCTTGGACCTCTTTCTCTAATTTGTGCCCAACTTTTGGCATGTAGAAGAGGGAGAGAGAGAGAGGATCAGAGGGGGCATGGGATATGATAGGGGCAACAGCAACTTGGGCATGAAAAATATTTCATGCGATACTTGCTCTTTAACATGAGAAAGGATTTTAAACCCAATGCCATAGTGTTCCATTTGACCAAAATAACTGATTTATTTTAATGTTGGGAGTCAAGGACTTATTCTCCACATAGAGCACTAGATCTCATCTAGTTTTATGCTAAAAATCAATAAAAAAGGGGGCAACATGAGTAGATAAGGAAGAGTCCATTGCGCTTAGGACTCTTCCCTTAAGAGTTTGATCCAAATCAAACTCTATCAAAATCCAATCAAACCACCACCATAAATCACAAAATTTGGCAAACCCAAAGTGTTGGTGCAGAAAACCACTGGACACCGAAATTCACTGGAGCTGGAGAAGATGAGGTCGCCATCGGGGACTTGCAAGATAAGTTCTGATTGGAGTCATGGGTGGTGGCTCCGGTAGGACCCTCCGATGATCAAGTCATCTCTTCTGGCCAACAAAAATAGAGTGCTTAGCATAGAAAGTAGCAGAGTATTGGGAAGGAGAAGAGAGCCTAGAGAAAACATATCTAGAGGGTCTCTTTTATAGATGGAGTCTATAACAAACTGATAGCGACAGTCATAACCATCTGGTAGTCAGCCGTTCAGGGCCATGTGGGGTTCGTTATGGAGTGTAGTGTCTGTTGTCGTGACGTGTCAGTCCGTTAGGATTTAATAGTTGAAGTTTGGAGGAGCAGATGTTAGTTGGTGATGAACTTTAAGTTATATCAATTTCAAGATAGTTCAAACTCCTCTAAGGTAGTTTGTGCATGAGTTGGTTCATGCTGTGTATGGAGCCAGATTCATGTAGATGAGGAGACCTTTCTGGGCAACTACCGAAAGTTTGGCTAGAAGGGATTCGAAAGCTCTGCTACTAGAGAAATCTTGAAGGAAGTCTATCAGAGATGTTTGAAAGTGGATCCACTGGGGGAATCTGAAAGTAGGTCTACTGGAGGAATCTGCATATAGATCAGCTAGAGGAGAGATCTGAGGGGTAATTCATCTGATGGAGGAATCCAACCGATGGTGAAGTTTGGAAGGAGTTTGACTATGGAGAAGTTTGAAAGGGGTTCAACTACTGGAGAATTCTGGAAGGGGTTCAACTGCTAGAGAAATTCAAAAGGAGAAATTCGCGATTGAAGCTCTCCTGCAATTACAGGTTACATTTGGTCATGCACCAGATCGAACTTCAGTGAGAGCGAGGTTTCCCCCCAATAATAGTCCCCCTACTCTCGAGTTCAAAATTTGAAGGAAGAAAGTAAAAAGGCGACTATCGAAGTTCTTTCCCGAGTTTTTGTGCTCGTCAGGATGAGATGTTTTGGCATTTACTGCATTGGCATCGAAGTTTTTTAAATCTAAAATAAGTTTGAGAAGATGGCCCTTCGTATCTCCCACCGAAACTCTACCCCAGATGTGGCACCATAAAGACTCCATCCATCGCCACTTCTTTATCATGATGAGTGGGACATGCAGTGCATGCTAATCAACCAAAGTCGATTCGCATTCATAACTACCTCGTGTGGCCTCTAGCTATTTAAGGCCTTCTCCTCTCATCCGAAAGCCATTCTTGCTTGAGTCTTCTTCTTCCTCCGGTCTCCATTCATCTTCCTCCCAAGAGTATTAGCTTCCTCCCTCATCTTCCTGAGCTTCGGACGTCCTTTTGACTGGTTCTCATCGCACCCATCATCCTTTCGTCCTCCCCAAATGGCTTAGGTCAGTTTTCCAATCCTTCTCTTTGGGTATTCACACTTTTTTAGCTTCTTGCTCCTTTGATTTCTCTATAGCGGTATTTGTCCTATATTTTTTCTTATTTTTTGAGGTTTTATTTCGATATGAATGTCTTCCAAAACCTCCCATTCCCTCGGTTTTTGGGGCTTGCCCGGACCGACCTTCCTAAACCCTGCATCCCTGATCTAGATTGAACCTAGGCACATATCTCATTCGCCCTTTATTCCAGACACCATCTTGTCCGTTCTTACCCCGATGATCTTTCTTTGATCCGAATTCAATAAGGAATCCTTTCGGAATACGACCTCAAACTTCCTAGTTTGAATGACCAAGTTAGTTCTCCTCGGATCAGTTGATTTTGCTTGTACTTAGAGACCTTGCGTGCTGGGCTTTGGCTTCCACTTCTCCCTTGTAGTTGCCCTCTTTTGATTTTTGAATATCTCCTTTGCATCCGTCATGCCAAACTCTTTTCGGTTCGTCATAGGCTTCCTTTCCCTCTGCCATCTGGCTGAAGTTCGACCAACTGTCTCACTCTTTAGGAACTTCTACACCTTCAAATGTCATCTTTTTATGAAGGATTGGTGGTACTTTTTCCCTCAGTTCAGCAAGAAGGGATTATCAAAAGATGCCCCTTCTTTCATTCATAACTAAAAGAAAAAGTATTTTTTTGTGCACTGTCTTGCCTTGCAATTAGATCTTCCTTCTTGGGGTCACATTAGGGAGTCGGTCCACCGAGCTTCTAGCTTAGATGGAGCTGACCTTGATTCCTCCAATAAACTTAAAGCATATTGAGCTCCTCTTCTTTCCGACCTTCTAAAAGAATAGATCTTATTCAACCTAGGTTTGAGTCCCCTCGATCTTGCTAGTACACCTTTTGCTTTTCGAATTCATGTGGTTTCGCATATGTGCATTGCCACTGACTGCAATTCTTTTTCTATTGTAGAAATGGATACTAAAGCTGTTGAAATGCTTACCAAAGTGCTTTATGTCTAGAAGAGGAAAGAAAAAACATCAGGCAGTAGCTTGAAGAGGGCGAAGGTCGACGCTTCTAGCTCCACGGCCCCTACTACCATTGCCGCTGCTTTCGAGATCGGCACCAGCATCGAAGTTGCCTTAACTACCAAGGTCAGCACCGTTGACATGGGCTTCTTGCCTCCTATGCCCTTGGGTCCTTCCAATAGGGATCAAACTCTGGAGCTTCCTGCTGTGGGAGAGATGGAAGAAGGTAAAAAAAAGAAGAAAGCTATCGCTAAGATGCCCTGCAAGGCTCATCTTAGCAAGTCAGATGACGATACCGATGAATGAGGGGAAGATCCTTTCGACAACTCGAAGATCATTCAAAATTTAATTGACAAGTTGGCAATGTCAGAGGTGGTGGATCACATGACTGACCTTGACCCACGGTAGCTCATTTGGAGTTCTCTTGGAACCATCCTCAAGGTGATTGCTCTATTGCTCGACTCTTTCTCCTCTCTTCCACTCCTTTTTCTCTTTTTAACACCAATCATTTATTATAGTCGGATCATCAGATTCTCGCCTACATCAAGAGGGCATACCGTCTGGAGGCGGAAGCATAGAAGGTCCAGGAGGATCTTCGAACTGAGACCAGTCATCTTCATGAAAAGGTCACCGAGGTCAAGCGCCTTACAGAGGAGAAGACAAAGAAAATCGGGAGTCTCCAGGGTGCACCCCAGAAAGAGGAGTTCATCTCGATCGGACTCAAGACTGCACTAGCCCTAGAGGAGGAGAGGAAGAAGGAAGTTGAGAATAAGGTCACCGAATTGGAGGCCTAAATGGCGAAGTCGATCTTGGAGGTGATGACTCGGGTCATGGAAGAGTTCAAGGCCTCTTTCAAAATGAGAAACTTGAACGTCGAATTTGGTCAACAGGCGTTCATCAAGAATTTTGAGCTCTACGAAGGTAGGGTGGCCCAGAGGTTTTCCGAGCTTGACCTCAACTTTCTGAAGGAGGAGGAGGACAACGTAAAAGCGGGATCGTCTGATGCCACAGTCGATCCCTCCTCCATCGAGTTTGCTTCTAGCCCGTTCGAACCTACCACGGAGGTGTCTGAGCCAGTTTGGGAACTCGAGGCAGCCGAGAGTGTTCCAGCTTCATCTTCCATCATCCCGCCCGAGGTTGAAATCCTCGAGTAGTTGTATATTTTTTTTCTCCTTTTTCTTGCTTTGTACTCAAAATTTTTGATTAAATAAAAGTGAATTTCTTTTTATCTATATCTTTGAGCATTTTTTATACCTTAAATGTAGTCTTCCATCAATGCTGACCCACTGCCTTAGGGGGTCCCTATGAAATCTTTAATAAAAAGCCTGAGGAAGAAAGTCCATCATTTGGAGAAGAAGTTAAAGAAGACAGAGGAGGACTTCAAGCTTCACAGAGGAATGATTCAGAGGTGACCAAAGAGGTTATTCGCCTCCAGAACTTGCACATGAAGGACTCAGCTAGTTTTAGCATTCGGAAGGGGAGCTTCAAGAGGGAGCTGGCCGAACTCCGAAAGAATGCAAGTGATAAATCTTGGGCATTGACGGCGAAGATCGGCTCCCTCGAGACTCAACTCAATGTGGCGAAGGAGAAGATTCAACTTCTAGAGGGGAGCTTATCGTGGTCCTCCGATAAGGCATGATTTGCGTGGGACTGGTCGACGAGGTTCTCTACACTTCAAAAATAGCTCCATGATGTCGAGCTCACATATGAGACTTATTGATTGGGCTGGAGTGATAGGATGTCCAAGTTAGAATAGAGCTCCGTGCCTTCAATAATGAAGTAGCCCGACTCTAGTGGCAACTTGATGATGGCTTTCGAGCTGGTACAAGCAGGAAGGTCGAGGAAGTCGCCTCCTTGAAGAGGACCATCAGTGAACTCTAGGAGTCGGTTAGTGTGAAAAAGGCTGAGGTGCAATGGCTGAAGCTTGAGCTAACTTATGAGCGTCAAGCTACCAAGGATGCAGAGGCTGAGTCTGAGGTTCTGAGGAGAAGGCTGCGAGAATCAGAGGAGAACTACCGTCGAGTTGATAGGATGTTCCGCGATAACATGATGAGATGGAAGGAGCTCGAGGAGGAGGTCGATCATCTCCAGAAATCTTTAGTAATGGCCACCAATCTAAAGTCTGAGGAGTCCAGCCCTTCTTAAGATTTCAGCAGCATTTATCTTTCTCTCTTTTCTTTTTTAGTGTAATCAATCTCGTCGACTTGTATTTTGTTTATAATGAACTTATTCTTATAATGAAATAGTATCTTTTTTGTTATTTTTATTTTGTATAAATTCGAAGCTTGCTTGTAGCTTCACTTTCTTCACTTTGTTTTCCTTTGCGTTGTCTTCTAATGAAGTGATTATTATGGATGCTTATCCGAGGTCCTTTTTGTAGACCCAAAAGTGATTTTCCTTCTTGCGCATCACACAGTTGAGTAGTTGTAAGAGAAATACGTGTAGGGATCGGTGATAGGGTTTCTCCCTTCTTTTTGCTTTAGGTTGGGGGTTTGTTTGGGACCACTGGACGGGCCCCCTTTTTCTCCTTTTTCTTTGGCTTAGGTTAGCACGGTCTTCGACTTTGCTCATATTAAGACAAGGTCCTTCTGTTCCTGATAGGGCTATAGGGGCATGAAAGGACCATTGAAGGGGCCTCTTCTTGAATCCCAGCTTAAGTAACCGAGATCTTTGCTTTAGCTCAAGGTTAGGACGAGGTACTCCTTCTATTCCTAATAGAGCTATAGGAGCACAAAAGTACCATTGAAGGGGCCTCTCCTCGCATCCCGACTTAAGTAACCAAGGTCTTCGCTTTAGCTCAATGTTAGGATGAGGTTCTCCTCCTGTTCCTAATAGGGCTATAGAGGCACAAAAGGGCCGTTGAAAGGGCTTCTCCCCGCATCCCGACTAAAGTAACTGAGGTCTTTGCTTTAGCTCAATGTTAGGATGAGATTCTCCTTCTTTTCCTAACATGGCTATAAGGGCACAAAAGGGCCATTGAAGGAGCCTCTCTTCGCATCTCGACTTAAGTAACCAAGGTCTTCGCTTTAGCTCAATGTTAGGATAAGGTTCTCCTCCTATTCCTAATAGAATTATAGGAGCACAAAAGGGCCATTGAACGGGCCTCTTCCTACATTCCGATTTAGGTAATCGAGATCTTTGCTTTAGCTTAATGTTAGAACAAGGTTCTCCTTCTGTTCCTAATAGGACTATAGGAGCACAAAAGGACCATTGAAGGAGCCTCTCTCCGCATCCCGACTTAAGTAATCAAGGTCTTCACTTTAGCTCAATGTTAGGATGAGATTCTCCTCCTATTCCTAATAGGGCTAACTTCGTCTAATGACAAAGTTCGGAAGGCTATTTTCTGTCATCATAGTTTTGCACCAAGATCGAAGATATTAAAATAAGAAGATTTTATTGAAATGAAATTATTGATAGTATATGCATAAGTTCTCTGAGTTTCATGGATGTAGGAGATCGGTGCCTCCAAGCTCTTTCAAGTAGTAAGTTCAAGGTTGGGCGACCTCTTTGACTTCATAAGGACTTTTTCAATTTGGGGCGAGCTTTTCTTGATTCTAAGGTTGTGAAATGGCTACTCGTCAAAGTACCAAATCCCCCACTTTGAATATTTTATCTTTTACTCTGGAGTTATAGTAATGGGCCACTCTTCATCTATAAGCAGCCATTCAAACTTGGGCTTCTTCTCATTTTCCCTCCAATATATCAAGGTTCGCTCTGAGGTCCTGCGAATTGCATCGCTCACTGAAGGCTATAACCCATGCCGATGGCAACTTGAGCTCTATTGGGATGACTGCTTCCATTTCGAAAGCCAGAGCGAATGGCATTTCTTCAATTGGTAGCTTCTAGATAGTTTGGTATGCCCATAGGATATGGTAAAGCTCATCCACCCAAGTCCCCCTTGCTTTTTCAAGTCTTACTTTGATGGCTTGCAATAGGGTTCTGTTGATCACTTCAGCTTCACCGTTTGCCTATGGATAGGCTACTGATGTAAAATAGTGGAAGATGTTTAAATTTTCATAAAATTCTGCAAACTTTGCTCTGACAAACTATCACCTATTATCTATTATGAGGGTTCGAGGTAGGCTAAATCTGCAAACAATCGACTTTCAGATGAAGTCCTGCACTATTGTTTCAGTGATTTTTGCTAGAGGTTCAGCCTCGATCTGTTTTGTAAAATAATCTATCACCACCAAGAGAAACTTACGCTGTCCATATGCCATAAAAAAAGGTTTGAGTATGTCCATTCTCCATTGAGCAAATGGCCATGGGGCGCTTAGGGGTGGAAGTTTGAAAGCTGACTACCTTTGGATATTTGCATTTCTCTGACAGCGGTCACATTTTTTGATATACTCTATAGAATCATGGTACAAGATTGGCCAATAGTAATCCTACCGAAGTAGTCTGTGTGATAAGGATCTGGTCCCTATATGACTCCCACAGATTTCTTCATATACTTTCCACAATGGAAAGTCAGCTTCTGAAGGTCGGAGACATCTTAAGAGAGATAAGAAATTCGATCTTTTATATAGCTTGCCTTCGTATAGGACATATCGGAAGGCTTGATTTTTAAGTTTTTGAGCTTCTTTCAGGTTTTGAGGAAGAGCTCCATCCTTTAGGTAAGCAACCAGTGGGTCGATCCAACTCGACTCATGCTCGACTTGCATAATGGACTACGACTCCTCCAAACTTGGGCATTTCAAAACTTTAAAAAATACTTCCTTGGGTAGTTCGGTTGGGGCTAAAGTGGCCAACTTAGAGAGAAGGTTGGCTCTGATATTTTCTATCCTCAAAATCTATTGGATGCTAAAATTATTGAAGGTCGGAGTCAAGTTCTTTACTTTCTCAAGATATTTTATTATGCTTTTCTCCCGAGCTTCATAACTATTGCTAACTTGTCCAACCATCAGTTGAAAATCACTATAGTCTTGGAGCCAGTCTACTCCAAACTCTTTAGCTATCTTTAATCCTATGATTAGAGCTTTATATTCAGTCCCATTATTAGTCATAGAAAATTTAAAGAGCAGTGCATATTCGATGATGACTCCTTCTAGGTTAACTAAGATTAGCCCTATGCCCGCACTAGAAGCATTGGATGAGCCATCCATATATAGGGACCAAAAACCTTTGAAAAAGTTAGCTCTCTCTTTGTGGGAGCCCGATCATAACCATGGAATGTTGGTTTCATTCTACTCAAGCTCAACTTCATCTGAAATGGTTCATTCCACTATAAAATATGCTAATATCTGGCTTTGACTGATGGCCGAGGCTGAAAGTTGATATCAAATTCTGCAAGTTTGATTGTCCACTTTGCGATTCTTTTGGAGGCATCTGTTCGATGAAGGACTGCTTTAATTGGTTGATCAGTGAGAAGAGTTATGGTATGCCCCTAGAAATAAGGTCGAAGCCTTCGGACTGCAATCAGTAGAGCAAAAGTTATTTTTTCTATCTGAGTATACTTGGTCTCAGCATCCCTCAAGACTCGGCTTATGTAGTAGATCGATTGCTATATTTTCGTCTCTTCTTTGACTAAGACTGCCCCAAGGGCCACTGGGAAGACCATTAGGTACAAAAATAATTCCTCTCTGGGTTTGGGCTTTGCTAATAGAAGAGGTGAGCAGAGATAGTTCTTGAGGTCTTTAAAGGCTTGTTGACATATGGTAGTCCAACAAAAGCTCTTCGGCTGCTTTAAGATCTGAAAGAAGGACATACATCGCTCAGTCGATCTCGAGATGAAGCAATTCAGGGCTGCCATCTTTTCAGTCAGGCGCTGAACTTCTTTAATTGATTTTGATGCAGTCATCTCTTGAATGGTCTGAATCTTCTCCGGATTTGCTTCGATTTCGTGCCTCGACATCATGAATCCTAAGAACTTTTTTGAAGTCACACCGAAGGTGCACTTAGTTGGGTTTAGCTTTATCTTGTATCTCTTGAGGGTGCTGAAGGTCTCTTCAAGGTCGGCAATGTGATTTATTGAAGCTTGACTTTTGACAAGCATGTCGTCTATATATACCTCTATATTGTGGTTGATCTGCTCCTTGAAGATTTTGTTGACCAGGTGCTGGTATGTTATCTCCGTATCTTTGAGTCCAAAAGGCATAATCCTATAACAGTAAATACCATAGTTAGTGATAAAAGTGATCTTCTCCTCATCCTCTAGTGCCATCCGGATTTGGTTATAGCCGAAAAAGGCATCCATGAAGGTGAGGAGCTCATGGCCTGAGGTCACATCCGTCAGTTGATCAATCCTAGATAGGGGGTAGCTATCTTTTGGATAGGCTTTATTTAGTTTTTTGAAGTCTATACACATCCTCCACTTATTGTTTGCCTTTTCAACAAGCACGACATTGGAGACCCAATTCGAATAGTTGACTTCTCGAATAAATCCAGTCTTGAAGAGCTTGTCAACTTCCTCTGCAATTCTTTTTTGCCTCTCTGAAGCATGGCAGCACATCTTTTCTTTCACTGGCCAATGTTTAGGGTCGACAGCCAGGCAATGTTCCATGACCTCTATATCTATCCTGGGCATGTCGTCAAAGACCCAAGCAAAAACATCCACGTTCCTCCATAGAAATTCGACAAGCTACTCTCATATTTCTTCTGCTAGGTTGGAGCCGATCTACACCATGTGCTCCATATTTCCATCATTCAGTGGGACGAAAATAAGGTCTTCCATAGGCTCACCCTGCTCTTCCATCAGATCATTACAGATGTCCAACCTATCAACCGAACAAGGATCTAGCTGCCCGCCCCTCTGTGAGGCAATTGAATAGCAATGCTTCATCAGGGTTTGATCTTCTCTGACCTCTCTAATCCCATAGCTTATTGGAAACTTCATTATCAAGTAATATGTCGATACTACTGCTTGAAGTGCGTTAAGACCAGGTCGATCGAGGATCACGTTATAAGCCGATGAAGGTTTTACCACTAAGAAGTCCACTTATTTTCTGGACTATCTTAGATGTAAGAATTTGTGGTACTCTCAAGCCTTGGAAGGCCACGGGAGGAGTCAGGGGGTTGGCTCCGAGGATTCCAAGGGCTTGGTTGGTGCTTCGGAGACCTGGGATACAAGGTAAAGTAAGGAACCAAAGTCAAAGAATCAAGACTGTAGAAAGAAGATTTTCTACAGGTCAGCCAGCTCAGTCCAAAACTGGATCGACTAAGTCTCAGTGCCTAGGCAAAATAGAGAGTCGCGCGTTTGGGACTCCTAGCACAGCACAGGACTAAGCTGGCTCAGTTTCAAATTAAGCTGACCCAGTTGAACTTAGCCGGCTCAGTGCTGAGACTGAGCCGGCTCGGTGCGCGGGTAGAGTTATGCGAGGGTCTATTTTTGGCTAGGGTCTGGATTGATCCTAGGATTCTTAAGGCCTGATTTAAGAGGTCTTAAGGGGGCTAATTCATGTATGAGTTGGGTCTAAATCAAGAGGATGAGAGCATAGGTGTACATGGGCTTGGTGAGTGCTTTCATGTATTGGGTTAGTCGGGGAGTTTTTTTGGTCGGGCCTAATAGCTATATATAAATACATAGATTGTATTAATATTTTCAAGATTGAAATCAATACAGATCTTTTCTCCCTCAACTCTCTTCTCTTCTCTCTAGAGTTGCCACCCTAGGGTTCTTGAAGAAGCTTTAGAGAAGGGGGCATCTCTCTCAAGCCCAAGGAGGAAGGTGCCCCATCACAGATCCAGGTGGAGAATCGATGGTGTGCTGCCCATAGAGAACGTCACAGGTTCCTTAAGGTCCGTGCTAAAGATCAGGAGCTTTCGCAACATGGTATCAGAGTGCTTGTGATGTCAAGGATGATTGGCAATCGAGCGATATCATGGGTCTATAATTTGGTATCAGAGCTAGGTGATGCCTAAAACGTTGTAGACGATAATATGGTATCAGAGCTAGGAGATGTCTGGAATGTTGTGGATGATAATATGGTATCAGAACCAACTTTCAGAGTCTGATGGTGCATGAAAGGAAAGAAGAAGTCGTACAAGGTGAAATCAAAAATCTACATAAGGATTCCACGATATGTCTCAAATCTACCTTGTTATTACTGTGGTTTGGTCAACCAAGAGCAGCAAGTTGAAGGTGGAGGTTAAGAGGATTAAAGAGAAGGGATTTTTTTAGGGTCGAAGGATTTGGTGCATGATTTGTTGATCAATCTTGATGAAAAGGCCGGGGTGTATGATGGTTATGTGATAGGTAGGGAGCACTGGAGTGCTGCAGTAGCGCTTCCCTGGAGATGCAGGGCTGAGAGAGGCTCGGCAATGCAGTAGTCGAGGGAGGTATCTTAGTAGAGAGTATCAGGATTCTCTAGAAAGATGGATAGTGTAGGACTGTTGAAGAGAGGTTTCCTAAGGGATAATGGTTGAAGGAAGGCTGAAGAAGTGACTATACATCCTTCGGTGTTTGGAAGGTAGGCAAGTAGTCGAAGATGTATTCAGTGGTTCGATCAGAGCAAGAATTTACGAAGCCTTGGGAGTGATGGAGATGGATGATCCATGGAGGTCCAGTAGGTTAGGGTTGGGTGCTGTAGAGCGGTGTAGAGATGAGTCAGGGAGTGTTGGAGTGCTGCAGGAGCACTTTCCTGAAGGCACGAGGCTGAGAGAGGCTTGGTGGTGCAGCAGCTGAGGAGTGTATCTCAGCAGAGAGTGTCAGTGGTATCTTAGGAAGATTGGGTGTAGGCCTCAGGGAGAGCCAAGAGGTCTTAGGGAGCACCAGGAGGTCTAAGATAGTCGAAAATATCATGGATCAGATTTCTTCTATAGGAGTATCAAGGAGAGTCGTGGTTCAGATGGAGGATGGTTCTTCGGGCGCAACTGAAGTGATGGCTGGTGTAGGGGTAGAAGAGAAGGACTAAGATGGAATTTCTTAGGGTTCAGTCGTTGGTTTTAGAATAGTTGGATGAGCTCTTGAGTTTTGGAGGTGCCTGCAGGTTGCGGAGGTATCCGAAATGGCTTCAAAGAGGGCCGTAGAGCATGAAGGGTTCGAAGGGGTAGCGACGGTGTTTGAGGTGCAGTGGCAGGCTTAGCAGCACAACGTTGAGTGGTTGGCCTCGAGGGACTCGATGATTTTGTTGGCTTCTGCAGCATCAAGTGGACTTTGGATATTGGTGGAGCTCTACAGTAGTGGCTTCACAAGTGGAGAAAAAATTTGGCATGAGTTCAGAGCATCGATGATGCACAATTTCAGGTGGAGCGGCATGTGCAGGTGGACAGGCATAGCTCTGAGGAGATCGTGTCAGGTGGTACAGCATGTGCTGGTGCAGAAATGCTATAGGTTCTCCAAGGAAGTCCAAAAAAAGTGATGCAGCTACTAAGCACAAGGGATCCTACAATTCTAGTATGGTATCAAGAAGCAAGCACAGGTCTTCAGTAGTAGAGGCAATCATCCTAAAGGCCTTAAAGGTGCAAAACAACTAAAGAGGATTGGCGGAGGCGATGTTTGCACAGGTGCTATCGAGTGCACAAGGATAGTGGGAACATGCAGGAGGTCATTGGCGAGGGGTTTGCCAAGGCTTGGAGCACCAAGGTGGAGATTGTGAGGATTTATGGTGCTTCCAAGCCTTGGAAGGCCACGGGAGGAGTCAGGAGGTTGGTTGTAGAGATTCCAGGGGCTTGGTTGATGCTTCAGAGATCTGGAATACAAAGTGAAGTAAGAAACCAAAGTCGAAGAATCAAGATTGCAGAAAGGAGATTTTCTGTAGGTTAGCCGGTTCAGTCCAAAATTGGGTTGGCTAAGTCTCAGTGCACAGGCAAAATAGAGAGCTGCGCATTCGGGACTGCTGGCATGGGATAGGACTGGGCTAGCTCAGCTTCAAACTGAGCTGACCTAGTGGAGCTTAGCTGACTTAGTGCTGAGACTGAGCCAGCTCAGTGCACGGGCAGAGTTACGCAAGGATCTATTTTAGGCTAGGGTCTGGGTTGATCCTAGGGGTCTTAAGGCCTGGTTTGAGAGATCTTAAGGGGGCTAATTCATGTATGGATCGGGTCTAGATCCAGAGGACGAGAGCATGGGAGATATGGGTATACATGGGCTCGATGAGTGCTTTCATATATTGGGTTAGCTTGGGAGTTTTTTTGGTCGAGCCTAATGGCTATGTATAAATACATAGGTTGTATTAGGGTTTTCAAGGTTAGAATCAATACAGATCTTTTCTCCCTCAACTCTCTTCTTCTCTTCTCTCTAGAGTTGCCGCCCTAGGATTCTTGAAGAAGCCCTAAAGAAGGAGGGCATCTCCCTCAAGCCCAAGGAGGGAGGCACCCCATCACAGATCTAGGTGGATGATCAATGGAGTGCTACCCATAGAGAACATCATAGGTTCCTTCAGATCCTTGCTAAAGATCAGAAGCTTCCACAACATGGTATCAGGGTGCTTGTGATGTCAAGGATGATTGGTATTCGAGTGATATCATGGGTCTATAATTTGGTATCAGAGCTAGGTGATGCCTGAAACATTATGGACAATAATATTAGATATTGTCCTACAGCCACAACCAAAGTTATTATACCTTCAACTGGTACTGCGTTGCTAGTGAAGCCTACCAATGGGGAGTCCATTAGTCCAAGCCAACCATTAGGTGTAGACATTTTGGAGAAAGCATCATAAAATAAAATATCGATCGAACTTTCATTATCAATAAGGATGCAATGTACATCATAGTCAGCAATGTTTAGAGAGATTACAATTGCATTGTTATGCGGAAACAAAACTCCTTGAGCATCTACTTCAGTGAAGGCTATGGGTTCTTCAGTCCTCTATCTCTTTATTGATCCTTCAGATCCACTGGCCTCCTCTCATCGAAGTTCCTCAGAAATTGTATTGATGATGTCGAGAGGTGGCCGGTCTCTCTGCTGCTCTTCTCCCCTTGATGGTTCAGGTTGGAGCAGAGCCCTTAGCCGATCTTCTTTTCCTTCAGGCCGATGTTGCAGAAATTGGTCAAGCCAGCCTCGCCTGATGAGCTCCTCAATCTCATCCTAGAGCTCAATACACTCTTTAGTATCATGACCGTGGTCATGATGGTAGAGGCAGTACTTGTTAGGATTGTGCATGCCAAGGTGAGTGCGTATCCTCTTCGATCTTGGTAGCTGCTCCTTGATCTCCATTAGTACTTATATTTTTAGAGCATTGAGGGAGGTATAGTTGTAGAATCTTCTAGGGGGAACCTCTTCGCACCCTTTTGTCAGGGCTTCTTTGATGATGAGCTCGAGGAGGAGTTCAGGCACACTTGCGCTCGGGGGGAGTCCGAGAGCGTAGCTGAACTTCGTTCGACTTTTCTTCAACTATGGGCTTGCTAGATTCGCTCGCCTGCCATTCTCCTGTAGGTTCCTTATCCTTCAACTTGAAGGCCTCCTTAGCTCGGGCATAACCTCCAGCCTAAGCTAGTAAATCAGCAAACTTTCTGGGATACTTCTTCTCCAGAGAGAATAATAGATCATTCTTCTGAAGGCCATTCTTAAGCATGGCCATGGCAATCGACTAGTCCAAATTTTGGACCTCTAGTGCAGCGATGTTGAAGCAGTTGACGTAAGCCGAGATCAACTCTTCCTCTCTCTACTTGATATTGATGAGGGAGTCTGAACCACTCCTGGGATGCTGGCTACTGATAAAATGAGCCATAAACTGATGGCTCATCTAGTCAAAAGAGAAGATCGTATCCGACTTTAGTGTCGAGTACCAGCTTCTTGCTGCTTCTTTCAAGGTAGATGAAAAAGCTCGGCATATGATGGCGTCTGGCATGCCATGGAGCAGCATCATAGTTCAAAAGGCCTCTAGGTAATCGACCAGATTAGAGGTCCCATCATAGCTTTTGAATTAGGGAAGCTTGAAGTTCGACGGAACAGGCTCTTGCATAATTCGAGCAGAGAAGGGGGAATCGGTGCAAATGTCGTCAAGGTGAGCCGGAACGACATGGCAAAGTTCTTCAACCCGTCAATCCATTTCTTGCAATTTTTTATCGAGAACATCATCTCGATCGTAGATCCTGAAAGGTTTTCGACTGTAGATGGGGAAGGTTTCTTCTGGAGAGGAATCATGGTTAGAATAAGGTTCTTTAGCTCTCTATTTTTTCTTCCCAAGAGTGATGGGTCTGCTAACCTAAGTATGCCTCCTTGAAACTGGTTCTTGGCACCCCGATGGGGAGTTTTCTGGTGGAGCCACCATTGGGGGTTGCCGCATGGCCTGCACCATTTTGGTGAGGCCTCAAACCTACTATATCAGCAGGTTGAACTACTCCAGATCCACCATGACCATACGAGGAGGAGGTTGAAGTGTTGGCGATGGAACAGGAATGGGCAATTTGGCTCAGATCTTGGGTAGAAGTGGTGGATCGTCGGGTGGTTGTCTTCTTTGGAGGCATTTTTTAGCTGAAAAGATTGAACAAAGGCGGATCTCAATGGATCTCAAAGGATTAAGAGAAGAAGAGGATCAAAATCGACCAGGCACTCCATTTAGAAAAAGGGTTCAAACGAGCCTTTCCTCCAACACCAATCTTGTTGGTGCAGAAAACCATTGGATGCCAATATTTGCTGGAGCTGGAGAAGATGAGGTCACCGTCGGGGACCTACAAGATAAGTTCTGACCAAAGTCGAGGATGGTGGCTCTGGTAGGATCCTCTGACGATCAAGTCAACTTTTCTGACCAATAGAAATATAGTGCTTCAGGAAAGAAATTAGTAGAATATTAGGAAGGAGAAGAGAGCCTAGAGAAAACGTATCTAGAGGATCCCTTTTATAGACAAAGCCTATAATAAACAAATAGCAACAACCATAACCATCTGGTAGTGGGCCACTCTGGGCCACATGGGATTTGTTATGGAGGATAGTATCTGTTGTCGTGACGTGTTAATCCATTAGGATTTAATAGTTGAAGTTTGGAGGAGGAGATGTTAATTGGTGATGAACTTTAAGTTATATCAATTCTAAGGTAGTTCGAACTCCTTTAAGATAGTCTGTGCGTGAGTTGGTTCATGCTATGAATGGAGCTAGATTCATGTAGGCAAGGAGATCTTTCTGGACGACTGCTGGAAGTTCGGTTGGAAGGGGTTTGGAAGCTCTACAACTGGAGAAATCTTGAAGAAAGTCTGTCGAAGATGTCTGAAAGTAGATCCACAAGGTGAATCTGAAAGTAGGTCTACTGAAAGAATCTGCATGTAGATCAGCTGGAGGAGAGATCTGAGGGAGAATTCATCTGATGGAGGAATCCGACTGAAGGCGAAGTCTAGAAGGAGTTTGACTGTAGAGAAGTTTTGAAGGAGTTCGACTGTTGGAGAAGTCTAGAAAAAGTTTGATCGTTGGAAAAGTTCGAAAGGAGTTCGACTGCTGGAGAAGTTCGGAAGGGGTTCGAATATTGGAGAAATTCGAAAGAAGGAATTTGCAATTGAAGCTCTTCTGTGATTGCAAGTTACATTTGGCCATGCACCAGATCAAACTTTGGTGGGAGTGAGGTTTACCCCCAACACAAAGTATGACTCGAGCCCTATCACATATCCAAAAATCAAATCAAAATAATTTCTAAATAATTTTTTAGAAGCCTCTGATCAAGTGACCCTCAATTCTCTCAAATAGGTCAACTATTGATCCAAGTCTAATTGCACTAGGAATAGATTTAATTTCTATAATTAATCTAACCTAGACTGGTTCTAGTCAGATGAAAATAAATCAATTCAAAATATAGGAATGAGTCAAATCAAATTTGACTCGACTACGATGAATCAAAAAGATTATAGAAGAAGAAATCTAGGCTCAATCGTGTACTAGCACGATTACCTTAAACCGATTGGATCTAATCCAAATCAATCGAACTAGGATAGCTCAATTGATGACATCCAGACCAAAATTCTTATTTGTGTGACCTAGACAAATTTAGTTCCGAATGGTGATGAGATATATTGCGATCTCTATCATCGACATCATTGAAACACCTTTCGATGGACCAGAACTTTTCTGATTGATACAATTAGAATGATCGATCATTAAAATCATTCTAATTGCTCCCAAAATCCACTAGTAACACCTAGCAATATATGGTGGCAATCAATCAGAACTAAAAATGAATCTTTCAGTGCAGCTACCTGTGTGATTGGGTTCTTTTATCTTGAGTCCCAATAGGATTAGGGTTAAGGTGAACTCATCAAACCTAATATCCATCATGTGAATTAATCATATGATTCGAATCCAATGTGAAACCCTAATAGAAACTCTTTCTATCATCTTTACACTACCATGGCCATGGGCTTAAGGACTCAATCTTATGATTATCATAGGGCTACTCCTCATCTGCCGAGGTAGATAGATCCCCTATTGGTGCAATCTAATTCCTACAATGAACATGCTATAGCCAACATATATCTTAAGATTCTGAATGGCTAGGAGATTGAGTTATGGTATAGTCAAACTATAACATCCTCAAGGTAAACTATCGATGCACCTCAGGTCAAAGAACCAAACACACCACTACAACATTGAGCCAGTCATCGATGAGAAGGTAGACTTTCTTATGACTACTCAAGGTGGCCACGCTCAGTGCCCTCGTTCTTTAATGAGTATCTATACTCTCGCTCTAGTGTCTCCATACCATAGACTTAAGACTCATCTATCCTAAGAAAGCGATCATATACCAATCTTTCAGATCAATCATCATCCTTTTGATGATCCTACGATCGAAAGCAATTTATGAGTTAATTAAGAAAATTCATGTCTTAAATTTTCAACTCTTAAAAATATGAATTATCATTACCATTAACTCAAAGGATATATCACAAACACTTTAAATACACATTATGATAGAAAATAATTTTTTTATTAATTTATAGATAAAATTATAAAATTGGTCTTAGATGTGTCTTACAAGTGTCAGCCAATCTGGCTTCTAGGGCATACATCTAACAGACTCCCAATTAAGCTAAAGTCAATTGGTTACAAATCTAAGTCTCATCTTCTCAAGGTGGGCTTTGATCTTTTGCTAGCTCAATGGCTTTGTCAGTAGGTCAGCCGCATTGTCTGCAGTGTCAACTCTCTTGATCTCGACGTATTCCTTCTCGAGGTAATTGCGGATGAGGTGGCATCGCCACTTGATGTGCTTGAATTTTTGCTTAGACCTTGGCTCCTTAGCAAGGGCTATGGTGCCATTATTGTCTCAGTATAGAGGGATGGCATCTGATGGCATCACTTTGAGCTCTGTGGTGAACTTCTTGTATCAGAATACCTCCTTTGCAGCCTCCGACCTAGTGATGTACTCTGCTTCCATGGTGGAGTCTGCAATCACCATCTGCTTGGAATTCTTCCAACTGACAGCTCCACCATTATAAATAAATAAACTTTCAGATGTCGACTTTCAATCATCTATGTCGGATATAAAATTTGAGTATGTATATTCCTAGACCTGGAGTTCTCTATTACCAAAAACTAAAAATATATCCTTAGTCCTTCTCAAGTACTTAAGGATACATTTCATAGAAGTCTAGTGTTCTTCATCTAGATTCGATTGATATCCACTTGTGACACTCACAGCATGGGCAATATTAGGTTGTGTACATAGCATGACATACATGAGGCTCCCTATTGCTGAAGCATAAGGAATTTTGCTCATGCGTTCAATCTCCTCAGGTGTGCTAGGGCATATCTCCTTAGAGAGATGATTGCCATGTCTAAAGGATACTAAACCCCTCCTGAAGTTTTCCTTGTTGAACCTCTTCAGCACCTCCTTTATGTACATCTTCTATAAGTGACCCAAAATCCTATTCGGTCTATCCTATAGACATTAATTCCTAGAATAAAAGATGCCACTCCTAGATCTTTCATAGAGAACTCCTTAGACAACCATATTTTTATTATCGTCCACAACATCCCAGGCATCACCTAGCTCTGATACCAAATTGTAGACCCATGATATTGCTCGAATGCCAATCATCCTTGACATCATAAGCATCGATACCATGTTGTGGAAGTCTCTGATCTTTAGCACGGACCTGAAAGAACTTATGACGTTCTCTATGGGCAACAAACCACCGACCCTCCACCTGGATCTTTGATGGGGCGCCTTCCTCCTTGGGCTTGAGGGAGACACCCCCTTCTCTAGGGCTTCTTCAAGAACCCTAAGGTGACAACTCTAGAGAGAAGAGAAGAAGAGAGAATTGAGGGAGAAAAGATATGTATTGATTGCTCTTTTGAAAACCCTAATACAACCTATGTATTTATACATAGCCATTAGGCCCGGCCAAAAACTCTCTTGGCTAATCCAATACATGAAAGCACTCACCAAGCTCACATACACCCATGTCTCCAAAGCTCTCATCCTCTAGATCTAGGCCCGATAACCCCCTTAAGACCTCTTGAATCAGGCCTTAAGATCCCTAGGATCAACCCAGACCCTAGTCCAAAATATATCCTCGCGTAACTCTGCCCGCGCACTGAGCCGGCTTCATCTCAGCACTAAGTCGGCTAAGTTCCACTAGGTCGGCTCAGTCTGAAACTGAGCCAGCTCAGTTTTGTGCCATGCCAATAGTTCCGAACGCTTAGCACTCTATTTTGCCTATGCTCTGAGACTTAGATGACCCAATTTTGGTCTGAGCTGGCTAACCTACAGAAAATCTTTTTTCTGCAGTTTTGATTCTTCGACTTTGATTCCTTGCTTCACCTTGTGTCCCAGGTCTCCAAAGCACCAACAAAGCCCTTGAAATCCTCGAAGCCATCACCGTGACTCTTCTTGTAGCCTCCCAAGGCTTGGGAGCACCATAAATCCTCATAATCTCCACCTTGGTGCCCCAAGCCTTGGCAAAACCCTCGCCAGTGCCCTTCTGCACAATCCCACTATCCCTGCGCACTCAACAGCACCTATCCAAACATCGCCTCCGCCAATCCTCTTCAGCTGTTGTGCACCTTTGAGGCCTTTGGGATGACCGCCTCCACCGCTGAAGATCTATGCTTGCTTCTTGGCACCACCCTAGAATTGTAGGATCCCTTTTGCTTAGCAGCTGCATCACTTTCTCTGAACATTCCTGAAGAACCTACAGTATTTCTACACCAGCATATGCTGTACCACCTGACACAATCTCCTCAGAGCTACGCCTGTCCACCTAAACACACCGCTCCATCTGAAACTGTGCATCATCGGTACTCTAAACTCATGCCAAATTTTCTCTTCATTTGTGAAGCCACCACTATGGAGCTCCACCTATATCTGAAGTCCACCTGATGCCGCAGAAGTCAACTCTATCATCGAGTCCCTTGAGGCCAACCACTCAATGCTATACTACTGAGCCTACTGCTACACCTCGAATACTATCATTGTCCCTTCGAACCCTCCACACTCTGCGGTCCTCTTCGAAGCCATCTCGGATACCTCCATAAACCGCGAACACCTTCAAAACCCAAGAGCTCATCCAACTCTTCTAAATCTAGCGACTGAATCCTAGGGAATTCTATCCTAGTTCTTCTCTTCTGCCCCTACACCAGCCATCGCTTTAGCTGCGCTCGAAAAACTATCCTCCACTTGAATCATGACTCTCCCCGATGCCCCTACAGAAGAAACCTAATCCATGATACTTTCGACTGCTAGAGACCTCCTGATGCTTTCTAAGACCCCTTGGCTCTCCTTGAGACCTACTTCTGATCTTCCTAAGAAGCCCCTGACATACTCTGCTGAGATACACTCCTCGACTGCTACACCACCGAGCCTCTCTCAGCCCCTGTGCCTTTAGGGTAGCGCTCCTACAGCACTCCAACACTCCTTGACCCATCTCTACACCACTCTATAGCCATCTAGCCCTGACCTATTGGACCTCCATGGATCATCCATCTCCATCATCCCTAAGGCTCCGTAAATCCATGCTCTAGTCAAACTGCTGAATACATCTCTAACTACTTCCCCACCTTCTTGACACCGAAGAATGTATAGTCGCTTCTTCAGCCTTCAACCATTATCCCTTAGGAAACCTCTCTTCAATAGCCCCACATTGTCCATCTTTCTAGAGAACCTTGATGCTCTCTATTGAGATACCTTCCTCAACTGCTGCATCACCGAGCCTCTCTCAGTCCTGCATCTTCAGAAAAATACTACTGCAGCACTCCAGCGCTCCCTGCCAGTCACATAACCATCATACACCCCGGCCTTTCCACCAAGATTGATCAACAAATCATGCACCCAATCTTTCCATCCCATGAAAATCCCTTTATGTTAATCCTCTCAACCTCCACCTTCAACTCACTCCTCCCAATTAGCCAAACCACAACAACAACAAGGTAGATTTGAGACATACCGTGGAATCCTTGTGCAGATTTTTTATTCCACTTTGTATGACTTCTTCTTCGCTTCCATGCACCATCAGGCTCTAAAACCTGACTCTTTTCATGTACCATCAGGCTTTGAATCCTAGCTCTGATACCATATTTTCATCCACAACGTCCCAGGCATCACTTAGCTTTGATACAAAATTGTAGACCCATGATATTACTCGAACGCCAATCATCCTTGACATCACAAGCACCGATACTATGTTGTGAAAGCTCCTGATCTTTAGCATGGATTTGAAGAAACTTGTGACATTCTCTATGGGCAGCAAACCATCGACCCTCTACCTGGATCTATGATGGGGCGCCTCCCTCCTCATGCTTGAGGGAGATGCCCCCTTCTCTAGGGCTTCTTCAAGAACCCTTGGGCGGCAACTCTAGAGAGAAGAGAAGAAGAGAGAATTGAGGGAGAAAAGATTTGTATTGATTGCTCTTTTGAAAATCCTAATACAACCTATGTATTTATACATAGCCATTAGACCTAACTAAAAACTTTCTTGGCTAATCCAATACATGAAATCACTCACCGAGCCCATGTACACCCATGTCTCCCATGCTCTCATCCTCTGGATCTAGGCCTGACCCATACATGAGTTATCCCTCTTAAGACCTCTTGAACCAGGCCTTAAAACTCCTAGGATCAACCCAAACCCTAGCCCAAAATAGACCCTCATGTAACTCTATCCGCACACTGAGCCAACTAAGTTCCATTGGATCGACTTAGTCTGAAACTGAGCCAGCCTAGTTCTGTGCCATGCCAACAGTTTCGAATGCTCAGCTCTCTGTTTTGCCTATGCTCTAAGACTTAGCTAACCCAGTTTTGGACTGAGCTAGCTAACCTACAGAAAATCTTCTTTCTGCAGTCTTGATTCTCCAATTTTGATTTCTTGCTTCATCTTATGTTCCAGGTCTTCGAAGCACCAACCAAGCCCCTAGAATCTTCGGAGCCATCACCGTGACTCCTCCCATGGCCTCCTAAGACTTGGGAGCATCATAAATCCTCATAGTTTTGACTATAGTTCAATTAGGAGGATGTCATCTACGTATAGTATGAGAAAGACAATAGTGCTCCCATTGATCTTTTTGAAAACATAGGGCTCCTCCTCATTCTTGGTGAATCCAAATGATTTGATTACATCATTAAAATGAGCATTCCAGCTTTGAGATGCTTGCTTAAGCCCATATATGGACCTATGCAGCTTGCATACCATGCGATCATGATCACTAGATATAAAATCTAATAGTTGTTCCATATAGATATATTCCTCAAGATATTCATTTAAGAATGCCATTTTTACGTCCATCTACCATATTTTGTAATCAAAATAGGCTACAATATTAAGTAATGTGTGGATGGATTTGAGCATGGCTATTGGCAAAAAAGTATCCTGATAGTCAATGCCTTCGCACTGACTATACCCTTTCGCTATGAGCCTTGCTTTGAATGTCTCTACATTCCTATCGGCACCTATCTTTCTCTTGAAGATTTATTTACAATCAATAGATACTATACCTTCAAGGGAATCTACTAAGGTCCAGACTTGGTTCGAACGAATTGAGTCAATCTCTGACTTCATTGCCTTTAACCAATTCTCGAAATCGATATCCGATATCCTCTCATCATAGATTTTGGGATCATCACCATGAACCCCATTTTTTATGAAGAATATTTTCTCTACATCCTCTGAGATTACCTTTCAGGAGGATGAAAAATTCTACTTGATCTACAAGATGGAGGAGGTAGTGTCTATATTGGCTCTAACTGATTGTACTCCATAGGTTCCATAGCTCATTGCTTATTGGAGACCTTCTCATCAAGCCTTATCTGTCTTCCGATGCCACCATCCAAAATAAATTATTTTTTAAGAAAGATGGCATGTTGACTCATAATCACATTATGATTTTCTGGAAGATAGAAATAATATCCTAATAACTCTTTAGGATATCTATTAAACCAAGCTCTAAAGGACCTAGACTCTAATTTATCTATTTATTGTCTCTTGACATGGGCCAGACAACCCCATATTTTGAGATGACTCAGACTTGATTTCTTACCATGCCATATATCATACGGTGTGGTAGGAATGATTTTAGAGGAAATCTTATTCAGTAAATATATAACGGTCATCATACTATGTCCCTAAAGAAACTCAGGAGGGTTCATGAAACTCATCATGGATCGGACTATATCTATAGGGTCCAATTTCTTCATTCTGAAATACCATTGAGTTGAAGTATTTCAGGTGGAGTCCATTGTGAGACTATGCCATTATCTTTAAGATAGTCTAGAAATTTTTGACTAAGATATTCTCCTCGATCTAATCGAAAAATCTTAATAAATTTTTCTGTTTGATTTTCTACTTTGAGTCTAAATTTCTTAAACTTTTCAAAAGCTTCAAATTTATGTCGTATCAAATACACATACCCGTATCAAGATAGATCATCAGTAAAGTTGATGAAGTAGATATAATTGCCTTTGGTCGACACATCAAATGGGCCGCACACATCTATGTGTACTAGGGTGAGTAGGTCTGTAGCCCTTTCCCCATGTCCTACAAAAGGAAGCATGGTCATTTTGCCATGAAGGCATGATTCATAAATCGGATATGACTCGAAAGTCAACAAACTCAATAGTCCAGATTTCTTCAATTTGTTAACCCTATCTTCAACTATATGTCCTAGCCTAAGATGCCAAAGATACCTATCGTTTAGATGATCCCTATGTCTCTTTAATCCTATGGCATTTACATTTTGCTCGATATTAAAAATAGAAACATGAATATGTAACTGATAGAGATCATTTATAAAGAAACTACTTGCAATTTTATTTCTTTCATAAAGAATATTACAATGATCCTTAAAAAAACTAATTACATAGCCTTCCTATGCTAAACATGAAATAGAAATTAAATTCCTGCTTGCTGTAGGCATACAAAAATAGTCTCTAAGAATTAAATCTAATCCTAATGATAATCAAAGAGGATAGATTCTTATGGGCACAGCAATAACTCTTGCTCTATTTTCGATGTGTAGGATCATCTCACCATCCCTGAGCCTCCTATTATCCTCAAGATCCTGCATAGAAGTACACAAGTGAGCACTAGAACTAGAGTCAAGCATCTAACTAGATGCAAAAGAATTAGTAAGGTTAGATTCTATAAAGAACATACCTATAGAAGGACCTGCCTCCTTATTCTTTAGGTTGGCCAGGTAAAGAGAATAGTTTCACTTCCAGTGGCCGTCTGTATTGCAATGAAAATATTTTTTCTTATCAGTGGTCTTCTTCTTCGGCTCTGCCTTCTTCTTCTTCCCACCTTCCATTTTCTACTTCTTCATGGATTTCTTCTTCTTTCCAAAAGACTTTCTCTTGGAAGAAGTCCACTCCACAACAAGTACTAAACCCTTTGAACCTTTCATAGAGAGCTCAGTAGTAACTAGCATGTTCATACGTTCAGCCAAGGTATTTTGAAGTTTATGCATATGGTAGTTCATAATAAACAGTCCATACACATCAGTCAAAGATTGTAGAATTATATCAATCTACAGATCTTGATTTAACTTGACACCAAGCTTCTCAAGCTCTTCTTAGTCCTTGATCATCATCAGACAATAATCTTAGATCGACTGCCCATCATGCATTTGAGCCTTAAAAAGTCTCTTAGTGACTTGATATTTGGCTGTGAGACTCTGTTCACCAAACAACCCTTATAAGTGAGCCAACATTTGGTGGCTAGTCTTAAAATCTTCCTATTGGCGCTGGAGCTCATCAGACATTGAGTCCAACATGTAATACTTAGCTTTATTATCTTCATCCATCCATTTTTTTAGAGACACTCTCTGATCAGCAGATGGATGGGTTGGTAAAGTGAGAGGATCCTGTCTAACACATGAGTCAACTTTTAGGAACCCAAAACTATTTTAATGTTTCAGAGCCAATCCTTGTAGTTGGGTCTGGTCAGTCTATAGGCATCTAGGATACAGGCTAGTGGATTGGACACAGACATTTTTCTATAGAGAGTCAATATTTCTAGTTAGATTTTATAATTAGACTTAATCAATTTATTTAAAAATTTTATTTTTAAATAAATTAGACTTTCACTATTTTCTTAGA
This sequence comes from Cocos nucifera, assembly GCA_006176705.1. Lineage (NCBI taxonomy): Eukaryota > Viridiplantae > Streptophyta > Magnoliopsida > Arecales > Arecaceae > Cocos > Cocos nucifera. The sequence goes on along the minus strand of QRFJ01001110.1, from coordinate 157,751 downwards.
TTTCTATACTTTCTTGACAGAGATGCAAAAATCTCCATGATTATAGATTTCTAGTGGGTGGTGCGGTCCCATCAATTGGCTCACCATCTAATCTAATAGTTATTGGTGATGGGTCGATCGATGAGTGGACAACTCTTGTCCAATGATTCTTTAATCATGGTGTACCCAAACTTGATCTCTAATTCATGAAGCTGATCGTGCTCAAAATATTGCTCCACTCATCATTTGCATGAATTGAATTTCTAATTGAATCTCTCACCATAGCCCAATCCATCCTCCAACCCATGGCATCTAATGCCTAATAAAAATGGTTGCGTCTTCCTGGTGCAACTAAACCATTATATCCAGTCGAGAACAATCAATCCTGAAAAGGGCCCACACATCTACAATGGTGGAAGACCTTAGACTTAATATTTTCTTTGAAAGATTTAATTTAGGTCTCTTTAAACTTGACTTAACTTAGTTATAATAATTATGACTAACCTAGTGGCATGGATTGTTTCGAATTGTTAGCCACCTCAAATCAGAATTGGATCGATACAAATGGCCAGGTAAGTGAGACCAGTGGAAGGGATATGCCATTAACCTGACATAAATGCATTCAAGTCGAGTAGCTCTCAATTAAAAATGAGTCAGTCATATCTATCAGACTTATATTAGACACTAAATTATCGAATCAGAACCAATCAGATTAGCCTACAATCCAGGCTCGAACCACGGAGCCAAATTTTATCTTGACTTGATCGAGTCACATCTCAATGTGATTCAATCTTGATCCAGACTTAATCCTATTAAGCTAGTCAATTCTAAGCTTTCTTTGATCCTACCTAACCAACTCTTGATTTGGTTTAACCAACCGCTAAACCTAATTAAGCTACCCAAGCCCGAACCCAATTTTATGAAAGTATCTTAGATCTAAAAATTCATAATTTTTAGACTTAATTAATTTTATAATCTTAATTCTTAATTAAGTTTGGATTCATGAATAAAATATGTATCAAAATTCTAGGATTTCAAAATTTTGGATTTTGCAGAAAATAAGTTCTAATTTTTTATTAAGGATGAACGCATAGCACCCCTACGCATCATTAGAATACCCCATCAAATGGGAGGACAGGATCTTTAGATCCTACTTTATTCTTATGATCAAACAGTCAAGGAGGATGCCTTAATCAGAAATATATTTTCTAAAACAAAACAAGTTAGATCTAAATCATATATCAAATATACAATCAAAGATTTAACTTACACATGCCCTACATATATCTCATGTATCATAACCCAATCAACCATGCATGCTTTCAGATTTGATATATCACATATTATATCTAAAAAATAGAATTTTAAATTTGATCACATCAAAATAAAATTATTCTAGATATTTTATAAAACTAATCTATAACTAGCCTAAGCATGCATCTTTCATATCTCATATAAATAAATTAAAAATTAAAACTCTATTTTCTATTTTTTAGATATGGTTACAATAATTATAACATCAAAAAAAAATAGATCTAAAATTATATTTAATTAAATTAACAACATGATTATACTAGACTACACATAGAACTATTTTATTCCTAGTCTAGTCATGCATTTCATACATTATAGATCTAAATCATATAATTTTTTTAATTTTTTGATTTCAGATCTAATCAAATTTAATATGACATCTAAAATTTTTTAATATTAGATTATAAATAAAAATTAAATTAGATCTAAAATATATCTAAAGAATAACTAATCTGGCTCTGATACCGGTTGAAGAAAAATCTTATTTTCTGCTATCCTACGATTATCCTATGATTTAATTTTTATAATCCAATTAGATTTAATTTTAAGTACCTGATTGGGTAATCTAATTATCCTACGATTATCCTAATCATTTTTGAGGTTCTGAAATCAGCCACGCACATGCCTGGCCTCTACCGGTATCCACTCAGGCAACATCTAGATGTCTACTCCTTGGAAATCTTTTTTTAAAAGATCAGATCTGAATCTGATCTATAGATCCTTCAAAAGAATCTTGAATGCTGCATGCTCGTCTCACAAACACCATCACATAGATGCTAAATCTTGCACCCAAATCCTTAGACCTCCTTCTCTGATTTGTACCCAACTTTTGGCATGTAGAAGAGGGAGAGAGAAAGGATCAGAGGGGGTAGGGATATGATAGGGGTGATAGCAACTTGGGCATGAAAAATATTTCATGCGATACTTGCTCTTTAACATGAGAAAGGATTTTAAACTCAATGCCACATAGTATCCCATTTGACCAAAATAACTAATTTATTTTATCATTGGGACTCAAGGACTTATTCTTCTTATAGAGCATCAGATCTCATTTGGTTTTTATACCAAAAATCAATCAAAAAGGAGGCAACATGAGTAGATAAGGAAAAGTCCATTACGCCTAAGACTCTTCCATCAAGAGTTTGATCCAAATCAAACTCTATCAAAACCTAGTCAAACTACCACCATAAATAAAAAAATTTAATATATTTGTAGTATGACTCGATCCCTATCACATATCCAAAAATCAAAACAAAATAATTTTCAAAAAATTTTCTAGAATCCTCTGATCAGGTGACCCTCAATTCTCTCAAATAGGTCAATTATTAATCCTAGTCCAATTGCACTAGGAATGGATTTAATTTCTATAATTAATCTAACATAGACTGGTTTTAGTTAGATGAAAATAAATTTATTCAAGATATAAGAATGAGGCAAATCAAATTTGACTCGATTGTGATGAATCAGAAAGATTACAGAAGGAGAAAGCTAGGCTCAATCATGTGCTAGCACGATTATCTTGAACTTAATTGGATCTAATTCAAATTAATCGAACTGGATTAGCTCAATTGATACATCTAGACCCAAACTCCTATTTGTGTGACTCAGTTGGTTTCGTTCTGTATGGTAATGAGATATGTCATAATTTTTATCATCGACATCATTGAAATACCTTTTGATGGACCAGAACTTTTCTAATTCATACAATTAGAATGATCGATCATCAAGATCATTTTAATTGCTCCCAAAATCCACCAATGATACCTAGAAGTATATGGTGACAACCAATTAGAGCTAAAAATGAATCTCTTGGTACAGCTACCTGTGTGATTGGGTCCTTCTATCTTGAGCCCCAACAGAATTAGGATTAAGATGAACTCGTCAAACCCAACATCCATCATATGAATTAATCATTTGATTCGAATTTGATGTAAAATCCTAATAGAAACTCTTTCTATCATCTTCACACTACCATGGCCATTGGCTTAAGGACTCAATCTTATGATTATCATAGGGCTACTCTTCATTTATCGAGGTAGATAGATCCCCTATTGGTGCAATCCAGTTTCTATAATGAAAATGCTATAGCCAATATATACCTCAGAGTTTCGAATGGCTAGAAGATCGAGTTATGGTGTAGTCAAACTATAACTCCCTCAAGGTGAACTATTGATGCACCTCAGGTCAAAGAATTAGACATACCACTACAACATCGAGCCAGTCATTGACGAGAATGTAGACTTCCTTATGACTGCTCGAGGTGGTCACACTCAGTGCCCTCTTTCTCTAACGAGTATCTATTCTCTCACTCTAATATCTCCACACCATAGACTTAAGACTCATCTATCCTAATAAAATGATCATACACCAACCTTCCGGATCGATCACTATTCTCATGATGATCCTACCGTCGAGAACAGTTTATGAGTTAATTATAAAAATTCATATCTTAAATTTTCAACTCTTGAAAATATGAATTATCATTATCATTAACTCAAAGGATGTATCATAGACACTTTAAATACACATTGTGATAGAAAATAATTTTTTTATTAATTTATAATCAAAATTATAAAATTGCTCTTAGAAACGTATTACAAGTGTCAGCCAATCTAGCTTCTAGGATGCACATCGTACATCCTTAACCTAATATAAATCAACATTTGGTTAGATTTCATTAATTACTCTAATTTAGTTTATTTTTTAACTAACATTAGGTCTAACCCAATAAATGGATCTAATTCAACTAATCCGATAACCCACATTTTATGATCAATGACTTAGGATCTTTAATTCATAATTCTAGATCCTAATTCATCTTACTTAATTCTCAATTAAGTTTAAGGCTGAGGGTTGAGGTTCGGCATTGCAAAAATATTTTTCAAAATTTTTGAAAGGTTCTCTACATCCTAGTACCATTTCACTAAATAGGTCGACTTATTTTAAAAATGGGTTGACTTATTTTATAAACAAGCACTAAATGTAAGTTTGATCACATAAAATCGTCAATTATGACATTCAACCAACTTCTTATTTAGGCTGGCTCATATTCCATCCGAGTTGGCCTGAGGAGAAGTTGAGCTGGCTAGATTCCTAAGATAGTCGGCTCGGGTAGAAGGCCCGAAGGTTGTTGTTTCAGTCGGGCAGGCTTGAATCCCATCCAAGCTAGCCCAAATTAAAGATGAGGTGGCCTGGTTACTAATCGAGCCAGCTAGAGCATCAATCTAGAAATCATATCATGACTGGCATGCTAGTTGAGCTAGTTTGATTTTTGAGAGAGCCGGCTCGACTGGCGAACGGAACCTTCCTAAGATCCTATTCATATTTAATCTAAAACTATGTACTCTACATAAAAATCATGAAATTATTTAGATCTAATCTAAATACTAATTCATGATAAAATTTAGATTAAATTCTTCAAACACATCATAAAAATTATTAGATCTAATATAAAGTTTTTATGATCAATTTTATAGATCGCAACGTATAGGATAACCTTTCTACTGTAAGGGGTAAACCTTACAGCAGGACAACCTACAGTCCATGCGATCATCATTTTTATTTTTTAGACTAGATTATTATTTAGATCTAGTCTAAAAATAATCTAAATCATGCATATATAATACATCAAAGAACTTGCTGCTCTGATACCAATTGAAGGGAACGCACAGGATTTCTAGCTCTACTTTCAAAAATTTTTTTTAATAAATGCACAGTGGATAATATTATTAATCATATTAATAACGAAAAGCTACAGATCTAATCTAAAAATTCTATATGCTATAGGATCTAATGTATTATATATGCATGCATATCTGAAAATAAAAATAAAATCAATAATAAAACTATTTTACTACTTTACGTGTTCAGAACACGTTATCTTTTCACAAGTTGAAGAATGTTGCAATTTGATCTTCTCTATGTAGATCTGAACACCACAACATAGCCATACATGCATTTGGCCTCTATTGGTAATCCACACGAGTCCCTGATCCTAATCAATTCCTCCCAAGTGCTACCTCTGCAGAAACCTTCAACGGCTAATTTAGATCAAACTTCTTTTGATATTCTTCGCCGAGTCTTCGGATGCTCTGGATCTCAATGAATGTAGATGAAAAGTTGAGGAGGTTCTCCAATTGGATCTATGAAGTGATGACCCTTGTAACTCACAGATCTAAATCTCAAACCCCAGATAAATTTTAGGGTATGCTCTTACCCAAATCCCTTGTGCCTAGAACTCTCTTTCCTTTTTGATTTTTTCTCATGTAGAAGATCTCATGCACAAGATCAGAAACTCTTTTTCTGATCTTCCTTTCTTTCTCTCTTTCTCTTTTTTTTTCTCTTATTCGCACATCCATAAAATCCAGCATTTTATAGAAGCACACAAAACATAGGAGGCATGAGGGGTTGGTTTAGATCAAGTGGTTACCCATTCAAATTCAAATCCTATTCAAATTCAATTGGCAACTAGATCAAACCAGTCCATAAGGCACATGAGAAGAGAGAACACACACCCTCCCTTACATGGAAAACTTTATGAGAATCATCTTTCTCATGGAGAAAGGATGGCATAAATCTTGGTGATGTGGCGCATGGGAAGACTAGTCAAACTAGTCTTATTGTTTGTCCTGCAATTGAACCAATCCAATCCAAATTGATTAGGCTCAATTAGATCAAATTAAACCCAACTTATTTAGGCTTAATTAGACTTAGTTAAATTTTAATCAAATCAGAAATCAATCAAGCCAAATCTCTGATCAAATCAGGGATTAAACCTCCTTGATGATTATATCATCTTATAACCTAGTCGGATCAAATCCAAATGAATCCAATTCAATTGGTCTTGATCCAAAAATAATCATTCAATCAAATTGAGTTAATTAATGATCAAATCACTAATTAAACTTCTCTTGATCAGTCATTAGATCGGATAGGAATCTCTAGTGTGTGTAATCCCGTAGGTTCGAACCTAAGCCGGTAGCACAGAAATTAATTTTTTATACTAATCAAAGTGACCATCTAGCAATGGTATCCGATGTCCAGATAGGCTAAATAGTGCAATCACAATATTCAGAACCTATATGAATATGGTTACCACATAATTCATCCTTTTAACCTCTGTGCATAGGATGACTCAGGGTTAAACTATCAATCCTGAAAGATACATCCAAATCATATCTCAAAGCAATTAGTCCTATGACTCCTCACTAGAACTACCCTGGCCAAGGCTTTGTTAAATTGAAATACTATTGAACACAGCTCCTAAGTCCAGGAGTGGTTAATCCCATCTGACTCATGCACCGATTTCTCAAGGACTTGACTGTATCCAGAAATCTTCCATCACTGAATTAGAAATTCAAATAGTCTAGCACCAAAGCACCATGAGTTGCTTGGAAGTCATCATGGTGATCTCAGATCGGAGGAATATTTATGCCCATATTTCATCAGAGTAATTCTTGATAGCAAAAAAGCTCTAGAGTCAATCACGTTAAGTGCAGATGTACCCCTACATCTTATCTGTATGCCATACCAGTATCTCCATACTTCTTGGTTAAGAGAACAACCAACTTATATGGTACACAATGATCTATACTTGATAAACGTTGTCATCCTTGGTAACAATGTCTCATTTGATCGTGAATATATTTAGGAACTAAACAATAAATCCTTCTTTATCGATTCTAAATAGTCCTAAGAACTTTATCACAACAGACAGGAGTTCATTAGAAGATGAAAGATTTATAATAGAAAAGTTAGAATAACTTTTATTTAATTAATAATTTATATATAATTACATAAAATAGCTCAATCGTCAATTGGATGATGATTGACTTTGGGACACTATTCCCAACATGAAGGTGTGGCGGAAGCTGGCTCGGCAGGTGGAAGGTCGGTTACAATGGTAGATGGATCCGCCATCTTTTCAGAAGCCCCTTCATATTAGAAGTCAAGGTTGAGCTCTAAAAATTTACTGGGCATTCGATCTTCACAGAGCTCGAACCCATTTTGAAAGGCCTCCCAACTAAAACCTACCCCTTCAGTTCGATGACCTTGGCTTTGATCTTGATCTCTTCTATTGCTTGGGCCTTCACTTTCAAGATTTGCCTTGAAACCTGCCCCTTCAATTCAATGACCTCGACTTCGATCTTCCTCCTCTTCTCCTCTTCAGAGGCCAAAGCAGCCCTCAACCCTATCAATGTTTGCTCTTTCTCCTTCAACACCTCTTGAAGACTCCCGACCTTGATAGCTTTCTCCTCCATAAGGTGATTAATTTTAGCAACTTTCTCCTCCTGAAGGTGACAAACTTCGGCTTGATGATCTTCGTGAACCTTCACCAGCTCTGACCTCAAGCGGTTCAGTGATCTGATGTAGCCAAGCAATAGATGGTCCATCTGTTTAACAAATATATATATGATGATGAAATAGATCATGTGGACAAGTAAACGTTAAGAAATTTAGAAAGAAAAAGAAGAACAAAATAACTACCTCAAGAAAGGATCCAAGTGAGTCCTAAGTGCGTTGATCAATGTTGGCATCAATGATTCTATCTATGATCTCGGGTATGGTGAACCCGTTAACCAAACCCTGACGACTTCATGATTGTTGAGGGGGTTCTCCTTTGACTCCTCGATGGAATCACCATTGCGGTGGGTCTTTCGCTATGACTTTCTTGAGGCCTTTCTTGTCTTCTTCTTCTCCACCTTCTTTTCCTTTTCAAGAGCAGGCTCTAGAGCTTGGACCTCAGTAGGAGGGTTAGGAGGCATTGAAGGCCCTACAGATTTGGCAGTGGCATCGACCCCAATAGCAGGGGCAACCTCGGTGACAGCAGCAGCCTTGTTAGCAAGGGCAATAGCCTCGTTAGCAGGCGCTGTAGAGCTGAGTGCGCCCATCTTTGTTCTCTTGAAAGGCTCGCTGGATGCTGTACCCATTCTCTTATGGGGTTGGAGCCCCTTCGAGAGCATTTCAACTACCTTAGCATTCATTTCTGCAATGAAGAAATGAGTATAGTTAAAAAAAAAAAAAAATAGAGAGAGAGAAGAAGTGGGAGATAACCTACAAACTTTGGCCATATACATGCTGGGTTCATAGGCCTGAGGTCAAGGTTGAATAGAGTTTGTTCTTTTACTAGCTCAGATACAGGAGTTCGATAATCCTTAATTTTGTTAACTAACTCCTGATCCTCTCTCTCTAACTCCGAGGCTTGGTGGACGGAATCTCTCAAATTTTCTCGAGAAAGTCTTAAGTGTAAGGTCGGGCAAGAAACAAAAATAAACTTCTCTTTCTAGTTATGAATGGAGGAGGGGGCATCCTTGAGCAATCACTTCTTGTCAGACTGGGGTAAAACATACCACTAATCCTTTGCAGTGGGGTGACATTTGAAGGTAAAATAGGTTTGAAAAAGAAAAATGGTGGACCAAACTTCAGCGGATATACAGAGAGCAAGAAATCCTATTATGAATCTAAAAGAGTTCGACACTATGGAAGCTAAAGAGATATTTAAAAAATAAAAAAAAGCTACAACAAAGATGGAAAGACGAAGCCTCAATCCAGCATGGAAGGTCTCCAAATATAAGAAAAACCAACCTGGAGGAGGGGCACAAGCTTGACCACTCAGTTTAGGGAGTTCCAGCTTATACTCGGCAGGCACCCCATATTGGATCCTGATTAATGATAGGTCTTCTAAAGTTAGGGAGCAAGGGATGGTTCCTGGTATGAAATTTGGCTAAGGTACTATAGGTTTAGATTCTATTTTAGTCTTAGGGTTTTGGAAGTTTGGGTCAACTGGACTCCTAGAACTACTAGACCAAGAAACCTTGGACGACATCTAGATCAAATTAAATTCAGAAAAGTCTCCAAAAAACTTAAGGAAGAGAGGCGATGAAGACCTAAAAAAGAAGAATGGTGAAACCTACCCAGGCAAGCTTGAAGAGATTCCAAAAGAATGTAGGAAGGCTACAAATCAGGAGAATAAGGATGAGGGACTGACCTAGGCCGATCGAAAAGCTCAAGGAGAAGACCAGAAAGATGAAGGATAGCTAAGAAGTATGCCGACGGGTTGAAAGCATTGCGAGAGAACAAAGGCAACAATGATGGGACACTCAACGGATGATGGAGAATGAAGGAAGGAGAAGAAGAAGGAGCGCAGACAAAAGTGGAAAGCTATAGAAGAAGAAGAGGTTTAAATAGAAAATCAAAACTAGAGAAAGTTATGATTGCAGGACTTCTTTAGCCAGTCTTGATTCGCCATGTATCCCACTCGTGCCCATCGCCCAGTGAAATAATAATTGTGCCATATATAGAGCTCCATGCTAGATGGGTTTTCGAGAAAATTTGTCCCTTTAGGTCATTTGACTTTAAACTTCAATGCTAATTTGAAAGAAGATAAAAAATTTCACCCTCCGAGAGTGGGAAGCTTGCAAGAAACTTTGGTTGCAGTAATTTTTCTGTACTCCCTTCTTTTGAAATTCGAACTCGAAAGTAGGAAAATAAGTGTTGGAGGTAGAACAAGCCCCACTGAAGTCCTTGGCTAGAATCCTTGGCCACCAACCCCCCTCCTATTAAAATTCATCGACATCCTCAGCGATGAGTTCACATTGCAAAGTTTCTTGAAAGCACATAAAAGTCTGGCAACATGAGCTTGAACGGTAAAAGAGAACTACTATTATATTAACCTTACCTTTTGACTAGAAATGAATGACAGGCTTAAGCCCCAGTCATGCTCCTCCAGTTGCACTCCTTCCACATGAACTCCTCCAGTCGCACTCCTCTTGGATGAACTCCTCCAGTCACACCCTTTCGGATGAACTCCTCTAGTCGCACTCCTTCCAAACGAACTCCTCCAATCGCACTTCTTTTGGGCAAACTCATTCCATTCGATAAGAAAACTCCTCTCAGTCGATCTTCATCCAGTCAAACTCCTTCTAGTCATATAGAAGGATCTCATCATCCACGTGAATTCATCTTCCAACTCTACACAAACCAACTTACATGTGAACGACCTTAGAGAAGTCCAAACTTCTCTAGAACTGTCATGATTTGAAGCCCCTCACTGCCAATGCCCATTCCATCCGAACCTCAGCTATTAAATCTCAACAAACTGGCATGTCATGATAATGGACACCATCCTCCATAACAAACTCCACATGGCCTTAAGCAGCCCAATACTAGAAGGTTACAACTATCACCATCAATTTGTTATGCACTCCATCTATAAAAGAAACCCTCCAAATATTTTTTTTTTCAAGCTCCCTTTTCCTTTCTCTTACTCTACTTCTTTATTTTCTGAGCACTCCATTCTAGTTGGTCAGAGAATTAACTTGCGCATTAGAGGATCCTATCGGAGCCACCTACCTTTAGTTTGGACTTTATTTTGTAGGTCTCGTCGATGGTTTCACCTTCTCAACTCCAGCTATCTTCGGCATCCTCATGAATTTCTGCACCAACAAAAATCTAAAAAAAATGAATCAAATACTTGCTAAAGAAAAAGAAGAAGCACTTAGTGAACATGACAAACTAAAAAAAGAAGACAAAATGTTAAAGATTGAATTGGACAAACTAAAATCATTAGTTGACAAGTTTACATGCAGTTCAAAAAAATTATAAATGATATTAAAAAATCAAAGGGCAGTTTATGATAAAGCTAGCCTAGGATATAAATCTAAAGATAAAACAAAATTTTTAAAGAACTTCTTCACTCGATTAGCACCTCTCATATGACCTATTTTAGTTGTGACAAAGAAGGACACAAAGCATTTGCATGCAATACTAGAAAACTTAATGAAAAATCATTTAGAAGTATTTGGGTTCTAAAAGGAACCATGACCACTAACCTAAAAGGACCTAAGAAGACTTGGGTATCTAAAACTATCACCTAAATTTCTATACAGGAATGCCTTGCAGCCAAGGGATCTAAACATGAATGGTACTTGGATAGCAGCTATTCAAGGCATATGTCGAGTGATAAGGAGCAGTTCTTCACCCTTGAAAGGAAGCAAGGGAGAGTAGTTACCTTTGGCGATAATGGCAAAGAAAAAATTATTGGTATCGGTAAAATTCAGATAAAATTCAGATCTAAACAAAATTATCAGTATTGATAACTTAAAATAGAACTTGCTTAGTATTAGTCAATTATGTGATAAAGGTTATAAAGTTTCATTTGAATCATCCATGTGCATAGTATCTAGTTCCTTAGATGATAGCTTAAAGTTTATTAGATTTAGGCATGGCAACATCTACATGGTTGATCTTAATAAAATCACCATGAAGAGTAGTCAATGCCTAGTTGCAATGAATGCTAATGTCAAAGAAACTAGTTGGCTTTGGCACCGTAGGTTAGGACATGTAAGCATGCATACTCTATCAAAATTACTTAACAAAGATTTGGTTAAGGGTCTACCAAAACTAAATTTTAAATTTGATCATGTTTGTGATGCTTGCCAAATTGAAAAATAAACTAGAAAGAGTTTTAAATCTAAAAATAAGATCTCAACTTCTAGGCCTTCCGAATTAATTCATATGGATTTGTTTGGACCTACTAGGACTACAAGCCTAGAAGGAAAGAAATATGGTCTTGTTATTGTTGATGATTACTCTCATTTTAATTGGATTTTATTTTTGGCACACAAAGATGAAGCTTTTTATATGTTTTCTAAGTTTTATAAAAAGATCTTAAATGAAAAGAACTCAACTATCATTTGTATCCATAGTGATCAAGGCATTGAATTTGAAAACAAATCTTTTGAAGATTTTTGTAATGAGAATGGGATTGAACATAATTTTTTTGCACCTAGAATACCTTAATAAAATGGTGTAGTTGAAAGAAAGAATAGAACTTTAGTTGATATGGTCCATACCATGTTGCGTGAAGAAAATCTATCCAAATATTTTTAGGTTGAAGCCATTAACATTGCATGTTACATCCAAAATAGAGTTTCAATTTATCCTATTTTAAAAAAATATCTTCTATGAGCTTTGAAAAAAAAAAAAGACCTAACATTAACTACTTTCATGTATTTAGTTGCAAATGCTTCATTCATAATAATGGCAAAGATAATCTTGGTAAATTTAATGCCAAGATAGATGAATGTATCTTTCTTGGATATTCTTCATCTAGCAAAGTATATAGGATCTTCAACAAAAATTTATTGATTGTTGAAGAATCCATTTATGTAGTATATGATGAAGCTAATAATCAACCCTCGAGAAAAGAAAATATTTTTGATGATGATGCAGGAATTCTTAAAAATGGAATGAAGGAGCTCAATTTGAAGGACAACACCATTCATGACAAAGATGAATTCATAACAACTACTGAATGTAAAAAGAATGGTGAGCAAGAAACTACTAGAGAACCTAAAGATCTATCCAAGGAGTGGAGGGATGCACACAACCATCCAAGAGAACTAATCTTAAGTAATCCTTCACAAGGGGTAAGAACTAGATCATCATTTAAAGATATTTTTGATTATTTTGCTTTTGTTTCATAAATTGAACCTAAAAACATAGAGGAAGCTAAAAAAGATTCAAATTGGATGTTAGCTATGCAGAAAGAACTCAATCAATTTGAAAGAAATAATGTTTGGACTCTTGTAGACTGACCCCTTGACTATCCCATAATTGGCATAAAATGGGTATTTAGGAGCAAACTAGATGAACAAGGAAATATAATAAGAAATAAAACTAGATTAGTTGCAAAAGGATATAATAAAAAAAAAGATTAACTTTGATGAAACATATGCTCTTGTAGCAAGACTAGAAGCTATAAGATTATTACTTGCTTTAGCTTGCTACATGAACTTTAAATTATTTTAAATGGATGTAAAAAGTGCCTTCTTAAATAGTTATATCATTGAAGAAGTGTTTGTAAAACAATCCCCTAGATTTGAATACCATTCACTTCCTAATCATATGTACAAATTAAATAAAGCACTTTATGGACTTAAACAAGCACCTAGAGCATGGTATAAGAAACTAAGTAAATTTATTTTATAAAATAAATTTACTAGAGAAAGTGTGGACACTACACTATTTTTGAAAAGAAAAAATAATGACCTTCTTGTAGTTCAAATTTATGTAGATGATATCATATTCGGAGCTTCTAATGAGGATCTTTATCAAGAGTTTGCAAGGTTAATGCAGGATGAATTTGAAATGAGCATGATGGGGGAGCTAACTTTCTTCCTAGGGCTTCAAATTAAATAATCAAAGGAAGGTATCTTCATCAACCAAACTAAGTATATCAAGAAAATGCTAAAGTAGTTTAATATGGAAAATGGAAAGAAGATTGGCACACCAATGAGCCCCTCATGCAAACTCGATAAAGATAAAAATGGTAAGAATGTAAGTAAAAAGCTTTGTAGAGGTATGATAGGATCCCTACTCTATTTAACTACAAGTAGGCTTGATATATTATTTAGTGTTGCATGTGTGCTACATTCCAATCAAATCCTAAAAAATCATACTTATTAGCTATTAAGAGAATTTTTAGATATCTAGTCAATACACATAACTTAGGATTATGGTATTCAAAACATTCCTCTATTGAATTAATAGGATACACTGATGCTGATTATAGAAGATGTAGAATAGATAGAAAAAGCACCAGTGGCACTTACCAATTTCTAGAGCTGAACTTGATTTCATGGTATAGTAAGAAGCAAAACTCTGTACCATTGTCAATGACTGAAGTTGAATATGTTGCTATAGGAAGTTGCTGCGCACAAATACTTTAGATCAAGCAACAACTCAAAGATTTTGGAATCAAACAAAATAATATATCCATTAGGAGTGACAATACAAGTGTCATAAACTTAACCAAAAATCCTATTCAACACTCAAGGACTAAGCATATTGAGATTAGACATCACTTCATAAGAGACCATGTTCAAAACAAAAATGTTATGCTAAAATTTATCTCAACTGAAAATCAACTTGCTGATATTTTTACAAAATCTCTAAATGAAGATAAATTTTGTAAAATCAGAGGTGAACTTGGAATTTGTGATCCATTCTAAATTTGCTTTATCCTATGTTTATTGAATGAAGATTGTATCTCCTCTTGCCATCCTTAGCACCCTCATTTCAATCTATAGAGATACAATCTAGAATCCCATCCAAAAATCCTCTTCATTTTCTTTTCTCTTTCATCGAGAGCTCTCGTTCTTAACTCTCATGAACTCCCTCCAACCCACTCCCAATCCTTAAATTACTATTCCATTCTCTTTTGGGTCAGATTCTAAGATTTTAATGGCTTCAAAAATAAAATCTACTACCGCCCAGAGATCGTCCACCACTTCGTTAGTTAAAAATAGGAAAAAGAGGCAGCGGGATAGCTCCCAAGCATCTCCAGCAACTCCTTCCTCTTAATCTCATCTGTTTGTTGCCACTATAAGTGTTCCCACTGGATGAAAGGTGGACTTTGGGTTCTTGGATCAAGAAAACTTCTGCATAAGTTCATGGATTCGACAACAAGGTTGGGAAAAGCTTTGTTCGCTTGAGGTAAAGATTTACTCGAATCTTATCAAGGAATTTTTTGATAATCTTAAGATTGAGGGGGAGACTGGGATCGAGTCTTTGGTGAAAGGGGTTCACATTACAATAGATGAAAAAAGATTAGGGCATCTATTGGAAGTTCCAAGGCTAGGAATCTATTATTTGAATTTGATAGAAAAAAATGAAGCTTTGAAGTTTATCTTAGAAAGGGAAGATGTAAATGAAAATGAATAATTAATATCAAACCATCTTTCCATAGAAATGAGGTTGCTTCATAGTATTGTCAGTCATATAATTTTTTCTAAAGTTGGAAGACATGACTGGACAGGGAAGAAAGTGAAGGAAATCAAGTAGGGTTTATAGTATGCAATTCAAAACTTTTTCAAAAATTAAATTATAGTGAAAGCATTAGATTAATCTAGAATTAATCTATGCATGCATTGATCAAATCAATAAACCCTACTCAGGATCTAGACATGTTAATATATAATTTAAAAATTTAAATACGATCGATTAGCATGAGTTCAGAACTCGATACCTATTTATGGATAGCTGATCTCTACAATCTGAATCCATTAGATGAAGATGTGGTGTCATGTTGCAGCCACACACTTGTCCAGCCTCTATAGTTGGTCCACATAGAGCTCCTAGTCCCAACTAGCTCCATCGGAGTGCTAGCTTCTCGCCAGGGTCTTCGATAGCTAATCTCGATCGATCTAATTGATCACCTTCTTTCTAATCTCCTAGATGCTCTAAAAAATTAGAACTTACTTTTTGGAGGATGATGAGGTGGTGTTTCAAATTTAGTGGTGATTTGATGCTCACAGCACTCGATCTCTCCATCCGAACCCAGGGTCCCAACCCTAGGATTTTTTACTCACCGAAAACCCTAACGCCCAAAAACTCTCTCACGCCATCTCTCTTTGAAATTTTCTCATGAAACAAATTTTCATGAGAGAAGGACACTCCTATCTGCCATACACCCACTCCCAAAAAAAATTGAATGGGCGTCCAAAGAGAAACAAAAAAGAAAAGGCATAAGAAAAGAAATCTGGCAAACAAAACCCATATTTGACTTTTCCACCCCAAATGGATGGGCCCAACTCTAATTTTCTCTCTCTAAGAAACCTTTCTTGCCACTCTTAGCTTTCTCATGAAAACCCACACATGCCCAAAAAAAATATATTTTTAAATGGGCATTAAAAAGTGTGAAAGCCGTGTGGATGAGATAGGGTGGTTAAGTGGTTTCCACTTGAATTCAAAATTCAAGTGGAAGCCTCATCCACTTCCAGTGCCCACTCCAGGATGTTTGACATGTAGAAGGACTCTTCTTCTGTGTGCCCACTTTGAGAATGCACAAAAATGTGTGTGAGAAAATATAAAGGGGGTGTGGGATTTGGATAAAGATGAGAAGGAGTTTAAACAAAACTAGTTGAATTCAAAATTCAACTAGGTTTGAACTGGTCCAACGCTTGGACCAGGTCAAAGAGCAATAAGAGAGGGCACAAACACCCTCTTTTGCTTGAGAAATACTCACGTAGAAATTTGAGATGGGGCATGGAATAAGTTGGAAAAGTCAAATATGGTGGGCGCTAGGGAGAGTTTGAATTCAAATCTCATTTGACTTGGTCCAAATTAGTTTCAACCAAACTAATTAATTTAAACCAATTAGACCAGGTTAAACCCAACCAAATTAGGCTTAACCTAAAATAATTAATTCCTAATCAAATTAAAAATTAATTAGGTCCATCCCCTAATCAAATCATGATCAAATCTTCCATAGTGATTATGTCATCTCATGACCTGATCGGGTCAAATCCAATCAAATTCAATTCGATCGGACTTTATCGAATCCTCATTTTTTAATCAAATTGAGCTAATCAATAATTAAATTACTAATTAATCCTTCAATAAACATAGTGTCCCAATCAAATGGATGTCTAGGAAATAGAATTCCATCAACATGAAACTCCTGAAGAGTTCCAAACCAGCAGGACTCTTGAATCCAGTGTCCCAAATGAATGGAACTCACGATCATAGAGTCCCAGACCAGTAGGACTCTTGATTCAAAAGTTTCAGACAAGTAAAACTCTGAGTCCTAGTCTAGTGAAACCCATAAAGGTAGAATTTCAGTCTAGTAGGACTCCTGGTCATAGAGTCCCTATCCAGTGGGACTCTTGACCATAAAGTCCCAGACCATTGGGACTCTTGATCGGCCATCAGATTAGATAGAAACTCTTATTGTGTGTGACCCCATAGGTTCAAATTTTAAGCTGATAGCATAGGAACTTCTGTACCAATTGAAGTGACCTCCTAGCAATGGTACCCGACATCCGGATAGGTCGAAAAGTTGCAACGCAACAATGACAAACCTATGGCATATGGTTACTGTATAATTCATCCTCTTGACTTCGATGCTTAATGGATGATCTAAGATTTACTACCAATCCTAAAATTCAATCATAGTGTATTTCAAAATCAGTATCCATCATATGGACCACCCTGGCCGAGGGTTTGCTAAATTGAAATATAGTGATGCACTTGCTCCAACACTTGGAGGGGTCAATCCTATCTTGACTTATGCACCGACTTCATAAGTACTTGACTACACCCAGTAGCCTTCCATCATTGAATTAAAAATTTAGGCAGTTTGGTACCTAAGTACAGTGAGTTGCTTGCAAGTCACCATGGTGATCTCAGGTCTAAGGGACACTTATACCCATATCCTTTGAGAGTAACTCTTGACAGCAGAGAGCTCTGCAGTTGGATCACGTTCAGTAAAATGTATCCCTATACTTCACCTGCATACCATAACAGTATCTTCATACTTCTTGGTTAAGAGGACAACCAATACTTATGGTACACAGTGATCTATACTTGATACATTGTCGTCTTGGGTGACAATGAATCATTTGGTTGCAAACACGTTTAAGGACTAAATGATAAATCCTTCTTTATCGAGTCTAAATCATCCTAAGAACTTCATCACAAAAGAGTTCATTATAAAAAAATGCACAAAGTGATGAAAATATCAAAATAATAATTTTATTTATTAATAATTTAGGTACATTTATAAATCAGCTCAACCATCTATAATCTAGATAATTGGCTTTAGGATACAATTTTCAACAACTCCCAGTTAGACTAAAGCCACTCAAAACAGTATTGAATACCCATCTTCCATTTGTGATTATCGAACTCTTTGATTTTGAGAGCCTTAGTAAAGGGGATGGCAACATTCTCCTTTTCATCAATCTTTTGAAGCTCGATGTCACCTCATTTCATGATTTCTCGTACAAGATGGTAGCGACACAGAATATGCTTGGTGCATTGATGTGCCTTCGACTCCTTCACTTGAGCTATGTCTCTAGTGCTGTCATAGTATAGTAGAAGCAGACCATCCAAGGAGGATGCCACTTCCAACTCGTCGATAAACTTTCATAGCCACATAGCTTCCTTCGCAGCATTGGATGCCGTGATATACTCCACCTCATACATAGAATCGGCCATAGTGTGTTGCTTGAAACTCTTCCAGTAGACCACTCCATTATTTAGGGTAAACACATAATCTGACATACTCTTACTATCTTCATTATCTAACTAAAAACTAGAATCAGTGTATCCTACAAGTTTCAAGTTAGTATCTCCATAGATGAGCCACTAGTCTTTGGTATTTCTCAAATACTTTAGGATTGTCTTCACAATCTTTCAGTGATTCTCACCTAGATTAGACTGGTGTCTGCTCACTATCCCTAGTGAGTTTGCCACATTTAGTCTCGTACATGTCATGGCATATATAATAGAACCAACTAACGAAGCATATGATATTCTACTCATACGCTCTCTCTCTTGAGGAGTTGTTGGACAATCTCTCTTTGAAAAATAAATTTCATAGCCTATCGAAAGATAGCCCTTCTAAGAATTCTCCATGCTGAACCTCTTTAACACGGTATCAATGTATGTAGACTGGGACAATCCAAGCAACCTTTTAGATCTATCCCTATAGATCTTCATCCCTAGGATGTAGGATGCTTCTCCAAAGTTCTTCATGAAGAATTACGACGACAACCAAACCTTTATTTCCTGCAGAGCAGGAATGTCATTCTCGATTAAGAGAATATCATCCACATACAGTACAAGAAATACAACTACAGAATCGTTAGCCCATTTATACATGCATGGTTTTTCTCCATGCTTAATGAAGCCATACATTCTAATCATTTTATCAAAATACATGTTCCAACTTCAAGATGCCTACTTCAATCCATAGATGGATCTCTAAAGCTTGCACAGCTTGGACTCGTCTGTGGATGTGAAACCCTTAAGTTGTATCATATATACCTCTTCATCTAGCTCTCCATTTAGAAAAGTTGTATTCACATCCATTTGTCAGATCTCATAGTCTAAGTATGCCGCTATTGCAAGCATGATCCAAATAGATTTGAGCATTGCCATCAAAAAAAATATCTCATCATAGTCAATACCATAACACTGATGATATTCCTTAGCAACCAGATGGGCTTTATAGATCTCTACCTTCCTATTTGCATCCCATTTTCTTTTGAAAATTCATTTACACCCTATGGATTTTACCCCTTCAGGTGGTCAACCAGTGTCCATACACTGTTGACCTTCATGGATTCCATTTTGGACTTTATGGCTTCTAGCCATTTATCGGAGTCAGACCTCTACATGACATCCATATAGGTGATCGGATCCCCATCATTCTCATCGAGTTCAATAAGATTACCATCCCAGACCAAGAAATTACAGTATATGTCCAGCTGACACGATACTCTACCGGATCTCCTTGGTGCCTCTTCAATAGGTTCTAGGTTTGATCTTATCAAATCCAGTTCTATAGGTTCACTAGAATGTATCGGTTCATCCACCTATCGAACTTCACTAAGCTCCATATTAGAGACAACAGTTCCTTCCAAAGGAACTCCCTTTCTAAAAAGACTATCCTATTGCTGATGAACATCTTTTGTTCTTCAACATGATAGAAATAATAACCCCTAGTTTTCTTAGGGTACCCTATGAACAAGCATTTATCGAACCTAGGTCCAAGCTTTTTCGGTTGCAAATATTTTACATAAGCCGGACATCCCCAAACCCTAAGGTGAGAGAGTGTCGGTCTACACCCAGTCCATATCTCATATGGAGTCTTTGCAATAGACTTACTTGGAACATTGTTCAAAACAAAACAAGCAGTCTCTACCTCCAAAAAGAAATTGGCCAACTCGCAAACCCCATCATTGACCGAACCATCTCCAATAGGATTCAATTCTTCCTTTCAGATACACCATTATGCTATGATTTTTTAGGAAGGATCCATTATAAGAGAATCCCATTCTTTCCTAGATATGTCAAAAACTCATTGGAAAAGTATTCACCTCCTCGATCAGATCGAAGAGTTTTAATATTCTTTTCAAATTATTTTTCTATCTCATTTCGATATCATTTGAATATTTCAAATGAATCAGATTTGCTCTTCATAAGATAAACATACCCATCCCTTGATAGATCATCAGTAAATATAATGAAGTAGTAGAACCCACCTCTAGCACACGTGTTCATAGGTCCACATACATCAATATGCACTAGACTCAAAAGCTCAGTGGCTTGTTCACCCTTTTCGATAAAGGGTGATTTGGTCATCTTATCAAGAAGATAGGACTCACAGGTATTCAATGATTCATAATCATCGATGTCAAGGATACGCTCTTTGACTAACCTGTTGATCCTATTCTTATTTATATGACCGAGCCTATAGTGCCAAAGATAAGCATCAGTGACATTATCTAGTTTTGGACGTTTATTCAACATGTACATTACACTAATAGACTGTGATACTACATAAATGCCATTTGTTAATTATCCTCGCATTATTATGACATCATTCATAATGATATCATAATAATGTTCCTTTATTGATAAACTATAACCATTCTGGGTCAAAAGCCCAATGGATATTATGTTCATCATAAAAGATGGATAATAGTGATAGTCACTTACAATGTTATTATAATTTTTGAAAACAAGCTCAAGAGTTCCCAATCCAAAGATTGGAACATTCCTTCCATCCCCAACATTCAAGAATCTATCACCATCCTTAAACATTCTACCAATTTGAAGTCCATGCAATGAATTACATATATGTACTGGACTCTCGATATCTAATACCCAGGTAGATGTATCACAAATAGTAAAATTATAAGGTATTATCATATAACACCTTTGCCCAACAACATCTTGTCGGTTATCTTTGTTCAGCCTATTTGAGTCAAGAGGACCATTCCTCTCTAGGACTACCTGATTAGGGTCAATACTAGACTTCTTGTAATTAGGTCCTAAATGCTTGCCACTGTCCAATAGTTAACGAAGCGGACTTACACTAGCCATTCTATTTATCTGAAAGAAAAATATGAAATCTTATTATTACTTGCATTATTTAAATCCTAAAGACTTGGACTTTAGTTTAAAGGTCCTTCCACTATTTTTAATGAATTGGTAGCATCTACCTCCAACTCGAGGAATTACAGTAACTCCTTAGTGGATACTGAAATCCACATAAACTATAGACAGGCCCAAGGAAAACTCTGGCTAACCCATGTGCATCTACAAGTAGGTTCATAATCAATTATTTTTTTAAATAATTTTTAGTATTTAGATTTTGCCCCAGATGCCAAATCAGTCGACTATGGCTAACATTGAAATAGTCTGGTTAGGTCTAACCATAAACATGATTGACTTTGGTGCATCAAACCAATGATAACCAGGCCTGAGAAAAGCTCTGGCTAACCTAATCACCATTAAGAGAATGCGACCAAATCATCATATGATAGATAGTAATTCCAATATCCAGATGAACACTAGGTGTAAGGCACCTCCAATGTCTACCTAAAAAATTGGACTCATTACTATTCACCTTAATGGGAGGCTTTGACTCAGTTATCCCCATAACTTAGTCATTTTAAAGACCTAATAATTTAGATGATTTAGCTTACTTGTGATTAAATGATAGAAAGGACACGGACCAATTTCTCCCACTGACTTCACCAAGTCAAATCCTTCCACTGATTTCAATAAGTCAATAGGTTAGGATTAGGATTAATTTAGGTTCATGGGCACCTAATTCAGTCTTATTGATTGAAATCAGTCATACTGATTTCTATTAGATGTATGCCCTAAAAGCCAAATTGGCTGTCACTTGCAATATACTTCTAAGGATAATTTTATAATTTTGACTATAAATTAATAAATGGATTATCTTCTATCACAATGTATATTTAAAGTATCTATGATACATCCTTTAAGTTAATGGTAATAACAATTCATATTTTCAAGACTTGAAAATTTAAGACATGAATTTTCATAATTAACTCATAAATTGCTCCCGACCATAGGATCATCATGAGGATGGTGATCGATCCAACAGGTTGGTGTACGATCGCTTTCTTAGGATAGACATGTCTTGAGTCTATGGTATGGAGACACCGGAGTGAGAGTATAGATACTTGTTAGAGAATGAGGGCACTGAGCATGACCACCTCGAGTAGTTATAAGGAAGTCTATCTTCTTGTCGATGACTGACTCGATGCTGCAGTAGTATGTCTAATTCTTTGATCTGAGATGCATCGACAGTTCACCTTGAGGGTATTATAGTTTGACTACACCATAACTCGATCTTTTGGCCATTCAAAATTTTGAGATGTATGTTGGCTATAGCATGTTCAATGTAGGAATTGGATTGCACCAATAGGGGATCTATCTACCTCCGTAGATGAGGAGTAGTCCTATGATAATCATAAGATTGAGTTCATAAGCCCATGGCCATGGCAAAGTGAAGATGATAGAAAGAGTTTCTATTAGAATTTTATATTGGAATCGAATCGAATGATTAATTTATATGATAGACATTGGGTTTAATGAGTTCACCTTAACCCTAATCCTATTGGGGCTTAAGATAGAAGAACCCAGTCATACAGATAACTATACCAAGAGATTCACTTTTAATTTTGATGGGTTACCACCATATACTTCTAGATGTCATTGATAGATTTTATGAGCAATTAGGATGATTTTGATGATCAATCATTCAAATTGTATGAATCAGAAAAGTTCTAGTCCATCGAAAGGTGTTTCGATGATGTCGATGATGGAGATCGTGATATGTCTCATTACCATACAAAATTGAATCTAACTAGATCACACAAATAAAGTTTTGGGTTTGGATGTCATCAATTGAGATAAGTTAGTTTGATTGATTTGGATTAGATCCAATCAGGTTCAAGGTAATCGTGATTGCACATGATTGAGGCGGACATTATCCTTCTGAAATCTTTTTGATTCATTGCAACCAAGTCAAATTTAATTAGACTCATTCTTGTATTTTGAATTAGTTTATTTTTATCTAATTAAAATAAGTTCATATCAGATTAATTATAGAAATTAAATTCATTCATAGTCAAATTGGACTAGGATCAAAAGTTGACCTATTTGAGAAAATTAAGGGTCACCTGATCAAATGCTTCTAAAAAAATTTTTAAAAATTATTTTGATCTAATTTTTAGATATATGATAGAGAATGAGTCATCAATTGGGTGTACCAAATTTTGTAATTTTTGGAGGTGTTTAGATTAAGTTATGATCGAGTTTGATTTGAATCAAACTCTTAAGGGAAGAGTCCTAGGCGCAGTGGACTCTTCCTTATCTACTCATGCCAACACCTTTTTGAATCATTTTTGACAAAAAAAATAGATAAGATCTGGAGGATTTTCATGAAGAATAAGTTTTAGAGTTCTAATAATAAAATAAATAAGTTATTTTGATTAAAAGAGACTCTAAGTAGGCATTGGACAAAAAAGCCTTTCTCACATCAAAGTGCATTCAATGCAAGAAATAATTTTTCATGCCCAAAGTCTGCCATCCCTAATATTCTATGCCACCTCTATCCTCTCTCTTCTACTCTTCTACAAGTCTAAAAAGTTAGGCACAAATCTGAGAAGAAGGTCTAAGGTTTTTGGCACAATATTTAGGATCTACGTGATGGTGTTCGTGTGATGGATGGGCTGCCTTCAGAAATAGTTTTGAAGGTTCTTCGGATCAACTCCAGATCTAATTTTTGGAGAAAAGCTTTATGAGAAGAAGATGTTCAGATTCTATCCAAGTGGATACTGATAGAGGCCAGGTGCATGCATGGCTCCTTCCAGAAACTCAGAAATCAATAGGATCATTGTAGGATAATTAGATTACCCAATCAGGTACTTTAAATTAAATCTAATTTAATTTTAATTTTTAATTTTTAATATTAGATCATCATAAATAGATTTGAGAACTCTTAAATTTAATTATATTATTTAAAATTTTTTTAAAAAAATCTCCCTCTGATCTGATCAAGATCTGCACGATCTTGCAGTGGAAAACAATATTTTTCTTTCAACTAGTATCAGAGCCAGATTAGCAGTTCTTTAGATCTATCTTAGATCTAATTTTATTTTTATTTATAATTTAATATTAAAATATTTTAGATATCACATCAGATATGATTAGATCTATAATTAAAAAATTAAAAATTAAATAATTTAGATCTAATATGTATGAGATGCATGACTAGATTAGGTATAGAATAGTTCTATGTGTAGTCTAGTATGATCATATATTTAATTTAATTTAATATAATTTTAGATCTATTTAATTTTTATTTTTTTAATATTATAATTATTTTAATTAGATCTAAAAAATAAAAAATAAAGTTTTTAATTTTTGATTTATTCATATGAGATATGAAAGATGCATGCTTAGATTAGTCATAGAATAGTTCTATAAGATGTCTAGAATAGTTTTAATTTTGATATGATGAAATTTAAAATTTTATTTTTTAGATTTAATATATGATATTTCAAATCTGAAAGTATGCATATTGATAATACATGAGATGTATGCAAGACATGTATTAGTTAGATCTTTTTATATGTGATATATGATCTAACTAGTTTTATAATAAAAATTATATTTCTGATTAAGGAGTTCCCCATGGCCGTCCGGTCATAAGAACAAAGTAGGATTTAAAGGCCCTCTCCTCTCATTTGATGGGATGTTCTTACGGCATGTAGAGGTACTGCACGTTCGTCCTTAACTAGAAATCAAAATTTATTTTTCTATAAAATCCTAGATCCTAAAATCCTAGGATTTTTATTATATGTTTTATTCATGAATCCAAAACTTAATTAAGAATTAAGATTATAAAATTAATTATATCTAAAATTATGAATTTTTAGATCTAAGACATATTCATAAATTTGGGTTTGGGCTTGGGTAGCTTAATTAGGTCTAGCAGTTGATCAAATCGAATCAAGAGTTGGTTAGGTAGGATCAAAGAAAGCTTAGATTTGACCAGCCTAATAAGATTAAGTCTGGGTCAAGATCGAATCACATTGAGTGTGACTCGATCAAATTAAGACCTAATTTGGCTCCACGGTTTGAGCATGGATTGTAGGTTAACCTAATTGATTCTGATTCGATAATTTGGTATCTAAGATAAGTTTGGCAGTTATGATCAACTAGTTTTTAATTAGGAGCTACTCGACCTGAATGCGTTCTTATCGAGTTAATGGCATATCCCTTCCACCGATCTCACTTACTTGGCCATTTATGTCGATCTAGATCTAATTTGAGGTGGCTAACAATTCGAGCCAACCCATGCTACTAGGTTAGTCATAATTGTTATGACTAAGTCAAGTCAAGTTTAAAGAGACCTAAATTAAATCTTTCTAAGAAAATATTAAGTCTAAGGTCTTCCACCATTGTAGATGTACAGGCCCTTTTTGGGGTTGATTGTTCTCGACTGGATACAATGGTTCAATTGCACTGAAAAGACGTAACCATGTCTATTAGGCATTGGATGCTATGGGTTGGAGGATGGATTGGGCTCAATATTTCAGATACGGTGAGGGACCCAATCAAGAATCTAATCGATGAAAATGATGGATCTGACGTAATCAAGGAGTGGATCAATATTTCAGACACGGTGAGATTCATGAATTAGAGACTAAGTTAGGGTGCATCATGATTAGAGAATTATTGGATAATAGTTATCCACTCATCGATTAATCCATCATCAATAACTGTTAGATGAGGTGGTGAGTCAGTTGGTGGGACAACACCATTCACTAGAAATCTATAATCACAGAGATTTTTGCATCTCTACCAAGAAAGTATAGGGATCTGAGTAAATAGTGAGAGTCTAATTTGTTTAAAAATGAAATTTCTAAATAAATTATTTAAGTCTAATTATAAAATCTAACTAAAAATTTTGACTCTCTATAGAAAAATATCTACGTCCAACCCACTAGCCCGTATCCTGAACACCCATAGACTGATCGGATTCTACTACAAGAATTGGCTCCGAAACTTCAAAATTATTTTGGATTTCGAGAAGTTGACTAATGTGTTGGAATAGGATCCTCCCACCTTACCAGTCCGTCTATCCACTGATCAGAGAGCATCTCTCAAAAAGTGGATGGATGAAGATAACAAAGCTAGGTATTACATATTGGGCTCGATGTTTGATGAGCTCCAATGCCAACATGAAGATATTAAGACTAGCCGCCAAATATTGGCTCACCTGCAAGAGTTGTTTGGTGAATAGAGTTGCACAGCCAAATATCAAGTCACTAAAAGACTTTTTAAGGCTTAAATGTGTGATGGTTAGAGGCAATGAAGTTAGAAATTGAGTCGATGCACTCAAACCAAGTTTGGACCTTAGTAGATCCATCAAAAGGTATAGTACCTATTGGGTGTATATGAATCTTCAAGAGAAAGATTGGTGCAGATAGGAATGTGGAGATATTCAAAGCTAGATTAGTGGCAAAAGATTATAGTCAATGTGAAGGAATTGACTATCAAGATACCTTTTCACCAGTAGCTATGCTTAAATCCATCTGCAAATTGCTTGCTATTGCAACCTATTTTGATTATAAAATACGGCAAATGGATGTGAAAATGGCATTCTTAAATGGATATCTTGAGGAAGATATCTATATGGAATAGCCCTTAGGTTTCACATCCAGTGATGATGATCACAAGGTATGCAAGCTGCAAAGGTCCATATATGGACTTAAGCAAGCATCTCGGAGCTGGAATACTCATTTTAATGATGTGATCAAAATGTTTGGTTTCATCAAGAATGAGGAGGAGCCATGTCTTCAAAAAGGTTAGTGGGAGCACTATTGTCTTCCTCATATTGTACGTGGATGACATCCTCCTTATTGGCAATGATATTCCCATGTTGACCATAGTTAAAATGTGGTTATCTAAAGAATTCTCCATGAAAGATCTAGGAGAAGCATCCTTTATTCTAGAAATTAAGGTCTATAGAGACAGACCAAATAGGATGCTAGAACTTTCACAGAAAATGTACATAGAGAAAGTGCTATAAAGGTTTAGCATGGAAAACTCTAAGAGGGGTTTGGTACCCTTCAGACATGACATTCATCTTTTTAGAAAGATGTGCCCTAGCACACCTGAGAAAATAGAATACATGAGCAAGATTCCTTATGCTTCAGTAATAGGGAGCCTCATGTATGCCATGTTATGTACACGACCTGATATAGCCCATGCTGTGAGTGTCACGAGCAGATATCAGTCAAATCCAGATGAAGAACACTGAACTTCTATGAAATGTATCCTTAAGTACTTGAGAAGAACTAAGAATATGTTGTTGATCTTTGGTAATGGAGAACTCCAAGTCCAGGGATATATAGACTCGGATTTTATATCCAATGTAGATGATCGAAAGTCGACATCTGGGAGTCTATTTGTGTGCAATGATGGAGCTATCAGTTGAAAAAGTTTCGAGCAGACCGTGATAGCAGATTTCACCATGGAAGTAGAATACATCGCTGCATTAAAAGCTGCAAAGGAGGCATTTCGGTATAAAAAGTTTGCCATGGAGATCGGAGTGATGCCATCAGATGCCATTGCGCTGTACTGCGACAACAATGATGCCATAGCCCTTGCTAAGGAGTTGAGGTCTTATCAAAAATCCAAGCACATCGAGCGGCGATACCATCTTATCCGTGATTACCTCGAGAAGGATTACGTCGAGGTTAAGAGAGTCGACTCCGCAGACAATGCGGTGGATCCACTTACAAAATCGTTGGGCCACAAGAAGATCGAAGCTCATCTTGAGAAGATAGACTTGGATTTGTAGCCAATTAGCTTTAGATCAGGTGGAAGTTTGTTAGATATGTGTGCCCTAGAAGCAAGAATTAGCTGACACTTGTAATACACTTCTAGGGGCAAAATTATAATTTTGACTATAAATAATAAAATAAATTATTTTCTATCACATATGTGTATTTAGTGTCTGTGA
The DNA here is from genome assembly GCA_006176705.1 of Cocos nucifera. Classification (NCBI taxonomy): domain Eukaryota; kingdom Viridiplantae; phylum Streptophyta; class Magnoliopsida; order Arecales; family Arecaceae; genus Cocos; species Cocos nucifera. The sequence goes on along the minus strand of QRFJ01001110.1, from coordinate 129,589 downwards.
TACATCCCTTGAGTTAATGGTAATGATAATTCTTATTTTCAAGAGTTGAAAATTTAAGACAAGAATTTTCATTATTAACTCATAAAATGCTCCTGACCATAGGATCATCATGAGGATGGTGATTGATCCGAAAGGTTAGTGTACAATCGCTTCTTTATAGTAGATGAGTCTTGAGTCTACAGTGTAGAGACATTGGAGCGAGAGTATAGATACTCGTTAGAGAATGAGGGCACTGAGCGTGACCACCTCGAGTAGTCATAAGAAAGTCTACCTTCTCATCGATGACTGACTCGATGCTGCAGTGGTGTGTCTAGTTCTTTGACCTAAGGTGCATCAGCAGTTCATCTTAAGGATGTTATAGTTTGACTACACCATGACTCGATCTCCTAGTCATTCAGAATCCTGAGGTGTATGTTGGCTATAGCATGTTCATTGTAGGAACTGGATTGCACCAAGATGGAATCTATCTACCTCGGTGGATGAGGAGCAGCCCTATGATGATTATGAGAATCAAGTCCATAAGCCCATGGCCATGGCAGAAAGTGAAATAATAGAAAGAGATTCTATTAAGATTTTCACACCAGACTTGAATCAAATGATTAAATCATATGATAGAATTAGGATTTGATGAGTTCACCTTAACCCAATCTGATCGGGGCTCAAGATAGAAGAATTTAATCACACAAGTAGCTGCACCGAGAGGTTCATTTTCAATTTTTGATTGGTTGCCACCATATACTGCTAGGTGTCACTGGTGGATTTTGGGAGCAATTAGAATGATTTAGATGATCAATCATTCTAAGTTGTCTGAATTAGAAGAGTACTGATCCATCGAAAGGAGTTTCGATGATGTCGATGATAGAAATCATGACATATCCCATTACCATATAGAACTATATCTAACTGGATCACACAAACAAGGGTTTGGATCTAGATATCATCAATTGGATTGATACAGTTCAATTGATTTGAATAAGATTCAATTAGGTTCAAGAAAATCATGCTAGCACATGATTGAGCCTAATGTTCTCCTTTTTCTATCATAAAAGTTGTCTCGACTGAGCCAAATGAGTTTATGCTCACTTAGGTACCTTCACCTAGTCTGATTGGAGCTTGTCCAAGTTAGAAAAGGGTTGTCTTAATTTATGAGATAAATTTGAGACAATACCTGCCATTTTCCATCACCTGCTAATTCTTATCCTTTGACTTAGTCAAACATTGACCTTTGACCCTTGGACATCTACCTATGTGTCATGCACTTATTGGAGAATAGATAGGGGCTTGTCCCCTCCCTAGAAATTGGAAAGGAGGGGGCACATGCCTAGAAAGGCATGCGCCTACGGATAGGGATGCCTGGAATCCCATATGGATGGGACTCTAGGTTGCTTCTTGGATTCAAACTAGGTGACCCACATCTATAGATTTTGACCAATCTTAGGTGCCATCTAAGGATGAATCTATGGATCTCTCATTTGATTGGATCAGGTGATGTCATCCCACCAATCATATTTAGATCTGATTGCATGAAGCAACATGATTGGCTGGGGTGATGTGGCACTGCATGGCACAGCAGGGTCTAAATAAAGACCTATCTGCGCCCACTTTTTAGAGACTCCTCTCCTAGCCACGCCCCAAGGCTATCCCTTTTCCTTCTCCATGCCACCTTCTGGCCCTGTCCCTCCTCTCCACGCCTAAGAATAGTTGGGCTTTATATTAGTGCGATTCAGGCAAGAAAATGCTGATGAGAAAGGAAGAAGGCAGCACTGCTGCAGAGACGACTGCTGATCTTCGAAAGGATTTTCAAAGATCCTCCAAATCAGATCTAGATCTGATTTTTGGAAAAAAGAAAGAGAAGGAGAAGATCTCTAGATCTAGCCCGAGTGGATACTGGTAGAGGTCAGGCACTTGCGTGGCTAGATCTAGAACCTCAGGGCTTCAGTAGGATCATCAACGGATAATCAGATTATCCAGAATCAAGATAAAATTAATTTAAATTTAATTTAATTTAATTTTTTTATTTATCAGATCAAAAAATTAGATCTAAAAAATATCAGATCTGATTAAGATCTAAGAGAAAATTTTTGATATATACCTCTCGATCCAATCAGATCTGAATGAACCTGATCCAAAAAATTCAGAATCTCCCTTTAAAAGGATGATTGTACTGCTCTTCGAATTGAAACATCAAATTCTAGTAAGCATTGAAGAGCAGAGGATTTCTACTAAAGGACAGATCGAGATGCTCAGTTAGCAAATCAATAGTTTATCTCAAAGAGTAGAAATTCTGGAGAAAGAGCAACATGGGTCATCAACGCAAATGAAACTTCTGATTTTTGAAACAGCCAAGGTAGTCCAGAGAGTAGAAGAAAGCATTGTCATTTAGTGTACAAGTGCAGAAGTGATCATCATCTCTCTTTGGTAGATTGTGGATAGTTTTGGAAACCTTGGGTCTCGAACTTCTACTTCTTCTCGACCCACCCCCTCTCCTAGATCGGCCCCTTATCTTTCTTCTACTAGACCTCGTTCAGCTTCTGAACCTATCATAAAGTTCCTTTCTAATGAAGATTAGGTCTAGTTTCCTTCTATGTATTGAACTTTTGTTAGTTTTGAATATATTGATTGGATGTCTCTTTCTGTAAATCAATATACACTTTTGCTCATGTAATACTTTCTTTATACTGAATTGGATATTTTGCAATGTGTACTTCTCCTCTTGCCATGAATGTTTCATTATCTTTTGCAATGAGAACTTAATGTGATTTTGATGCTAACAAAAATAGGGAGAAAATGTGTATTTCATTCTTGTTTAATAGAAAAATAAATATAAGCAATATGCAATAAGAAAGGATCACGTAACTCTTATATAAATCGAAAAAGCACACATTAAGGGGGAGCATTGATAAAATATTGAAATCTTGAGCACTTTAGAAATTAAACATTTTATACTAAAGAATTACCTCCCATATTCAAATATACATGCTATATATATTGCTTATATTTTTTTTTGGAGTGCTTAATATTTTGTCATCATCAAAAAGGAGGAGATTGTTGACCCTCCTAAGTGATTTTGATGATGACCAAATATTAAAGCACTTAACTACTGATATTTTTTTTTTAAGTATTCTAAATATCAAAAGAAAGAGAGCTCTTTGATCAAAATGAGTAAGAAATCAAAAACAATTCAAATCAGGATCAAAAGAGCATGTTCGGTAATAAATTTTCTTTGAAAATAGCCTTGGAGCATTTTCGAGATGTCTCCAAAAATTTCTAAGACGTCTCCAAATGTTTGGCATGCTAAAATAGGGCTTTGGCATAGTTTCAAGAGGTCTCAAGTTGAACTCGAGACATCTCCATCTCAAAAAATAGAAACATCATTTCTGCACTCTAAGATCGAGATATCTCAAAGAATTCTTGAGAGGTATCGAAGTCGCAGTGAGACATCTCCATCAAAACTGAGAGGTCTCGATCTCAGATGATAATTTCTTTTTAGAAAGCAAATTTTTGGGCAATTGAGAGCGAGACGTCCTATGGTCAAATCGAGAAGTATCAAAGTACAATGAGACATCTCGAGACATCCGAGAGATCTCGAAACATGACGATAGCTTTTCAATGGATAGTTTCAGACTTGCTTCGTTCACCTCCAACGATTAGTTCTCACTCCAATTATCACATTCAAGCTTTTTCTGGACCCTAATCATTTCAAGCATGGTGGGAATGATCTAGATATAAAAGAGAAGAAAAAATACCCTTTGAAGAAGAAGAATACGAGAGAAAAGAAAGAACGCCTAGTTTTTCAATGAGAAAACCTTTTCAATCAAAGCTCTCTCAAGCATTAAAGCATCCTCAAGTGCAATAAATCCTAGCAATTAAGGAGGCAACTAACGAACTACATTGACAACATTTCAGCTCAATTTAAGGAGCATTTTGTGTTGTAAAACTTCTTTTTCTTCTTCGTGTACTAGGTTTCAATAGGGGCTAAGACTAGGGGTTTGGGTTTTTACATTCCATTTGTTGGTTTGTATTGCCTTGATTGAGAATTATAAAGATTGTGGTTGGTGAACCTAAGAGAAAACCAATTGGATTTGAGATAGTGAGCCCAAAAAATCTATCCAACTATAATCTTGAGAAATTATAGTAAAATTCTCGAGAGTGTTACTTGAGAAGTGGATGTAGGTACTGAAAGTGCACCGAACCACTATAAAAATCTTTGTTTATATGTGCGTACCTTTCTTTTACTTTTCATAGCTCTTATATCTCACTCACTCTATATTTAAATAGTTTATTTCTGCATATTCTTGCTTTAAATTTTAAAAATCTAATTCATCCCTTCTCTTGGGTTGTCTAGTTAGGCAACAAAACAACTTTTATTCTTTAGCATGGTAGAAGTAATACCCTTTTGTCTCTTTGGGATACCTTATAAATAGACATCTATCAGACCTTGGTCCAAGTTTATCTACTTTCAAATGTTTGACATAAGTTAGACAACCCCCAAATCTTAAGATGTGAGAGTACCCGCTTACATTGAGTCCATATCTCATATGATGTCTTGCTTACAAACTTACTCAGAATCCTATTTAATAAGTAACAAGCCGACTCTAGTGCATATTCCCAAAAGGAGATCGGTAGACTTGCAAAGTCCATCATGGACTGAACCATGTCTAATAAGGTTCTGTTGCCCAAGGATGGCTATCCAAGAGGAAAGATGAATTAGGTATATAAAAATTTTTATCCAAATTTTTAATTCTAAATTAAATATGTGCTTCTAATTGAGAGAACTTGAGTGTTTGTGGTGTGCAAGCTAAGTATAGCAGCGAAATCAAAAAGCAACTAGATTATGCAAATTAGTAAAGCAAGAAAAGCAAAGGCACAATTAAATCCACAAGGATTTTATAGTGGTTCAATGCAACCCCGCACCTACGTCCACTCCCCAAGCTCTCCTTAGGAATTTTACTATAATCCTATATTACAGTATATTTATTTTAATCTAGGATCATAAATAAATTCAGTTGGTTTTGCCGGGCTCACCAACCATAATCCTACACCAATAGTTTTCCAAATTCACTATCAACCTAGTTGATTTTAACCTAGGAGCATCAACCACAATCTTTATACCATTCAATTACCGGCTTAGACTTGCCTACACCCTAAGTTTCTTTCCTCCTAAAGAAACTTGTAAAGAAATAAAAATACAAGTATAATAATTCAGCATAAAATAGAAAATAAAAGTTAGAACTCTCTAAAGCTTGAAGAAGTTGCTGTTGGATTGCTTAAATGATGCTTCAACTTCTCTTGAAAAATGCTTGAGAGGATGAGGATGAAGTTGGAGATGATTTCTCTTTAAAATCTTTCAATTCTATATACTAATTCCTCTCTTTTCTCTCTTTCCAATTGGTAATCAATAATCCTCACTCAATCTAATGATTTTTTTTTTAAATCACCTTTCCATCTTTTTCATTGAATCTCTAGCCTTTTATATACTTGAAAGTGGCTGGAGAAGGAGTTTTGGTCGTTGGAAGGGCTGAAATAGCCGTTGGAGTGAAAAACTGGCTATTTAAAGTAGTGCAAAAAACCAGCCATTATAGTCATCGGGCCGACCTAGTTTTTGACTAGATCGGCTCAAACCACTGGGATAGCTTAATTTCAAACTAGGTCGGCTCAGTCCCCTAGGTCTTGAAAATCTAGCTTTCTACACTTTCTATCTTTTGCATCCACTGAGACTAGGTCGGCCCAATCTCAGACTAGGTCGGTCCAGTTTGCATGCCGTGCGTGCCAAAGACTGTTTATGATCATTTCTTCTCCAATTTTATTTATAGGCTAAACTTGTCTTCTTGACTTGATTTTATCCTCATTAACATATGGGAAAACACTTGAGAAAAATTATGAGCACTTGAAATTTTGAAACTGCACATCCTCATAAATATCGTTAGACTTTATAACTTATACTCAAAACTCTTTGTTATTATCAAAATCAATCTTTAGATCGATAATCTCTCTCTTTTTGATGATGACAAAACTTTTGAGTATATACAAAATAATATATAGTGAGTTTCTAAAGAATTATATATTTAAAAAGCATGAAACTACATATTGATAAACATATACTTCATTTTAGTTAAGCTCAAGCATATACTCAACAACAACTCTCTCCCTTTTTGACAACATCAAAAAGCTCATGGGAAAGATGAAGAAAAATTATCAAAATCAATAACAATGTATCAAAGTAAGTGATGTATCAAAGTAAAAAATATATCAAGTTTAGAAAATCAATTCAACTAAATCATCTCCATTTTAAAAATTATCCTTTCACTCAACATAAGTTTAAAATATTTATTTTAATTTCAAAAATTAGCTTAAATTTAAATATCAAAGGCTCTCTTCCTTTTTGAACGTATATGATCTTTAATCAGATTTATAAATATACACTTTTAAGCTTTAAGACGAATAGAGTTTTTCAAAAGATTTGAACATAAAATCAAGTATAATATTTACTTTAATACTCAATCTTTTCTTTTCTTAAAAAAAAATTTCAATCAATTAAGTTTGAAAAAGGTATGTATTAAAAATATATCGAGCAAAGTAAAAAGATAGTATCAAAGTAAATGATAGTCATATTTTTAAATTTATTGCTTTGAGTAAAAATTACTTTAATACCAATAATTCATAAGAATTTTGTAATGCACATTAAAAATTTAAGATCAAATTCAAATTTTTAGATGAGTTTCAAATTTAGATTTAAAAATTTATTTTTGAGAAGGAATATGCTATAAATTTAATTTAACTCTAATTATTTGTCAAGAATAATCATGCAAATCATGTTTAAAAGATTGGCACATTAAAAGTTAAGTATTATATTTATAAATGAGCTTTAAAATTAGAAGAATGTATCAAAATCAATTTATTTGGAGTAAGAATATGTCTCAAACTTTTTTTTAACTTCAACTAATTATCCAGAAACAAGATAGAACAATCAAATCATGTAAATTAAATTGGATAAATATGTGAAAGCTCAATCTAAGGAGTTCATAAATTAATTGATTGAGAGCATAAGATTAAAATCTTCAATCAAATTAAGATAAAAAAGTATTTCTCTCCTTATTTTGGAGATACCAAGGATTCATTTTTCTTTTAATATTTCAATAACATTGTCTCCCTCTATTTTTCATAATTATAGGTCGATTATTTTATCTTTCAACTTTTGTCCCCCTTCTTCTTTCAAATCAAGTATATTTAACAAGACTTTAAACATTAAATTTAGATTTTCTAAATTTGAAAGATATTTTTAATTTTAAAGGCCTTTTTAATTAAATAAGTTTTTTTTAATATTTTCTCTTCCTTACTTTAGCAAATAAAGTCACTTTTTTTAATGATTTTCTTAATACTAATTAAGCTGAAATTATGATACCAATTGAACTAAAGTTTAGACCAAATCATGACTGTTGCCCAGGTATGGCTACCCAAGAGGGGGAGGAGGTGTGAATTGGGTATCTAAAAAGTTTGGCCAATTTAAACTCTAATGCTAATATGTGCTTCTAATTAAAAGAAACTTGAATGCTTTATGGTAAATGAGCAATGTGTAGCAGCGAAATTAAAAGCAACTAATTAATGTAAATATGTAAAGCAAATAAAGTAAAAGCACAATCAAATATACAAGAATTTTATAGTGGTTCAGTGCAACTCCGCACCTACGTCCACTTCCTAAGCTCTCCTTGAAATTTTCACTATAATCCTAGATTACAGTGCATTTATTTTGACCCATGATCACAAACAAATCCAGTTGATTTTGTCGGGCTCACCAACCATAATCCTACACTAATAGTTTTCTGGATTCACTATCAACCCAATTGGTTTTAACCTAGGAGCACTAACCACAATCTTTACACCATCTAATTTTGGCTTGGACTAACCTACACCCCAAGTTTCTTTCCTCTAAAGAAACTTGTAAAGAAATAAAGATATAAAAATAAAAATTCAGTACAAGAATAAAAAAATAAAAAGAAACTCTTTTGAAGCTCGATGGAGAGGCTAAAAGATGGCTCTTGAAGCTTAGTATTCTCTCCTTTGAAGGCTGAGAGGAAGCTTGAATGAATGAGGATGATCACACTTTGAAGCTCTCTAAATTTGATGCACAAAGACCTCTCTTTTCTCTTCTTTTCTTTTGATATTCAATAAACCTCACTATTTTAATGATATCTACTTTCAATCCAGTTAATCTTATTTTTTAAATATTTCTCTAGCCTTTTATACTATTTATGATGGCTGGAGAAGGAGTTTTGGCCATTGAAAGAGCTAAAATAGTCGTTGGAGTAAAAAACTAGTCGTTACAAAAAACTATAGAAATTAGCTGTTACGATCACTGGGTCGGCTCAGTCCTAATTGGATTAGCTCAGTTTATAGCTGGGTCGGCTCAGTCTCCTGATTCTTAAAAAAGTTAGCTTTCTGCACTTTCTATCTTTTACTTCCATTGAGACTAAGTCGGCTCAATCTTAGACTAGGTCAGCCTAGTTTGCATGCCAAGCATGCTGAGCAGCCCATTTCGAAAGAGGATGACCTAGGGGTCATCCCTTGGGTTAATTTTTTGCTAAAATTTAATTTTCTTCTAATTTATGCATCCAAAAATTATGAAACTACTTTCAAAAGATCAAAACTCTTCTAAGCTTATTCTTGAGCTTCCAAAATAGATTTTCTCCAACTTTATAAAATTATAATTTTACCCTTCTTCAAGGATGTTTATCAATTCAATTTCCTTGAAGCTCTTGACTTGGTGATTTTTGTGTGGATTTTTTCTTGGATTAATTTTTTAATTTAAATACCTAAAAAGACCTATATACATTCTTGAAATACATGATTAATATTATTTATACTCAGTATTTTAGAATCATCAAAATTAATCAGTGAGTCAACAATCTTCTCCTTTTTGATGATGACAAAATTTTGAATATATGCACAAAAAAAAAAATTAATGTGTTTTAACTAACTGGCTAGTATAAAATATGAAGTGAGAATGTACACAAATATAAATGCATACTTCATAAAAATTTTAAATAATATTTCACATAATTTATATACTCATATTAAAATAATATTTTAATTTAAATCAATGAGTATTAAGGTTCCAAGCAAGAAATTTATTGAGTTTCTTAAGTATTAATTCTTTAAGCATATACTCAATATACCTCTCCCTCTTTTTGACAACATCAAAAAGCTCATGGGAAAGAATAAGAAAAATCATCAAAATCAACATTAAGGCATTATCGAGAATGTATCAAATTTAGAAAATTAATCATCTCTTCTTTTGAATGATTATTTCTTTCTTTTCAAAAATTAGATTGAATTTAAATATTAAAGATTCTCTCCCATCCTTTTTTTTCTGAATGAATATGATTTTTTAATCAGATTTTTAAAGATATACTTTTAACCTTTAAGAAAAATAGAGCTTTTCATAAGATTTGACCATGAATTCAAGCATAATATGCACATCAATATTTATTCATCCCTTTTCTTAATGAAAATCCATCATTCAAATTTAGAAAAGACATGTATCAAGAATGTATCGAGTAAATCAATAATAGTATCAAAGTAAATAAGAATTATATTCTCAAATTTATTTCTTGAGTAAAAGTTACTTTGATACAAATGATTTTATAAAGATTTTCAAATTTAGTTTAACTCTAATTAATTATCAAAAATGATTAGGCTATCAAATCATGTATATCAAAATATAAAATCGGCATATTAATGATACCACTTTAAGTAATTTTTAGTTATTAAAGAATTTATTTGCCTGACACTACTTTAAATTTATAGTACTTTAAATCAAGTAAATCAAATTGAATAAACACATGAAAGCATAAATTAAAAAGACTATAAGGCATTTGATTTAAAATTTAAAATCAATACAATAAAGCTTAAAATAAGATAATTGATTGAGAATTTAAGATCATAAATTTACTAATATTTTTAATCAAATCAAATTAGAAAATATCTCTCCCCCTGCTTTTGATACTAATAACTGGATTGATATTTTTTAACTTTCTTCTCCTCTTTATTTCAAAATAATCATATTTTAAATTTAGATTATCAAATTGATATATATATATATATATATATATATATTCATTCTTTAGCACTATCTCCCACTTTTCCTTTTCAAAATTTACATGCATAAGCTTTACAATTTTTGTTACTCCCCCTTTTCTTTCAAGTTAAGCACATTTAATTGATACCATATTAATCTTTAATTAATATAAATTTATCTTTTAAGCTTAGTTTTTTAAATTTTTGTTGATCCTGAGATTGATTTTAATGATTCCAAAATATTGAGTACATTATGTATCTAATCATGTGTTTCAAAAATATGTGTAGAATTTTTCAAGTATCCAAAATGAAGAATTTATGTCAAAAATAAATTCTCTCAAGATGCCATGCCAAAATACTTAAAAGAATAAATTCACACATATTTGGATGGCTTAGTATGAAGAAAGTATGATTGAAAGAAGAGAAATTAAAATTGAAAGAAGCAATTATGTTTAAAAGAGTTTGGGGCCAAGAAACTCAAGTTTGGAAGGTCAAACATTGAAGAAAAATGAAGTCAGAATTTTTCAAGATGTCTCGAATTTTTTTCGAGAGCTCTCAAGTGGTCTGGCACAATGAAATAGTATTCTAGCACAGTCTCGAGAGATCTCGAGTTGAACTTGAGATGTCTCTGATAGGGACACGATGCTGTCGTTAAGACACCGTGTTTATCAGTTTAATCCGACTTCTTAAAATTATTGAAAATACGTAAATAGTAGTGAGTTAGATCAAATCCACAGGGAAGGTAGTGTTTTTAGATTTGAAATCTTTGATTTTTTTTTAGAAGAAAAAGAAAATAATTTGAATTTTGAAATAAAAATTGAAGTCGGAAGATTGAAAATAAAAATTAAAAGATGCAGGAATTTAAATTTGGTACTAAGATCTACTAGTTAGATCTTAGCATCTACTTGCAAAGCAATAATTTAAAGTGCAGAAATTAAATTGCAATAAAAATAAAAAGCAAGAAATTAAAATGTAAAAATAAAAATTTTTATTAACAAAATTTTAGAATTTAAATACATAAAATTTAAAAAGAAAAGATAATAAAATAAAATAGCCTGATCTCTGATCTTGGATCGGCATTGGCAGAAAGATGGTGTAGAAGCTCGGCTCTTCTTCTCGGCACCCGTTGCTTCGAAGCAGCCTTTAACCCATAGCCTGGCTTCGCCCTGTACCAAAGCTTCACCTTGATCGGAGATGTTGATTTTTGATGGCCTGGGGTCCTTTTTATAGAGCTAGGAGGGCTGGATATTTTTTCTAAAGGCAATATGGGACTAATAGCCTTTGTAATCATAAAAATACAAAGAAATTTGGATAAAATTTGAATCAAAATAGCTCTGATATGACTCTGGTAAATCTGATAAAATCCAGCCATTCAACAGGAATCCAACGGTCCAAAAATCATCAAAATCGGATGCAGATAAGCTCAGATCGGGTCGGATTAAATTCTGGCCGTTGGATCGCGCTTGATCGAGGAAATCTGGCCGCAAATCGTGCTTCGGGAGTCTTGATCACCACCGACAGCATTCTGGACCGTCGGATCATCGCCTGGATCGAGCGCTGCCGTCCGATGGTGATCCGCGTGATGTTTGTATCTGAATAAAATTCGGAAGCAACCACAGCCGTCCGATCCTGACCGCAAACAACCACATCCGTCCGATCGCGCAATAACTGTTCCCATGGACCGCGTGGACCGGCCGCACCGCACACCGCAACCAATCAGCGCCGCTGTTGTCGGACGAAAAGACTAAATTACCCTTGTGAGCCGCGATAAATTTCTGTAGACCCTTAAGGGGTCTAGGTCCACCACGTGGCAATCTCTGATTCGCCGGAATTTGCTGAGCTGGCGGTCCACGCCTAGGATCGTGGACCGGCTGATGGCTTCAACGGCTGAGTCGGCTTGATGGCTTGGCTTGGCTTGGTGGCTCGGCTTGCGGAGCCGGCTGAGCCATTTTCTTTTTTTTTATTTAATTTTTATTTATTTTATATCTTTCAAAAATTCATATCTTTTTCATTTTAGCTCCGTTTTACTTGAAATTTATTTCGTTGTGATCAAAAAAATGAGCTCTTTCTATTGATAATAAAATTTTATTTTTTAATTTTTATTATTTTTTATTATTTTTTAATTAATTTTTTAATTAATAAAAATATGAATTTTTCAAAAATTATATATAAATTGATTATTAATTCTTAAAAATTAATATTAATTAATTAATAAATTAATACTTTTATTGATGAATTTATTATACTTATCACACCCCCCAACTTAAGCTTTGCTCGTCCTCGAGTAAAGAAAGAATTTAGTTTTAAATACCTTTTAACTTTAGAGTTTCGAATTTTACCTAAGCAATTTTCAAAATGGCCATTGATATTCAGTAGAGCTTAAATGAGATATATCATTGGGGTATTAATACTTATCAATAGAAAAATTAAGTAAAGAACATTAAATTTTTCAGAACTTTTTCTAAATTATTCCACTTTTATCTCTGATTTGTCTAAACTTTCATATAGGCAGGTGTATTGCTACTTCCATCCTTCATTTATTAATTTTTATTTTCACATTGCCCACTTTTTGATGCGAATATCATTGCTTACTTAGGCAACGGGACCCGGTTACTCGGTGGGAAACCAATGTTTCTTTTTTTTTTTTTTTTTTTTTTTTTTTTTAACGTTGTACCACTATTGAGTGTCTTAACTCCTTAAGCTTTCTATTTGATCCATGTAGCGAGTCTTGGGCCAATGACTCCCAAACCAGTTGGCTTTAGGGCACTAGGTATAGAATACCCCTCGGGCTTACTAGCTCGAATCAAATAGGCTACGAGTTAAGACTAGCTTTACAACGAGCTTCTTTGCCCTTCCCACCTTTTGATGCGAAACTCAATGCTTGCTTAGGCAAAGAGGCCCGGTTACTCAGTGAGAAGTACTTGGAAACTATTTTATTAAAATAAATTTTTATATGAAGAAATGTATAGTTACCCTACACAAGCCTATAAAAAGTAGACTTTTCTTTGATGCTAGTAGAAATAATTAGAAATGCTCCAAGAAAAAAAATTTTTATGTTCTGGACTTAACTCTTTATTGAATTTTCTTAATACTTGATTCCTCAATATCTCATAGATTCTCTGAATCTGTGCATCAATTTTTTTTTTAAAAATGCTTAGTTTAATTCGATTCTTAAGCATAATCAAGGTATCTAAATACTAAATACTAACTTTTTCGAGGACTTAAAATTTTAAAATTTTTATTTTTCTCTCCCCCCAACTTAATCGACATTGTCCTCAATGGAGAAGAAAAAAAATAAAGGATGTAATAAAAAAAATGGAAGAATACACCTAACTCAGTATATATATATATATATATATATATATATATATATTATATTATTTTTTTGGTCCAGCACATGCCTTTGAAAATTTGAGCTCTCCCTCCAACTTATTCAAATTATCCTAAAAAAAAATAAGATAAATTAGATAAAAACTAAATATTGGGTTGCCTCCCAACAAGCGCTAAGTTTACCGTCTTCAGCCAGACACAATGTAGCTCACTATCCTGTGTCGAATATTGGATTGACAAATTCCAATGGTTTTGGATTGCCAATCTCAGAAAGTTGATGTTGATTTTTAATCCCATTATTGATATATTCACTGTTAATTTTTGGGATATATTTTATGATTCCATTCTCAGACCCATGTTTATTAAGAATTACTCCTATTTGTTCTTCTAAAATGCTCATGAATGGAGTTTTAGGAGTTAAGTTTGATTCAATGGGTGCTGGAATGGTGACTAAAGGCGGTTTTAATTCTGGAGGTAAATTAATGTGATCCTGCTTAAACAACTCCATTGACATTTCATTACATGCCTTTTGATTTTTATAAGAAGAACCAGCTTCTAGGGTTGAAGGGAATAGGACATTAGGTTTATAAGTCTCGGGTAAATCATCTATTCTCTTTTCCCTTATTTCTATCTCATTTAAACTGGAACTAGCATCAGTACTAATTCCTGGCTTGGGTTCTTCTATGTGGTTAGTCTCAGTACTAACAAGTTCCTCTAAATTTTTATTTTGGCTAGCATCAGTACTAGCCTCTCTCACCTGATCTTGGTATGGGTCCATAAGAATCCTATAGCTTTTAAGTTCAGGAATTACTTTGGTATTCTCAAATTGAAGATTCTTAGATGAAACATTAGATTGATAATTTAATCCAGGTGGTTGGTGGTCATTAGGTGGGTTATTTGAAATTGGTAGGTTCGGTAGTTGATCTAGTTCTCTCCTCATGTTAGACTCAACTAATTATCCTATTTGAGCTTCTAGTCTGGCGATAGATTGCTGTTGAGTTAGAATTAATTATTGAAGTTGGTTAAATCTATCATCAGCTAGATTGGTCTGTTGAGGAGGTGGGT
>QRFJ01001110.1:92811-114120 GCA_006176705.1 Cocos nucifera | reverse complement strand
TTAAGACACCTGTTTATCAGTTTAATCCGACTTCTTAAAATAATTGAAAATGCGTAAATAGTAGTGAGTCGGGTCGAATCCACAGGGAAGGTAGTTTTTTAGATTTGAAATCTTTGATTTTTTTTTTAGAAAAAAAAAAAGAATTTTGAATTTTTGAATAAAAACTGAAGTCGGAAATTAAATAAAAAATTAAAAGATGCAGAAATTTAAATTTGGTACTAAGATCTACTAGTTAGATCTTAGCATCTACTTGCAAAGCAATAATTTAAAGTGAAATTAAATTAAATAAAAATAAATAAAAATTAAAAAATAAAAATATTTTTTAAACTAAAATTTCAAAATTTAAATACATAAAAATTTAAGAAAAAAAATAAAATAGCCTGATCTCTGATCTTGGATCGGCATTGGCAGAAAGATGGTGTAGAAGCCGGCTCTTCTTCTCGCACCCGTTGCTTCGAAGCAGCCTTTAACCCATAGCCTGGCTTCGCCCTATACCAAAGCTTCACCTTGATCGGAGATGTTGATTTCTGATGGCCTGGGTCCTTTTTATAGAGCTAGGAGGGCTGGAATTTTTTTCTAAAGGCAATATGGACTAATAGCCTTTGTAATCAAAAAATATAAAGAATTCGAATAAAATTTGAATCAAAATAGCTTGATATGACTCTGGTAAATCTGATAAAATCCAGCCATTCAATAGGAATCCAACGGTCCAAAAATCATCAAAATCCGGATGCAGATAAAGCTCAGATCGGGTCGGATTAAATTCTAGCCATTGGATCGCGCTGGATCGAGAAATCTGGCACAAAATCGCGCCGAAAGTTTGATCACCCGCGCGCATTCTGGACCGTCGGATCTCGCCTGGATCGAGCGCGGCCATCCGATGGTGATCCGCATGATGTTTGTATCTGAATAAAATTCGAAGCAACCACAGCGTCCGATCCTGACGCAAACAACCACATCCGTCCGATCGCGCAATAACTGTTCCCATGGACCGCGTGACCGGCCGCACCGCACACCGCAACCAATCAGCGCCGCTGTTGTCGGATGAAAAGACTAAATTACCCTTGTGAGCCACGATAAATTTCTGTAGACCCTTAGGGGGTCTAGGTCCACCACGTGGCAATCTTCGATTCGCCGGAATTTGCTGAGCTGGCGGTCCACGCCTAGATCGTGGACCGACTGATGGCTTCAACAGTTGAGTCGGCTTGATGGCTTGGCTTGGCTTGGTGGCTCGGCTTACGGAGCCGGCTGAGCCATTTTCTTTTTTTTATTTAATTTTTATTTATTTTATATCTTTCAAAATTCATATCTTTTTCATTTTAGCTCCGTTTTACTTAAAATTTATTTCGTTATGATCAAAAAAATGATCTCTTTCTATTGATAATAAAATTTTATTTTTTAATTTTTATTATTTTTTTAATTAATTTTTTAATTAATAAAAATATGAATTTTTTAAAAATTATATATAAATTGATTATTAATTCTTAAAAATTAATATCAATTAATTAATAAATTAATATTTTTATTGATAAATTTATTATACTTATCAGTCTCAATCTCAGGAGATGGAAACTTAGTTTCTTTGCTCTGAGAGCGAGAGGTCTCATAGGATTCTCAAGAGATCTCATGATTCCGATGAGACGTCTCGTGAAAAATTGAGAGGTCTCGATCTACGCGAATAGCCTTCAATGGATAGTTTTTCAACGACTATTTTTCCGACTCCAACGACTATTTCAAAGCTTCCAATGGCTAGAATTCTTACTCCAACCTTCTCTAAAGGTATTTAAAGATGGAGAATCAATTGAAAGAAAACAAGAAAGAGATTAAGGGATTTAGAGAAAGAATCTTTCAGATTTTGTGAGGAACATTAAATATCCAAAGAAAAGAGAAAAAAGAGGAGTATTGTGCATAGATTTTAGCAAGCCTTCAAAGCAATCTTCTTCAACATCTTCCATATCCTCTCAAGCATAATTTGAAGAAAAGCCAAGCTTCAATCAAGCACATTATCGGCTTGTTCTTTAGGATTTAAAAGAGCTTATACTCTATTTTTTATATTGCACTGAAACTTTACTTATATTTTTTGATTTCTTTACATGTTTCTTTGGGGGAAAGAAACTTGGAATTTAGGCCCATCCAAGCCCGAAATTGGATATTATAGATTTTGATTGGTGATTCCAAAAAACCAACTGGGTTGTTAGTGAATCCGAAAAACTAATGGTGTTAGATTTTGGTTGGTGTTCCTGTGAAAATCAACTAGGTTTATTTATGAGCCTGAAAAAACAAACACACTATAATCAATGGTAGATTATAGTAAAATTTCTAAGGAAAGCTTGGAGAGTGGACATAAGAGCGGGTTGCTTTGAATCACTATAAATCTTTGTGTGTTTGTGTTGTGCTTTTTTCTTTTATTTCTCTATATACTTTGCATGCTTATAATTCTTACTTTACTTTCATAGTTTGATTTTGTTATCTTAATTCTGCTACTCATATTATATACATCTCATCCTCACCACTTAGATTAAAATCAAAGCACATAATTACTTAGAGTTAAATTTAGCCAAAGCTTTTATAAGAACCCAATTCACCCCCCCCTCTTGGATTGCTACCTCTGGGCAACAATTGGTATCAGAGCAAGTGCTTTAATATTTATTTGTTGACCTAGTGGTCAAAAAGCAAAAGATCTTAGCAATCCAAAATGGAAGCTCTATTTAATGAAGGCCATTTCATTGATCGACCCCCACTATTTGATGGCTCAAATTATACTTTTTGAAAAGCTAGGATAAAAATATTCATACAAGCACATGACTATAACTTATGAAATATTATTATTAATGGCCCACACACACACAATGCATTAATTATTGATAAAGAAACAATCCAACTAAATGCTAAAGCCATGAACATACTTTATTGCTCTTTGGATTTAAGTATATTTAATGCAATTTCTTCATGTATTTCAGTGAATCAAGTATGAAAGAAATTAAAAATGATTTATGGGAGAGCAAATCAAGAAGAAGAACCAAGCTCCCAAGAAGTTAAGGAAGCTCATCCCAATCTATGCCTTATGGCTCATGAGGATGGAAAGAAAAATAGAAGAAAAGACAAAGAAAAAAGAAAGTTTTGATTAAGGGAGAGTAAGGCATAGAAAAGAAAAATAAAGAAGAGGAAGAAGGTATCGCCAATCATTGCCTCATGGCTAATGCAAATGAGGTAAATCCTGAAAATTTTTTTGACTTTACATTTGATGAATTATATGAAGCCTTTAATGAATTAATGGATGATTTTGAAAAATTAAGGCTAAAAAATAAAGAATTCAAAAAGTCAAATATTCTCTTAGCTAATGAAAAGAGTAAATTATTAATTGAAAAAGAAGATATTTTGAAAGAAAATAATGCTTTAGCTAAAGAAAAGAAAGAACTTCTCAAATCCAAAAAATTTTTAGTTAAAGAAAAAAATAAACTCTTAATTGAAAAAGAAAATTTCATAAAAGAAAAGAATTTATTTGTTAAAGAAAAAGAAAGATTTTTAAAATCTAAAAAATCTATGATTGAAGAAAATCTTAAGTTGAAAGAAGAATTTAATAAACTAAGATTTTCTGCTAAAGAAAAGAGTAAATTTGAAAAATCTTCTTTAGAAGAAAATGTCAAACTAAAGAAAGAGATTGAAAGTTTGAAGTCCATAATTGAAAAGTTTACAATTGGGTCTCAAAAGCTTCAAGCCATTTTAAATGATCAAAGAGCTATTTTTGACAAACATAGAATTAGTTATGATTCAATAAGAAAATAAAAGTTTGACAAAAATATGCTCAACAAAGCTTCAACTGAAAATCATTCAATTAAGTGCTTTAAATATAATAAAGTTGGTCATAAAATTTCTGAATGTAACATTGAAAGAAATGGCCAAACTTATATCAAACAAATTTGGGTTCCAAAAGGAACCATGAGCTCTAACTCCTATGGACCCAAGATGACTTGGGTATCAAAAATTATTAAGTGATTTTGCAGGTGCACCAAGGATCCAAATGAAATGAAAGGAAGAAAATTTTTATGGATGCCTTGGAAATAAAAAAGGATGGGTATTGATGCATGGTATAATCTAAATATTTTCTCACATCATACCATCCATGATTGTTAAAATTATTTTGATTGAATCTATTGACTTTAATATGATTTTATATTATGTTTACTTGCTTGAAATTCTTTTCATATATCAGTAAGATTAGTATGATTGGTTGATTTTGATGATTTGAATACTTTGATTTTAAGAGGTCAATATACTCTCCTCTAAGTATCATATCATGCTATGAATTGAAATTATCTTGAAAATCAGTATGATTTAACAGCTTCTCCTTATCAATTAGTCATTTGAGAAACTTAAATCAATATAAGTTTAATTAACTATGAATGCCTTTGATTGCAAAAGAAACAAATTTAGATATTCTCCTCATAAAATGCTAAAATTCTAATAAAAATTAGCATAAAATAAATACTTAAAGATAAGACATTAATTATAAAATTTAAAATGCTTGATGAATTAAGTTGCATTGCATTTTAGGTTAACCCTTAAGGATTTTAAATCCCATAGTTAGATCAACATATATAGCCAATATCTAGATCCCTCTCATTTTAATCTCAATTGATTTTGTCCCATAACTTGAAGAATGCCTTTCATACTTGGTATCAAATTGAATTTTATTCATATTATTTTCAAGTAATGAATTTAAAAATTAATTTTTTAATCTTTGATGTGGTATCAATTAAATGTGCTTAACTTGAAAGAAAAAGGGGGAGTCACAAAAATTGTAAAGCTTATGCATGCAAATTTTGAAAAAGAAAAGTAGAAGATAATGCTAAAGAATGAATATATATATATATATATATCATTTTGATAATCTAAATTTAAAATATGCTTATTTTAAAATACAGAGGGAGAGAAAAGTTGAAAGATAAAATAATCGATTTATAATTATGAAAAATAGGGGGAGACAATGTTATTGAAATATTAAAAGAAAAATGAATCCTTGATATCTCCAAAATAAGGGAAGAAATACTTTTTTACCTTAATTTGATTGAAAATTTTGATCTTAAGCTCTCAATCAATTAATTTATGAACTCCTTAGATTGAGCTTTCACGTATTTATCCAATTTCATTTACGTGATTTGATTGCTCTATCTTGTTTCTAGATAATTAGTTGAAGTTAAAAGAAATTTGAGGCATATTCTTACTCTATATAAATTAATTTTGATGCATTCTTATAATTTTAAAGCTTATTTATAAATATAATACTTAACTTTTCATGTGCCAATCTTTTAAACATGATTTGCATGATTATTCTTGGTAAATGACTAGAGTTAAAGTAAATTTACAGCATATTCCTTATCAAAAATGAATTTCTAAACTTAATTTTGAAACTTTTTTAAAAATTTAAATTTGATCCTAAATTTTTGATGTGCTTTGCAAAATTCTTATGAATTATTTATTTTGAAATAATTTTTACTCAAAGCAATGAATTTGAAAATATGACTATCTTTTGCTTTGATATTATTTATTTTTCTTTGCTCGATACATCTCCGATACATATCTTTTTTGAGCTTAATTAACTAAAATTTCTTAAGAAAAGAAAAGATTGAACATTAAAGTATACATTATGCTTAGTTTCATGATCAAATCTTTTGAAAAACTCTATTTCTTTTAAAACTTAAAAGTGTATATTTGAAAATTTAAATAAAGATCATATTCATTCAAAAAGAGGAAAAGCATATAATATTTAAATTCAAGCTAATTTTTAAGATTAAAATAAGTATTTGAAACTTATTTTGAGTCAAATGATAAATTTTTAAAAGGAAGATTATTCATTCAAATTAATTTCATGAATTTAATACATCTCTCAATTTAATGCTTTGATGTTTATTTTGATGACTCATATAAATTAATTTTCTGAACTTAATGCAATTCTTACTTTGATACAATCATATTATTGATTTTGATGATTATTTCTTATTTCTTTCTCATGGGCTTTTTGACGCTATCAAAAAGAGGGAGAGGAATGTTGAGTATATGTTTGAAGTACTCATTCGAATAGTATTGATGCTTGAAATGAAAACTTAATACTCACTGATATGAATTGAAATATTTTTTTAAAAGTATATGAAATATGTGCAATGAACCAAAAGAATAATTGAGAACATTCATGAAGTACTCATTCATGTGTTTAATCTATACTTTATGATATTTTTTAGCAAAATGCATAGAAATACATTATTTGCTTTTATTGTGCATATACTCAAGATTTTGTTATCATCAAAAAGGGGAAGATTGTTGACCCCAAGATTGATTTTGATGATTCCAAAATATTGAGTATATTATGTATCTAATCATGTATTTCAAGAATATGTGTAGAATTTTTCAAGTATCCAAAATGAAGAATTTATCTCAAGAATAAATCCTCTCAAGATGCCATGCCAAAATACTTAAAAGAACAAATTCACACATATTTGGATGGCTTAGTATGAAGAAAGTATGATTGAAAGAAGAGAAATTAAAATTGAAGAAAGCAATTATGTTTAAAAGAGTTTGGGGCTAAGAAACTCAAGTTTGGAAGGTCAAACATTGAACAAAAATGATGTCAAGATTTTTTGAGATGTCTCGAATTTTTTTCGAGAGCTCTCGAGTGGTCTAGCATAATGAAACAGTATTCTGGCACAGTCTCGAGAGGTCTCGAGTTGAACTCGAGACATCTCGATCTCAAGAGATAGAAACTTAGTTTCTATGTTTTAAGAGTGAGAGGTCTTACAAGATTCTCGAGAGGTCTCGTAGTTTCGGTGAGACGTCTCGTGAAAAATCGAGAGGTCTCAAAATCTAGCGAGAGGTCTCGATCTGCACAGATAGCCTTCAATGGATAGTTTTCTAACGGCTATTTTTCGACCCCAACAGCTATTTTAGAGCTTCCAATGGCTAGAACTCTTACTCCAATCTTCTTTAAAGCTATTTAAAGGTGGAGAATCAATTGAAAGAAAAAGAAGAAAGAGATTAAGAGATTTAGAGAGAGAATCCTTTAGATTTTGTAAGGAATATTGAATATCCAAAGAAAAAAAAAAGAGAGGAGTGTTGTGCACAGATTTCAGCGAGCCTTCAAAGCAATCTTCTCCAACACCTTCCACATCCTCTCAAGAATAATTTGAAGAAAAGTCAAGGTTCAATTGAGCACATTATCAGCTTGTTCTTTAAGATTTAAAAGAGCTTATATTCTATTTTTTATATCGTGCTGAAATTTTACTTATATTTTTTTGTTTCTTTACAAGTTTCTTTGGGAGAAAGAAACATAGGGTTTAGGCCCATCCAAGCTCGAAATTGAATACTGTAGGTTTTGGTTGGTGATCCCAAAAAACCAATTGGGTTGTTAGTGAACCTGTAAAACTAACAGTATTAGGTTTTGGTTGGTACTCCTATGAAAACCAACTAGGTTTGTTTGTGAGCCTGAAAAAATAAATATACTATAATCAAAAATAGATTATAGTGGAACTCCCAAGGGAAGCTTGGAGAGTGGACATAGGAGCGGGTTGCTCCGAACCACCATAAATCTTTGTGTATTTGTGTTTTACTTTTTTCTTCTCTCTCTATATACTTTGTATGCTTATAATTCTTACTTTACTTTCATAGTTTGATTTTGTTATCTTAATTCTACTGCTCATATTTTATACATCTCATCCTCATCACTTAGATTAAAATCAAAGCACATAATTGCTTAGAGTTACATTTGGCCAAAGCTTTTATGAGAACCCAATTCACCCTCCCCCCCTCCCCTCTTGGGTTGCTACCTCTAGGCAACAATTTTATTGATACCAAGTTAGTAATCATTTTATCTTTGGTATTTTCTCTCCTTACTTTTGCAAACAAAGCTATTTTTAAATTAAATAAAATTTTAAGAGAGCAAGCATCAATTGAGTGAATCAAGTATTAAATTATACATTTAATTCAAATAAACATAGCATTCACTCATATAGAAACTAAATTTTTCAAAAATTTACTTTTTGTTTGCTTCAAAAGATGTTTATAATGATAACAATCCATTAAAATCCAAAAGTATGCCATGTAGATGTACTTCTCAATTTTAATTAATAAGAACTTTAGGCTTCAAAAATTTGAATAATATAATCTTGAAAATACTTTTCTTCACTTTGATATTAAAGTAAATCATTCAAAAATGTATCATAAGAATTTATCTCAAACATTATAATAGCAAGAATATAGGCATGAAAATTCATATTTGAGACAAAGCAACTATTCTTTTGCCAAAAAATAAATCAATAAAATATAAGGCATATTATAAGCTGTCTAATCCCAAATGGATATATCATTTAGAGATTTATTTAATTTTTCAAAAAATATCTCTTTCTCTTCTTAAGTAGTATCAATCAATTTGAAGCATAAATATATCAATCTTATAATTTGTCTCAAGATATAATACCAAAAATATATTCATGCAGACCAGATTATATGCAAAGATATTTTCTTCTTTTAGTCAAAGATAAAGCAATAGAATACAAGACGATAATGATCTTTTTGATATTAATCATTGAAGTTTTTGATAAAAAAAGATGAATCAATTTAAATTCAAATCAAATTATCTTGATAAGTTAATTTGAATTGATATCGACAAATCATCCAAAATAAATCATAGAGAGATATTCTGTTTAAAATATTTTTTTCTTTTGTCAAAAAAAATAATAAAGTTCAAGACAAGAATGAGACTATTGATATCAAGTGTGAAAAATTTCTTAAGAAGAATCTTCTTGATAAAAAAAATCTTCTTATATTTTAATAGCTTTAAAAATAAAATCAAATAACAACTTGATCTGAAATTCAAATCATTTTGAGAATTTTAAACTGTGATAAATCATTTTGAATTAATTTCAATAAATCATTCAAGGTAAATTATAAACAGATCTTCTGTTATTCTTTGAAAGATCATTTCATTCCTTTTCTTATGAAATACCAGGCAATTAAGTTTAGAAAAGATATGAATTTTTTGGATTTATCTCAAATGATGTAACATCAAGAATATAGCTTTGCAAAATTAGATTTGAGATAAAGATATTCTTTTATTTTTGCTAAAAGATAAAGTATTAAAGTATAAGACAATGATGTACTGTTTGATAGAAATTATGAAAGTTTTGATAGTTAAGTATTATATTTATCAATGAGTTTCAAAATTATAAAAATGTATCAAAATCAATTTGTTTGGAGTAAGAATATGTCTCAAACTTCTTTTCACTCCAAATAGTTTTAAAAAATAATTTGATAATCAAATCAAAAGCATATAGATCAAATGAAATCATCATATTAAGGCTCAAAATAAGGTAATTAGAATTTTCAATCAAAGCTAGATAATATCACTCCCCTTATTTTTCATAATTAATACTGGATAAATTTACTTTTTAATTTTTCTCCTTCTTTTTCTTTGAAATCAAGCATATTAAATATGAATTTAACTACTAAATTCAAATTTTCTAAATTTGAAAGATATTTTTAATTTCAAAGTTCTTTTCAAATAATTGATCATTTCTTCTTTAATAATTTCTCTCCCTGTGTTTTATATTCAATGCCATAAATTGAGTTGTTTTGAAATTTTTTTTTTAAGTTGTCAACAAATGACCATGATATGTATATAAGTAAATATAACAAATGATCAAATTAATTGAAGGTAAAAACAAAATTGATGCTGAACATAAGAGTTTGATATTCATTGATTTCATAAAGGATGTTTTCAAAAGGATGTCTACAAGAATGACAAACATCAAGATGATCAAAATGTATGATATCTATAACTTACAAAAATGGATTACTAGGGAGTACTCAAGTTCTAAGAAAATAAATCCTAGCATCCTAAGAAGAGTAGTTCGGTATATCTTTAAGAAGAAAGTTTAAGTTGACTAGATAGAGAGGGTAGTTTGGTATCTCCAAATAACTGACCTTAGTCATGCATATACTTCCTCACTAAAGTAATAGCTTGAATCAATCACATTGACTTCTTTCTAATCGATGATTGTGCCTCCATCAGATCTCATCTTATCTGCTATGTTTGTGAAGTAAACTTTTGAATTTTTGCACAAACAAAAAGAATGATTCTGATGAAATTCCAATCAATAAATGCATTTTCTCATCCAATATACCAAATAATCAATCTGAGCTCTCCGAATGATTAATCTATGGAGGTAGAGCTACTTTTGTCTAAACCACTGGATCCTTAATCCTGACATCTATTATAGCATGAGTGTAGGTATACAAAGTGGAATCTTCTGGAGAATATAATGCATGACTAATATTAAGAAGATCCTATTAGTCATAGTAGTCCCATTTCTACACTCAGCTGATTGGCATTGATATCCTTAATGCCCTTGACATTTTTAAACTAACATAATATTTAAATATATCTCTACTTGAGACAATCCAAGGTACTCCTAGCATGCATCCAATATTATCAACATTCATCTCAATCTACATCCCTTTTACTTTGAAAATTAGACCTTCAACTCTCATTTTTATGCAATCATAAAATTCTCTTGCTGATCCAAGATAGGTGGGCAAATTCAAGAAGCAGATAAATTTTCAGCCCATTAATAAATATCCTTAATGTCCGAGCTAATCTTATATCATCCAATATAATATTGACACTTCAAACTTCTAAGTCTAAATTTTCAACCCTAAACATTATGTTTCCAAAGAATTCCTGAACTGAGTTCAAATAGATCAAAAGAACATGAAATTTCTTAGCCCAATCTCTTAATTTTCTATACAATTAAAATTTTTTTTGCTCTAGAAATTCAAGGATTATTTTGAAGCTTGGTCCTTCTTTCTTGTATGGGATAATGATTTGAAAAAGTTTTAAATTTTTAAATTTTTGCATGAAACTTTCTCTTCCTTTTCTTAAGAAATATCAAGCAATTATAGATTTAAAAAATGTATATATTTTTTATTTTGTTTCAAATGATATCGTATCAAGCATATAGCTATGCAAAGTCAGATTTAAAACAAAGACATTTTTCTCTTTTTGCCAAAAAATAAATCAATCAAATACATAGCAAATAGTATACTATTTGACACTAATTACTTAAAACTAAAGTCCTCTTTAAAAGTTTAGCTTTAAAGATAAATGATAACTTTCTTGAAACATCTTGTTATATATCAACTTCAAAAGATTCAAGAAGATTATTTTTTAAATTCAATTTTCAAAATCAATCAATTGAAACAAAATAAGAATGTTCATCAATAAATTTTCTTTTAAGATCAAAGAGTCAATCAAATTGATGATCAAGAGAGATATTCAAGTAAATTTAGGGGATCATAAAAAATAATCAATTAGGTGGGTTCTAATAATCAATTTAAATAAGATTAAATCAAGAGAAAACTGGATGAAGGCTTTATGTGTTCAATTCAACTAGGGCATTTTGAAATCCTTAGGGGTTAACCTAAGATACAATTCAAATTAACACTTCAAGTACTTGATCTTGTATTAATTGAATGTCTTATTTTTAAGTACTTAAGTCATGCACTTTTTAGGAGAATCTCAATATCTATGAAAGGAATATGCCCTCAAGCCAATTAATTTTTGGGCTGTTCTTTATCTTCCAAACTCATGTAATAATATTTTTTTTAATAAATAAATAAAGACATTTATTTCATCATATGTAGTATCTTATTATTAATTTAAGATTATGATAAATCCTATAAATTAGGGCTATGATTTTAGGATTATGATGAGGTCATACCAGTGAGACCTAAAACCTTAAAACCCTAATTTAAATATTCCTAGTCGATGGAACATTGAGTTAGGGATTAATGTTTTTCGGTAAGACTAGCACATTCTTTGTATGCTTGATTGAGAGGGTGATTGATCTCACAATAACTTGTATATGACACTAATACAAGAATGTGGGTGCTCATTAGAGAATGAGTTCATTGAATTGATCCAAATTAAGAATATCTATTAGAGTCTTATCTACATGTCAATAGATGATTCTCATAGTGGAATTGTGCATATAATCCTTTGACCTGAAACTACCATAGAATCTTATATATATAAATTCATATTTTGGTTCATACTCATTCATGACTCAGTTATGTACGGGATGATCTGGATATGGTAGATTATATATATGAAGGTTGTGAGTAGGTTAATATGGAATCGATCTCTTCTGGTAAGAGGAAATAGCATCCTACTTGCTTCAAACAAATGATGATTCAAAAAGACTTTGATCAAAGCATGATGAAAATTAGAAATGATTTCTAATATTTCATTAAATGAATCATCATCATAAGATTGAAAGAGAAATGAATATGATATTAGGATTGACATATTTTCATACCCAGAGTCATATTCAGGATGCAGGGAGATCGAAGGATCTAGTTGCATGGTAATTTTCACTAAAGGATATTTTTGGTATTTTCATCAAAATTTTACATCTTTCGAAAAGTCACGATTTATTGCTAGACATCAATCATGTCTTGTGGGTTTGATCAAATTAAAATTTTAATTTGATCATTAAATTAGAAAGTGTTCTAAATTAAGTCAAATTGGGTTGGCTAGTTTTGACCTAAATCGGTTTGGTTGAGTTCTAACCAGATTAGGTCAAATCACACCCAGACTCACTATTGATTAGATGTAGAACCCAATGGATCACACACAAAAAGAGTTAATTAAGGGTCTAATTGGATTAAACCATGTTTGGAAGATGAACATGCTAGCACATGTAGCAAACCCTAGCACCTGGATTCAAATTGAATTCGAATCGGCTTCCGATTTGGGCTAATTAAGGTCCAATTTGAGCCAAATAGGATTTGATCTTAAATTGGATTAACCTAGACTGATTAGGCTTCAGTTGGGGTGCCACATACCTAAATCCCATATGCTAGAGTATCTCTCTCTTGTGCATGGGAAGTTTTTCATGTGCAAAGCATTTTTTGGTGCATAGAATTAGTTGGCGCCTACCTTCTTTGACTTTTTCCATTTGTTATGTCACATAAAAATTTTGAATAGGCATGGACATCTGATATGGGGAGATAAAGAGTCCTTCTACAAGTTAAAAACTCCATTTTCTTTTTAATTTTTATCGCCCAGGATTCTTTGTCGCACAAGACTCCTTGCCACCCAGGACTCCATGCCGCCCACTCCTTCTTGACGCCTCTTAGACCAAGTCAAAGTCCCTTGGGACTTTGACTATTCAAAGATCATCTCCATGCCTTCTTGCTGAATGGGCGCCCCATTTTAGAGCCATTGGATGGCCCTTTTATCTGATCTAATGGATCAAAAGGGTGGCGCCAATGATGAAATATTGCGACTCTTCATAAATAACTTACGTAGAATTAGTCCAAGAGTCCTTCTGCTTTAAGGCACCTCTTGGACTAAGTTCATATCTTGTTATTTTCTAATGAGGCATGAGATTGGCTGAAGGGACATGAGATTTTTTTTTTTTAAGGGTGCGAGAAATTGTGTTAGCACCCTTACGTACATTATAAATAAGGGTGCATACCTTGAGTCCGGGAGGTGTGAACATTATCTTTCTTTCTTACAAGAGTTTCTTTTTGTCCAATTTTCTTTCTTTCCTTCTCTTGTCTAGACCTTGTCCTTATAAGAACAAGAAGTCATCTTAAGACTAAGAGATTAGGAAGAAAAATTAAGAAGACAAAGAAAAAGAAAGATAGATAAGGAGAGGCAAGGAAGGTGACATAAAGGCTAAAAAAGGTCTTGTCCTTTTAATTAAAGTCCTTATTATTAGAACTCTAATTATATAAATCAAAGATGCTGGTATCTTGATCAAGTCTCTGTGTGGATCAACATTGGAGGATGAACACGTGGACACCTAGTGGAACCCCTGACAAACTGCCATCGATGATCAGGGTCAATTTAGGATTTAGCGATAAGAGGTATGTTCTAATATTTTCTTTTATATTAAAAATGCATGTTATATGATTTAATTGCTAATAAGGTGGTCCGAGGGTTTGGGTTTGGTTTATATGATTTCATATTTTTGCTTTGAAATCCATGCTTCCGCCCTGTACCCCATTCCTATCAATCTAAGCATTTTATGGGGGAATGTCAAAAATTAATTTCTCTTGTTGGTTTAGCAATTTAAACATTCATATCCAATAAGAATCTTTTAATTTAAATTTATTAATTATAAAATTGATATGGAGAGACTTAAAATATTATGCTAAATTTTAAAATAAACTATTTCATCCATAGCATGATATATACAGAAGAGCATATTAACTTAAAAAACTAAAACATTCAAATCATTGCAAGCTTCAAAATCAATCATACTTATCAAAATATGAAACAAATTTATTCAAACTTTTAATTCATAGAGTATGATCATTATAAGCAATAATAAATCATCAAAGTCAATCAAAGATACTCAATAATTATACTAATTAATAATCAAAATATATTTACTAAATAATGATGGCATGATGTGAGAAAAATTTAGATTTTATCAAAACATCATCACCCATCTAATTTCATTTTTAAGGCATCCATCAAAATATTTTTCTCTTTTTATTTCATTGGATCCTTGGTGTACCTACAAAAATCACTTTCTAGATTTTGGTACCCAAGCCATCTTAGGTCCATTGAGGTTAGAGCACATGGTTCCTTTTGGAACCCAAATTTGTTTAACTAAAGTATGATGAATTTTCTTAATATTACATTCAAAAATTTTATGGCCTACTTTATCGCATTTAAAGTAAACTATAGAATGATTTTTAGAATAAGCTTTGCTAAACATGTTATTTATAAATTTTTATTTTCTTAATAAATTATTGAAGAGAAATTTAGATTTTTCGGGTCAGGTTCATTTAGATCTAATTGGATCAAAAAAGATATTTCAAAAATTTTTCTTTTAAATCTAGATCAGATCTGAGATATTTTAGATCTAATTTTATAGATCTAATAAATAAAAATAAAAGGTAAATTAAATCTAATTTAATTTTATATCTTGTTATTGGGTAATCGGGTTATCTTATGATGATCCTGCTAATTGCCTGAAGTTCTGGATCTAGCCATGCAAGTGCTTGGCCTCTATCGGTATCCACTTGGATTGGATTTAAAGATCTTCTTTTTTATCATCTTTTCAAATATCAGATCTCAATATGATTTGAAAGATCTTCAAAACTTCTTTTGAAGATCTGAAATTGTCTCTTACAGTAGTGCTGCCTTCTTCCTTTCTCGTCACCTTTCTCTTGCCTGGATCACACCAAACTGGAGCTCAAATCTTCTTAGGCGTGGAGAGGAGAGAGAGGACCTAAAGATGGCATGGAGTAGGGAGAGGGGCAGCCTTGTGGCATGGGCTATGGGTGATTCTCTCTAAAGCTTAGTGCAGACAAGGTTTTTATAGACCCTGCTACGCCATGCAGTGCCACATCATCCCGACCAATCACGTCGCTTCATGCAATCAGATCTAAATATGATTGATGGGCTGACATCATCTGATCCAATCAGATGAGAGCCCCCTAAAATCATCCTTAGGTGGCACCAAGACTGGTCAAAGTAGAGTCCCTTGGCGCCTCCTAAGTTGATTCTAAGAAGCAACCTAGAGTCCCATCTATATGGGACTCCAGGCATCCCTATCCTTAGGTGCAAGCCTCCTTAGGTGTGTGCCCCCTCCTTTCCATTTTCTAGCAAGAGGATAAGCCCCTATCTGCTCTTCTATGGGTGCATGACACATGGGCAGATGTCTAAGTGTCAAAGGTCAATGTTTGACCAAAGTCAAAAGACAAGAATTGGCAGGTGATGAAAAATGGTAGGTGTTGTCTCCAATTTATCTCATAAATTAAGACAACCCTTTTCTGACCTAGAAAAACTCTAGCCAGACTAAGTAAAGGTACCTGAGTGAGCACAAACATATTTGGCTTAGTCAAAATAACTTTTAATGATAGTAAAAGGAGAACATTAGGTTCAATCATGTGCTAGCATGATTTTTTAGAACCTAATTGAATCTAATTCAAATCAATTAAACTAGGTTAGTCTAATTAATGATATCTAGATCCAAACCCTTGTTTGTGTGACCCAGTTAGGTTCAGTTCTATATGGTAATGGGATATGTCATGATCTCTATCATCGACATCATCGAAACTCCTTTCGATGGATCAGAACTCTTCTGATTCAGACAACTAGAATGATCGATCATCTAAATCATTCTAATTGCTCCCAAAATCCACCAGTGACACCTAGCAGTATATGGTGGCAACCCATCAAGAACTGAAAATGAACCTCTTCGGTGCAGCTACTTGTGTGATTAAGTTCTTCTATCTTGAGCCCCGATCAGATTAGGGTTAAGGTGAACTCGTCAAACCCTAATTTCTATCATATGATTTAATCATTCGATTCAAGTCCGATGTGAAAATCTTAATAGAAACTCTTTCTATTATTTCACTTTTGCCATGGCCATGGGCTTATGGACTTGATTCTCATGATCATCATAGGGCTGCTCCTCATCCACCGAGGTAGATAGATTCCATCTTGGTGCAATCCAATTCCTACAATGAACATGCTATAGCCAACATACACCTCAGGGTTCTGAATGGCTAGGAGACCGAGTCATGGTGTAGTCAAACTATAACACCCTCAAGGTGAACTATCGATGCACCTCAGGTCAAAGAACCAGACACACCACTATGCAGCATCGAGTCAGTCATTCGACGAGAAGGTAGACTTTCTTGACTGACTCGAGGTGGTCACGCTCAGTGCCCTCGTTCTCTAACGAGTACCTATACTCTCGCTTTGGTGTCTCTACACCATAGACTCAAGACTCATCTACTATAAAGAAAGCGATTGTACACCAACCTTCTGGATCAATCACCATCCTCATAATGATCCTACGATCGAAAGCATTTTATGAGTTAATAATGAAAATTCTTGTCTTAAATTTTTAACTCTTGAAAATAAGAATTATCATTACCATTAACTCAAGGGATGTATCACAAACACTAAATACACATTTGTGATAGAAAATAATCTATTTTATTATTTATAGTCAAAATTATAATTTTGCCCATAGAAGTGTATTATAAGTGTCAGCCAATTCTAGCTTCTAAGGCACACATATCTAACAAACTTCCACTTGACCTAAAGCTAATTGGCTACAAATCGAAGTCCCATCTTCTCAAGGTGAGCTTCGATTTTCTGCTGGTCCAATGGCTTTATGAGTGGATCCGCCGCATTAAGTCGACTCTCTTGACCTCAACGTAATCCTTCTCGAGGTAATCACAGATGAGGTGGTATCGTCGCTTGATGTGCTTGGATTTTTGGTGAGATCTCGACTCCTTAGCAAGGGCTATGGTGCCATTGTTGTCACAGTATAGAGGAATGGCATCTAATGGCATTACTCCGATCTCTGCGGCAAACTTCTTATACCAAAATGCCTTCTTTGCAGCTTCTGAAGCAGTGATGTATTCTGCTTTCATGGTAGAATCTGCTATCATAGTTTGCTTGGAACTCTTTCAACTGACCGCACCACATTACACACAAATAGACTCCCAGATGTCGACTTTCGATCATCTACATCGGACATAAAATCTAAGTCTATATACCCCTGCACTTGGAGTTCTCCATTACCAAAGACCAACAACATATCCTTAGTTCTTCTCAGTTCTTAAGTACTTAAGGATACATTTCATAGAAGTCCAGTGTTCTTCACCTGGATTTGACTGATATCTGCTTCGTGACACTCACAGCATGGGCTATATCAGGTCGTGTACATAACATGGCATACATGAGGCTCCCTATTGCTGAAGCATAAGGGATCTTGCTCATGCATTCTATTTCCTCAGGTGTGCTAGGGCACATCTTCTTGGAAAGATGAATGCCATGTCTGAAGGGTACTAAACCCCTCTTAGAGTTTTCCATACTAAACCTCTTTAGTACTTCCTCTATGTACATCTTCTGTGAAAGTCCTAGCATCCTATTCGGTCTATCTCTATAGACCTTAATTCCTAGAATAAAGGATGCTTCACCTAGGTCTTTCATGGAGAATTTTTTAGATAACCATATTTTAACTATGGTCAACATGGGAATATCATTCCCAATAAGGAGGATGTCATCCACGTACAATACAAGAAAGACAACAGCGCTCCCACTGACCTTTTTGAAGACACATGGCTCCTCTTCATTTCTTGATGAAACCAAATAATTTGATCACATCATTGAAATGAGTATTCCAGCTTTGAGATGCTTGCTTAAGTCCATATATGGACCTTTGCAGCTTGCAATACCTTATGATCAGTATCACTGGATGTGAAACCTAGCGGCTGTTCCATATAGATATCTTCCTCAAGATATCCATTTAAGAATATCATTTTCACATCCATTTGCCATATTTCATAATCGAAATAGGCTGCAATAGCAAGCAATGTGCGGATGGATTTTAGCATAGCTACTGGCGAAAAGGTATCCTGATAGTCAATGCCTTCACGTTGACTATAATCCTTTTGCCACTAATCTAGCCTTTGAATGTCTCCATATTTCCATCTGCACCAATCTTTCTCTTGAAGATCCATTTACACCCAATAGGTACTATACCTTCTGGTGGATCTACCAAGGTCCAGACTTGGTTTGAGTGCATCGAGTCAATTTCTGACTTCATTGCCTCTAACCATTTCTCGGAGTCGATATCTGATATCGCCTCGTTATAGGTTTTGGGATCATCACCATGAACCCATTACCTATGAGGAATATTTTCTCTACTTTCTCTTGAAATAAGTACCTAAGTATCTTCTCAGGAGGGACGGAAAAACTCTTTTCGATCTATGAGGTGGAGGAGGTAGTAATCTGTATTGGCTCAACCTGATTTGGTTCCATTTGGTCCTTAGCTCATTGCTCTTGTGAGACTTTCTCATCAAGCTTGATCTGCTTTCCAATGCCACTATCTTGAATAAACTATTTTTCAAGAAAGATGGCATGTCGACTCACAATCACATTGTGGTCTTCTGGAATGTAGAAATAATATCCTAATGACTCTTTAGGATATCCTATGAATCGAGCTCTAAAGGACCTAAACTCTAACTTGTCCGCTTGTTGTCTTTTGACATGAGCCGGACAATCCCAAATTCTGAGATGACTCAGACTTGGTTTCTTACCATGCCATATCTCATACGGTGTGGTAGGAAATAGTTTTAGAAGGAAACCCTATTCAGTAAGATATATTGAAGTTAATAAACAGTGTCCCAAAAAAAAATCAGGAAGGTCTGTGAAGCTCATCATGGATCGGACCATATCTAATAGGGTCGATTTCCTCCATTCTAAAATCCGTTGAGTTGAGGTGTTTCAGTGGAGTCCATTGAGAGACTATGCCATTTTCTTGAGATAGTCTAAGAATTTCTCAACTAAGGTATTCACCTCCTCGATCTGATCGAAGAACCTTAATGGGTTTTTTAGTTTGTTTTTCTACTTCATGTCTGAATTTTTGAACTTTTCAAAAGCTTCAGACTTATGTCTCATAAGATACACATACCCATACCTAGATAAATCATCGGTAAAGGATTATGAAGTAGACAAAAGTTGCCTCTAGCCGGCACATCAAATGGGCCGCACACATCAGTATGTACTAGGGCAAAGGAGATCTGTGGCCCTTTCCCCATGTCCTACAAAAGGGAGTTTAGTCATTTTGCCTTGAAGACAAGATTCACAAGTTGGATATGACTCGAAAGTCAATGGACTCAATAGCCCAATTTTTTCTAATTTGTTAATCCTATCTTCTGCTATATGACCTATCTTAGGTGCCATAGATACCTATCGTTTGGACTATCCCTAGGTCATTTTGGCATTCACATTTTTGCTCGATAGTTAAAATAGGTACATCAATATGTAACTGATAAAGATCATTAATAAGGAAACCATTTGCAATTTTATTTCTTTCATAAAGAATGTTACAATGGTCCTTAAAGAAGGTAATCACATAGCCTTCTTGTGCTAAGCATGAATAGAAATCAAATTCCTGCTAGCTGCAGGCACATAATAACAGTCTTTTAAAACTAAGTCTAAACCAGATGGTAAGTCGAAGAGGATATGTTCCACGGCCACTGCAGCAACTCTTGCTCCATTTTTGATGCATAGGATCATCTCTCCATCCCTCAGCCTCCTGCTATCCTCAAGACCCTGCATAGAAGTGCACAGATGAGCACTAGAACCAGAGTCAAGCACCCAACTGGATGTAGAAGAAATCGTAAGGTTAGACTCAATAACGAGCATACCTCCAGAAGGACCTTCCCTTCTTATTCTTCAGGGATGGCCAGGTAAGTAGGGCAGTTCGCTTTCAGTGGCCGTCATTGTTGCAATGGAAAATACTTCCCATCGGCCTTCTTCTTCAGCTCTGCCTTTCTTCTTTTCCTCCTTCCATCTTCTGCTTTTTCACAGACTTCTTCTTTCTTTTCCAAAGACTTTCTTCTTGAAGAAGTCCATTCCATAGCAAGAACTGAGCCTTTAGAACCTTTCATAGAAAGCTCAGCGGTAACCAGCATATTCATTAAGTTCGGACCAAGAATTTTGAAGTTTATGCATATGGTAGTTCATGATGAATTGCCCATATGCATCAGTCAAGGATTGCAGAATTAATATCATTCTATAGATCCAAGATCTAACTTCACTCTGAGCTTCTCAAGCTCTTCCAAGTCCTTGATCATCATCAGACAATGATCTTGGACTGACTATCCATCATGCATTTTAGCCTTGAAAGTCATTTAGTGACTTGATACTTGGCTGTGCGACTCTGTTCACCAAACATCTCCTTATAGGTGAGCCAACATTTGGCGAGCAGTTGAATATCTTCATGTTGGTGCTGAAGCTCATCAGACATCGAGCCCAACATGTAGTATCTGGCCTTGTTATCTTCATCCGTTCCACTTATCAGAGACGCTCTCTGTTCAGTGGATGGACGAGCTGGTAAGGTGGGAGGGTCCTGGTCCAATACATGGTTAACTTCTCAGAATCCAAAATAATTTTGAAGTTCCAGAGCCAATCTTTATAATTGGGTTCAGTCAGTCTATGTGTGTCCAGGATACGTGCTGGTTGGACGTAGACATTTTTTATAGAGAGTCAAAGATTTCTAGTTAGATATTGTAATTAAGACTTGACCAATTTATTTAGGATTTTATTTTTAAATAAATTAGCTTCCACTATTTTTGAATCCCTACACTCCCTCTGTAGAG
Organism: Cocos nucifera; assembly: GCA_006176705.1. NCBI lineage: Eukaryota > Viridiplantae > Streptophyta > Magnoliopsida > Arecales > Arecaceae > Cocos > Cocos nucifera. Next base: position 92,922 of record QRFJ01001110.1, on the reverse strand, counting down.
ATGCAAAAATCTCCATGATTAATGATTTCTAGTGGGATGGTGCGGTCTCACCAACTGACTCATCACCTCACCTAACAGTTATTGGTGATGGGTTAGCCAATGAGTGAACAA
>QRFJ01001110.1:59741-91811 GCA_006176705.1 Cocos nucifera | reverse complement strand
GTGGAGTCCATTGAGAGACTATGCCACTTTCCTTGGGGTAGTCCAGGAATTCCTGACTAAGGTATTCACCTCCTCGATCTGATCAAAGAACCTTAATGGATTTTCCAGTTTGCTTTTCTACTTCATGTCTGAATTCTTTGAACTTTTCAAAAGCTTCAGACTTATGTCTCATAAGATACACATACCCATACCTAGATAAATCATCGATAAAGGTTATGAAGTAGACAAAGTTGCCTCTAGCCAGTACATCAAATGGGCCGCATACATCGGTATGTACTAGGACAAGAAGATCCGTGGCCCTTTCCCCATGTCCTACAAAAGGGAGCTTAGTCATTTTGCCATGAAGATAAGATTCATAAATTGGATATGACTCGAAAGTCAATGAACTCAATAGCCCGATTTTCTCCAATTTGTTAATCCTATTGTTTGCTATATGACCTAATCTTAAGTGCCATAGATACCTATCATTTGGACTATCCCTAGCTCATTTTGATTTTATGGCATTCACATTTTGCTTGAAATTAAAAACAGATACATCAACATGTAATTGATAAAGACCGTTAATAAGGAAACCACTTGCAATTTTATTTCTTTCATAAAGAATGTTATAATGTTCCTTAAGAAAACTAATTAATTAGCCTTCTAATGCAAGGCAAGAAACAAAAATCAAATTTCTACTTGCTGCAGGCACATAATAACAATCTTTTAATACTAGGTCTAAATCAGATGGTAGTCAAAGAGGATATATTCCCATAGTCACGATAGCAACTCTTGCTCCATTTCCGACGTGCAGGATCATCTCATCATCCCTCAGCCTCCTGCTATCCTCAAGATCCTGTATGAAAGTGCATAAGTGAGTACTAGAACCAGAGTCAAGCACCCAATTGAATGTAGAAGAAACTGTAAGGTTAGACTCAATGACGAGCATAACTCCAGAAGGACCTGCCTCCTTCTTATTCTTCAAGGTGGCCAGGTATATAGGGCAGTTCCGCTTTCAGTGGTCGTTGTTGTTGCAATGAAAATACTTTTCTTTGTCAGCAGCCTTCTTCAGCTCTGCCTTTTTCTTCTTTCCTTCTTCCACCTTCTACTTTTTCATAGACTTTTTCTTCTTTCTAAAAATTTTTCTCTTGGAAGAAGTCTGTTCCATAGCAAGCACTGAGCCTTTAGAATCTTTCATGGAAAGCTCAGTGGTAACCAACACGTTCATAAGTTCAGCCAGGAAATTTTGAAGTTTATGCATATGGTAGTTCATGATGAACTGTCCATACGCATCAATCAAGGATTGCAAAATTATATCATTCTGCAGATCCATGTCCAACCTCACTCCGAGCTTCTCAAGCTCTTCCAAGTCCTTGATTATCATCAGACAATAATCTTGGACTGACTGCCCATCACGCATCTTAGCCTTGAACAGTCGTTTAGTGACTTGATACTTGGCTGTGTGACTCTGTTCACCAAACATCTCCTGCAGGTGAGCCAACATTTGGCGAGCAGTCCTGATATCTTCATGTTGGCACTGAAGTTCATCAGACATCGAAACCAACATGTAGTATCTGACCTTATTATCTTTGTCTGTCCACTTATCCAGAGATGCTCTCTGTTCCGTGGATGGATGAGCTGGTAAGGTGGGAGGGTCTTGGTCCAATACATGAGTTAACTTCTTAGAATTCAAAATGATTTTGAAGTTTCAGAGTCAATCCTTATAATTTGGTTCGGTCAGTCTATGGGTGTCCAAGATTCGTGCTAATGGATTAGATGTAGACATTTTTCTGTAGAGAGTCAAAGTTTTCAGTTAGATATTGTAATTAAGACTTAACCAATTTATTTAGAAATTTTATTTTTAAACAAATTAGCTTTCACTATTTTCTCGGATCCCTACACTCCCTCTGTAGAGATGCAAAAATCTCCACGATTACTGATTTCTAGTGGATGGTGCGGTCCCACCAACTTGACTCATCACCTCACCTAATAGTTATTGGTGATGGGTTAGCCAATGAGTGAACAACTCTTGTTCAATGATTCTCTAATCATGGTGCACCCAAACTTGGTCTCTAATTCATGAATCTCACCATGTCCAAAATATTGATCCACTCCTTAGTTAAGTCAGACCCACCATTTGCACAGATTGGATTTCTAATTGGATCTCTCACTGTATCCAAAATATTGAGCCCAATCCATCCTCCAGCCTGTAGCATCCAATGCCTAATAGACATGGTTGCATCTTTCCAGTGCAACTGAACCACTATAACCAGTCGAGAATAATCAACCCCGAAAAGGGCCCGCACATCTACAATGGCTTAGACTTAATCTTTTCTTAGGGAGATTTGATTTAGATCTCATTAAACTAGACTTAACATAGTCATAACCATTATGACTAACCTAATGACATGGGTTAGCTCGGATTATTGACCATCTCAAATCAGAACTAAGTCAACAAATATGGCCAGGTAAGTGAGATCGGTGGAAAGGATATGCCATTAACTTGACAAGAATACATTCGAGTCGAGTAGCTCCCAATTAAAAATCAGTCGATCGTATCTGCCAAACTTACCTTAGATACCAAATTGTTGAGCCAGAACCAATCGGATTAGCCTACAATCCAGACTCTAACCACTGAGCCTAATTAGGTCTTAGCTTGATCGATCACTCACGTGACTTGATCTTGACCCAAACTTAATCCTATTAGGCTGGTCAATTTAAGCACTGTTGATCCCATCTAACCAACTCTTGATTCGATTTGATCAACCGCTTAGACCTAATTGAGCTGCCCAAGTCCGAACCTAATTTTCTGAACATGTCTTAGATCTAAAAATTTTTAATTTTAGATCTAATATATTTTATAATCTTAATTCTTAATTAAGTTTAGGGTTCATAAACAAAATATGTAAATAAGATCCTAGGATTTCAGGATCTAGGGTTTTGTAGAAAGTAAGTTTTCAATTTTTGATTAAGGACGAACGCACAGCACCCGTACACATCATAAGAACACCCCATTGAATGGGAGAAGTCTTTAAATCTTACTTTATTCTTATGACCAGATGGTCAAGAGAAACGCCTTAATCAGAAATGCAACTAATCTACAAAAGCTAATTAGATCTAAGCATATATCTCATATAAAAATTGATCTAATTAAAATATGTTTTGCATACATCATATCATGCATGTTTCTCAAATCTAAATTATCTCATAATCATCTAAAAAATTAAATTTAAATTTGATCACATCAAATAAAATTTAATCTAGACCCTTTTGTAGAACTATTCTATAACTAGTCTAAACATGCAACTATCATATCTCATATGAACAAATTTAATTTAATTTATTTTCTATTTTTATATATAATTATAATATTTATAAGATCAAAAAATAGTAAATAAATAGATCTTAAAATTATATTTAATTAAATAAAAATTATAATTATACTAGACTATACATAGAATAATTCTATTCCTAGTCTAGTTATGTATCTTATACATTTTAAATCTAGATTAATTAATTTTAATTTTTTAATTTTAGATCTAATCATATCTCATGTGATATATAAAATCACTAATTTATTAGATTAAATTAGATCTAAATAAATTTTATGCAACCTGGCTCTGATACCAGTTGAAGGGAGAAATCAGATTTTTCTGGGTCAAGTTCATTCAAATTTGATTGGATCAAGAGGCATATTTCAAAAATTGCCTCTTAGATCCAAATCAGATCTAACATTTTTTAGATCTAATTTTATGATCTGATAAATAAGAAAATTAAATTAAATTAAATCTAAATTAATGTTACCTTGATACTGGGTAATCTGATTACCATTTAATGATCCTGCTGATTGCTCGAGGTTCTAGATCTAGCCACGCAAGTGCCTGGCCTCTACCGGTATCTACTCGGGCTAGATCTAGAGATCTTCTCCTTCTCTTTCTTTTTTCTAAAAATTAGATTTGGATTTGATTTGGAGGATCTTCAAAACTCCTTTTGAAGATGTGCTGTTGTCCCTTGTAGCAGGGTTGCCTTCTTGCTTTCCTATCGCCTTTTGATTGCCTGAATTGCACCAAACTTGTGCCCAACTTTCCTTGGGCATGGAGAGGAGAGAAAGGATCAGAAGATGGCATGGAGGAGGGAGAGGGGCAGCCTTGGGGCATGGCTAGGAGAAAGGTCTCTATAGATTGGGCGCAGATAGGGTTTATTTATAAACCCTGCTGCGCCATGCAGTGCTGCATCATCCCGACCAATTGCGTTGCTTCATGCAATCAGATCTAAGTCTACTTGATGGGATGACATCATTTGATTCAATCAGATGATAGTCCCATAGATTCATCCTTAGATGGCACCTTAGACTGGTCAAAGTCTATAGGTAAGGGTCACCTAGTTTGAATCCAAGAAGCAACCTGGAGTCCCATCCGTATGAGACTCCAGGCATCCCTATCCATGGGTGCACGCCATCCTAGGCATGCACCCCCTCCTTTTCAAATTCCAGTGAGGGGACAAGCCCCTATCTGCTCTCCAATAAGTGCATGATAATGGGCAGATGTTCAAGAGTCAAAGATCAACGTTTGACTAAAGTCAAAGGACAAGAATTAGCAGGTGACGAAAAATGGTAGGTGTTGTCTCAAATTTATCTCATAAATTAAGACAACCCTTTTCTGACATGGACAAGCTCTAGTTAGATCAGATAAAGATACCTAAGTGAGCATAAACATATTTGGCTTAGTCGAGACAACTTCAAATGAAAATAGAAGGAGAATGTTAGGCTCAATCGTGTGCTAGCATGATTTCCTTGAACCTAATTGAATCTAATTCAAATCAATTGGACTGGGTTAGTCTAATTGATGATATCCAAATCTAAATCCTTGTTTGTGTGATCCAATTAAATTTAGTTCTATATGGTAATGGGATATGTCATGATCTCTATCATCAACATCATCGAAACTCCTTTCGATGGATCAGAACTCTTCTGATTCAGACAACTAGAATGATCGATCATCTAAATCGTTCTAATTGCTCTCAAAATCCATCAGTGATACCTAGCAGTATATGGTGGCAACCCATCAAAATTGAAAACGAACCTCTTGGTGCAGCTACCTGTGTGATTAAGTTCTTCTATCTTGAGCCCTGATCAGATTAGGGTTAAGGTGAACTCGACAAACCCTAATTTCTATCATATGATTTAATCATTTGATTCAAGTTCGATGTGAAAATCTTAATAGAAACTCTTTCTATTATTTCACTCTCTACCATGGCCATGGGCTTATGGACTTGATTCTCATGATCATCATAGGGCTGCTCCTCATCCACCGAGGTAGATAGATTCCATCTTGGTGCAATCCAATTCCTACAATGAACATGCTATAGCCAACATACACCTCAGAGTTCCGAATGGCTAGAAGATCGAGTCATGCTGTAGTCAAACTATAACACCCTCAAGATGAACTGTCGATGCACCTCAGGTCAAAGAACCAGACATACCACTGCAGCTTCGAGTTAGTCATCGACGAGAAGGTAGACTTCCTTATGACTACTCGAGGTGGTCACGCTCAGTGCCCTCATTCTCTAACGAATTCCTATACTCTCGCTCCAATGTCTCCACACCATAGACTCAAGACTCATCTACTATAAAGAAGTGATTGTACACTAACCTTCCGGATCAATCACCATCCTCATGATGATCCTACGGTCAGGAGCATTTTATGAGTTAATAATGAAAATTCTTGTCTTAAATTTTCAACTCTTGAAAATAAGAATTATCATTACCATTAACTCAAGGGATGTATCACAGACACTAAATACACATATGTAATAGATGATGACCCATTTTATTATTTATAGTCAAAATTATAATTTTGTCCCTAGAAGTGTATTACAAGTATTAGCCAATTCTAGCTTCTAGGGCACACATATCTAATAATGCCTCCCTAGGCATGCGCTCCCTTCTTTCTATTTTTTAGCAAGGAGACAAGCCCCTATCTACTCTCCTATGGGTGCATGACACATGGGCAGATGTCTAGTGTCAAAGGTCAATGTTTGACCAAAGTCAAAAGACAAAAATTAGCAGGTGACAAAAAATGGCAGGTGTTGTCTCCAATTTATCTTATTAATTAAGACAACCTTTTTCAGACCTAGACAAGCTCTAGTCAGATCAAGTAAAGGTATCTGAGTGAGTACAAATATATTTGGCTCAGTCGAGATAACTTTTAATGATAGTAGAAGGAGAACATTAGGTTCAATCGTGTGCTAGCACAATTTTCTTGAACCTAATTGAATCTAATTCATATCAATTGAACTGGATTAGTCCAATTGATGATATCCAGATCCAAACCCTTGTTTGTGTGACCTAGTTAGATTCAGTTCTATATGGTAATGGGATATGTCATGATCTCTATCATTGTCATCATCAAAATACCTTCTGATGGATTAGAACTCTTCTGATTCATACAACTAGAATGATCGATCATCCAAATTATTCTAATTGCTCCTAAAATTCATCAGTGACACCTAGTAGTATATGGTGGCAACCCATCGAACTAAAAATGAACCTCTTGATGCAGCTACCTTTGTGATTAAGTCTTCTATCTTGAGCCCCGATCAGATTAGGGTTAAGGTGAACTCATCAAACCCTAATTCTTGTCATATGATTTAATCATTTGATTCAAGTCTGATGTGAAAATCTTAATAGAAACTCTTTCTATTATTTCACTCTGCCATGGCCTTGGGCTTATGGACTTGATTCTCATGATCATCATAGGGCTACTCCTCTTCTATCGAGGTAGATAGATTTCCTCTTAGTGCAATCCAATTCCTACAATGAACATGCTATAGCCAACATACACCTCAGGGTTTTGAATGGCTAGGAGACCGAGTCATGGTATAGTCAAACTATAACACCCTCAAGGTGAACTACCGATACACCTCAGGTCAAAGAACCAGACACACCACTACAGCTTTGAGCCAGTCATCGACGAGAAGATAGACTTTCTTATGACTGCTCAAGGTGGTCACGCTCAGTGCCCTCGTTCTCTAACGAGTACCTATACTCTCGCTCTGGTGTCTCTACACCGTAGACTTAAGACTCATCTACTATAATAAAGTGATTGTACACCAACCTTCTAGATCAATCCCCATCCTCATGATGATCCTACGGTCGGGAGCATTTTATGAGTTAATAATAAAAATTCTTGTCTTAAGTTTTCAACTCTTGAAAATAAGAATTAACATTACCATTAACTCAAGGAATGTACCACAGACACTAAATACACATTTGTGATAGAAAATAATCCATTTTATTATTTATAGTCAAAATTATAATTTTGCTCCTAGAAGTGTATTACAAGTGTCAGCCAATTTTGGCTTCTAGGACATACATATCTAACAATTATAGCCAATTTCATCTTTATCGAAAATAACTTTTTGATTGATCAAAATAGATTAAAGCTTTTAAGAGTCAATTGTAAATTTGTTAAGCATAGGCTTTAATCTTTCAATCTCTTTTCTTAGTTTTGAGTTCTCTTCTATAAGAGATTTTTCAGAATTTGAATGATTTTCTTTTTCTTTAGCAAATGAATTTTTTTCTTTTATGAAATCATCCTTTTCAATTAAGAGTTTATTCTTTTCTTTAACTAAAGATTTTTTGGATTTAAGAAGTTCTTCCTTTTCTTTAGGTAAAGCATTATTTTCTTTCAAAATATCTTCTTTTTCAATTAATAATTTACTCTTTTCATTAGCTAAGAGAAGATTTAACTTTTTGAATTCTTTATTTTTTAGCCTTAATTTTCCAAAATTATCCATTAATTCATTAAAGACTTCATATAATTCATCAAATGTAAAGTCAGAAGAATTTTTAAGATTTACCTTATTTGTATTAGCCATGAGGTAATGATTAGCGATACCTTCTTCGTCTTCCTCATTTTTTTTTTCTATGCCTTGCTCCCCCTTAATCAAAACTTTTTTTTTCCTTTATCTTTTCTTCTTCTTTTTCTTTCCATCCTCATGAGCCATGAGGTATAGATTGGAGTGAGCTTCCTTTACTTCTTGGAAGCTTAGTTCTTCTTCTTGATTTGCACTCCTATAAATCATTTTCAATTTCTTCTATACTTGATTTGCTGAAATATATAAAGAAATTACATTAAATGTATTTAAATCCAAAGAGCAATAAAGTATATTCATCGCTTTAGCATTTAGTTGGATTGTTTCTTTATCAACAATCAATGCATTGTGTGTGTGGGCCATTGATAATAATATTCCATAAGTTATAGTCATGTGCTTGTATGAATATTTTTATCCTAGCTTTTCAATAAGTATAATTTGAGCCATCAAATAGTAGGGGTCGATCAATGAAATGGCCTTCATTAAATAGAGCTTCCATTTTGGGTTGCCAAGATCTTTTGCCTTTTGACCATTAGGTCAACAAATAAATATTAAAGCACGTACTCTGATACCACTTGTTGCCCAGGTATGGCTACCCAAGAGGGTGGAGGGTGAATTGGGTATCTAAAAAATTTGGCCAATTTAAACTCTAATGCTAAAATGTACTTCTAATTAAAAGAAACTTGAATGCTTTATGGTGAATGAGCAATGTGTAGTAGTAGAATTAAAAGCAACTAATTAATGCAAATACGTAATGCAAATAAAGCAAAAGCACAATCAAACACATAAGAATTTTATAGTAGTTCGGTGCAACCCCACACCTACGTCCACTCTCCAAGCTCTCCTTGAAAATTCTACTATAATCCTAGATTACAGTGCATTTGTTTTAACCTGGGATCATAAACAAACCCAATTGGTTTTGCCAAGCTCACCAACCACAACCCTACACTAATAGTTTTTCGGAATCACTATCAATCCAATTGATTTTAACCTAGGAGCACCAACCATAACCTTTACACCATCTAATTTTTGGCTAAGACCAACCTATACCCCAAGTTTCTTTTCTCCAAAGAAACTTGTAAAGAAACAAAGATACAAATATAAAAATTCAGTACAAGAACAAAAAAATAAAAAGAAACTCTTTTAAAGATCGATGGAGAGGCTAAAAGATGGCTCTTGAAGCTTAGTATTTTCTCCTTTGAAGGCTGAGAGGAAGCTTGAATGAATGAGGATGATCATACTTTAAATCTCTCTGAATTTGATGCACAAGGTCCTCTCTTTTTTCTCTTTTTCTTTTGATATTCAATGAACCTCACTATTTTAATGATATCTATTTTCAATCCACTTAATCTTATTTTCCAAATGTTTCTCTAGCCTTTTATACTCTTTGTGATGGCTGGAGAAGAAATTTTGGCCATTGGAAGGGCTGAAACAGTCATTGGAGTGAAAAACTGGCCATTATAAAATGCTGCAAAAACTAGCCATTACGATCATTGGATCGGCTCAGTCCTAACTAGATCATCTCAATCCTAACTGGGTTGACTCAGTTTATGGCTAGATCGACACAATCCCCTGGTTCTTGAAAAAACTAGCTTTCTGCACTTTCTATCTTTTGCTTCCACTAAGATTAGGTCGGCTCAATCTCAGACTAGGTCGGCCTAGTTGCATGCCAAGTGTGCTGAGCAGCCCATTTCAAAAGAGGTTGACCTAAGGGTCGTCCCTTGGATTGATTCTTTTGCTAAAATTTGATTTTCTTTCAATTTATGTTTCCAAAAATTATGGGACTACTTCCAAAAGATCAGAAATCTTCTCAGCTTGTTCTTGAGGCTTCCAAAATAGATTTTTTCTAATTTTATAAAATTATAATTTTATCCTTCTTCAAGGATGTTTATCAATTCAATTTTCTTAAAGCTCTTGATTTGGTGATTTTTGTATGGATCTTTTCTTAGATTAATTTTTTCAATTTGAATACCTGAAAAGATCTCCATACATTCTTAAATACATGATTAGTATTATTTATACTCAATATTTTTGAATCATCAAAATCAATCAGTGAGTTGACAATGATTTTCTTATTAGTTCAATATCACTTAAAGATCAATTTCAAATTCAACTTGATACCAATGATTTTAGTTTTGAATTAAGTAGAGATGAATTGATTCAAATAAAATAGTTTTAAAGATTTAGAATGATAAATCAATTTGAATTAATATCAGCAAATTAGTCAAGATAAATCATAAAAAAAATTTAGTTATTCTTCAAAAAGATCATCTTTTCCTTTTCATAAGAAATATCAAGCAATTAGGTTCAGAAAAGATGTGTATTTTTGAATTTGTTTCAAATGATATCATATCAAACATATAGTTATGCAAAATCAGATTTGAAATAAAAACAATCTTCTCTTTTTGCTTAAGAATAACTCAATCAAATACATGGTAAATAGCAAGCTGTTTGATACTAATTACTTAAAACTGATGTTCTCTATTAAGATCAAAGCGGCAATCAAATCAATAATCAAGAAATATATTCAAGTAAATTTAAGAGATAAAAAAATTAATCAATTGGGGGTATGATAATCAAACAAATCAAGTAGGATCAAATCAAGGAGAATTTAGATAATAGTTCTATGGGATTTGGTTCAACAAGAAAATTTCAAATTCTTAGAGGTAAACCTAAGATACAAGGCATATCAACAAATCAAACACTTGATCTTTATAATAGAAAGACTTATCTTCAAATACTTATTCCTTGTAAAATTTTAGCAGAATTTTGATAATTAAGTATCTTATGGGGGAATGTCAAAATTTATTCAATTTGTAAGTTTAGCAATTAAAACATTCAAATCCAATTAAGCATCATTTGATTTAAATTCATCAATGATAAAATTGATATGGAGAGGCTTAAAATATCATGCTGAATTTTTAAGATAAACCATTTCATCCAAAGCATGATATATAGAGGAGAGCATATTAATCTTTAAAATCAAGACATTCAAATTATTGCAAGCATCAAAATCAATCATACTTATCAAAACATGAAAGGATTTATCATATGCATACATATTAACAAATCATTAAAATTAATACATCAAACTTTCAATTCATAGAGTATGATCATTTTAGGCAATGATAAATCATCAAAATCAATCAAACATGCTTAATAATTATGCAAATTAATAATCAAAATATTTTACTAAACAATGATGGCATGATGTGAGAAAAGTTTAGATTTTACCAAACATCATCATCCATCCAATTTCATTCCCAAGGCATCCATCCATAAATTTTTTTTCTTTTCATTCCATTGGATCCTTGGTATATCTACAAAATTATTTTCTAATTTTTGGTACCCAAGCCATCTTGGGTCCATTGAGGGTAAAGCTTATGGTTCCTTCTGGAACCCATATTTACTTACTTAAGTTTTGGCTGATTCTTTTGGTATTGTATTCAGAAATTTTATGGCCAACTTTATTACATTTGAAACATGTAATTAAGTGATTTTCAAATGAAACTTTGCTAAATATATTTTTGATAAATTTTTATTTTTCAATGAATTATAATTAATTCTTCTTTATCAAAAATAGCCTTTTGATTATTTAAAATTGCTCGAAGCTTTTGAGATCCTATAGTAAATTTTTCAAGTATGGGCTTCAAGTTTTTAATCTCTTTTCTTAATTTTTTATTTTCTTTCATAAGAGATTTTTTTTTCCAATAATTTTTTTTCTCTTCAATGTAAAATTTTAATTTTTTGAATTCTTCTTTCAACTTAGTATTTTATTCAACTAAAGATTTTTCAATTTTAGAAAGTATATTCTTTTCTTTAGCCAAAGAATTTGGTTCTTTCAAAAGATCTTCTTTTTTACTCAAAAGGTTATTCTTTTCATTAGCTAGAAAAAGATTTAATCTTTTAAGCTCTTTATTTTTCAGCCTTAAATTTTTAAATTCATCCATTAATTCATTAAAGGCTTCAAATAACTCATCAAAAGTAAAATTGGAAGAGTCATTAATATTTATCTCATTGTCATTGGCCATGAGGCAAGAATTTATAGCACTTGCTTCCTGTTTCTTATTTAGCTTTTCTTTGACTTGCTCCCCCTTAATTATTGCTTTCTTTCTCTTTTGTTTCTTCTTTTTCTTCTTCTTTTCATCCTCATGAGCCATGAGGCATAGGTTGGGGTGAGCTTCCTTTTCTTGGGAGCTTGATTCCTCTTTTTGATTTGCTCCTTCAAAAGTTCTTTCCAATTTCTCCTATATATGTTTTGTTAAAATACATGAAGAAATTATATTAAATATATTTAACTCTAAGAAGCAATAAAGTATATTCATGGCCTTAGCATTAAGTTGGGCTATTTTCTTATAATGCTCTTTCAATGCTTTGGGGTGTGTGAGCCATCAATTATAATCTTTCATAGGTTATAATTATGTGCTTGTATGAAGATGCACATGCATGCTTTCCAATAACTATAATGTGAGTCATTAAAAAGTGGAGGTCTATCTATAGAATATCCTTCATTAAACAAAGGCTCCATTTGGGTTGCCATAGATCTTTTACCCTAGATGGTAAGGTCAATAATCAATAACAAAGCACCTGCTCTAATACCAATTATTGCCCAAGGATGGCTACCCAAGAGGAAGGATGAATTAGATATATAAAAATTTTTATCCAAATTTTTAATTCTAAATCAAATATGTGCTTCTAATTGAGAGAACTTGAGTATTTGTGGTGAGCAAGCTAAGTGTAGCACTAAAATCAAAAAGCAACTAGATTATGCAAATTAGTAAAGCAAGAAAAGCAAAGGCACAATCAAATACACAAGGATTTTATAGTGGTTCGGTGCAACCCCACACCTATGTCCACTCTCCAAGCTCTTCTTGAAAATTTTACTATAATTCTATATTATAATGCATTTGTTTTAACCCACGATCACAAATAAACCTAGTTGATTTTACCGGGCTCACCAACCACAACCCTACATTTGATAGTTTTTTGGGTTCACTATCAATCCAGTTGGTTTTAACCTAGGAGCACCAACTATAACTTTTATACCATCCAATTACTGGCTTGAACTTACCTACATCCCAAGTTTCTTTCCCCCCAAAGAAACTTGTAAAGAAATAAAAATACAAGTATAAGAATTCAGCATAAAGCAGAAAATAAAAGTTAGAACTCTTTGAAGCTTGAAGAAGTTGCTATTGGATTACTCAAATGATACTTCAACTTCTCTTGAAAAATGCTTGAGAGGATGAGGATGAAGTTGCAGATGATTTTTCTTTAAAAGCTCTCAATTCTGTGCACTAATTCCTCTCTTTTCTCTCTTTCCAATTGGTATTCAATAATCCTCACTCAATCTAATGATTTTTCTTTTTAAATTATTTTTCCATCTTTTTCATTGAATCTCTAGCCTTTTATACGCTTGAAAGTGGCTGGAGAAGGAGTTTTGGTCGTTGGAAGGGCTGAAATAGTCATTGGAGTGAAAAACTAGCTGTTTGAAGTAGTGCAGAAAACTAGTTGTTACAGTCATTGAGCCGACCTAATTTTTGACTGGGTCGGCTCAGTCCCATTAGGTTGGCTTAGTTTTAAAGTAGATCGGCTCAGTCTTCTGGGTCTTGAAAATCAAGCTTTCTACACTTTCTATATTTTGCTTCCATTGAGACTAGGTCAACTCAGTCTCAGACTGAGTCAGCCCAGTTTGCATGCCAAAGATTGTTTATGATTCTTTCTTCTCCAATTTGATTTATAGGCTAGACTTGCCTTCTTAACTTAATTTTATCCTCATTAACATATGGGGAAATACTTGAGAAAAATTATGAGCACTTGAAATTTTGAAACTATATATCCTTATAAATATCGTTAGACTTTATAACTTATACTCAAAACTCTTTATCATCATCAAAATCAATCTTTAGGTCAACAAGTTCGATTCTTCCTTTCAAACATCTCATTGAGTTATGGCATCTCGAAAGGGGTCCATCGAGAAAGAATCTCATTCTCTTCCAAATATGGCAAAAACTCATCAGTAAGGTATTCCCTCCTCAGTCTGATGGAAGAATTTTAATACTCTTACTAGTTTATTTTTCTACCTGACTATGGAACCATTTGAACATTTCAAATGACTCGGACTTATGTTTCATAAGGTAGACGTACCCATACCTAGATAAGTCGTCAGTGAATATAATGAAGTAGTCATATCTATCTCTAGCACTTATATTCATAGGTCCACATACATCAGTATGTATTAAACCCAGAATCTCACTAGCTCACTTACCTTTTCTAATAAAAGGTGACTTGGTCATCTTTCCAAGGAGACAGGACTCATAGGTTGGTAGGGATTCACAATCACCAACTTTGAGAAGACCTCTTAAGTTAACCTATTTAACATGTTCTTGTTAATATGACCTAGCCTACAATGCCAAAGATAAATATCTGAGACATTGTCTATTCTAGGACATTTGCTAGATGTGTACACTATAGTAACAACTTGTGATAACATGTAAATATCATTATTTAATTATCTATTCATCATAGTAATACCATTCATAATGACATCATAATGATTATTCTTTATTGAAAATTCATAAACATTCATAGCCAATTGGCCTACAAAAATAACATTTAATAAAAAAACTAGGATAAAAATGACAATCACTAAGAATAATGATATTTGATTTAAATACAAGCTTGATCATTCCTATAGCTAGAATTGAAACTAATCTTCCATCTCCCATATTCAAGAATTTCTCACCTTCTTCAAATCTCCTACTGACTTGTAGTCGCTGCAACGAATTACAAATGTTAAATAAAGAAGTTATATGGTATTATCATATAATTATCTTATCTAGCAACAGCTTGCTTCTTCCTCCTATTTAGCCTATTCGGGTCCAGTAAGATAATGTATAGAGGACAGCTCCTCTTCAAGTGCCCCAGCTTCTTATATTAAAAGCATTCTACCTGACTTTGATCGGACTTGGGCTTCTTGATCTGACCAAGTTTAGATGCCCTAGCACTTTGCACCTTCTTATTCTTCTTCTTCTTCTTCTTTTCTTTTCCAAAGGATTGATACCCAGAAAAAGATCCTCCCACTAAATTCATCATCTTCTTATGGAGTTGGTGATCTTTCTCAAAAGTTTATAGCAACCCCAGCAAACCATGGTAGTTTACTACAAGCTTCGTCATTCTATAATGACTGAGAAAAGGGATACAGGATTTAGGCAACGAGTCCAAAATTGCATCTTTCCCAAGTTGTTCCTGTGAGAAAAATTCGAGTTTGCTTAAGCACTTGATCATCTCGATCATGTACAATACATGATCTATAACCAACGTCCCCTTCTTCATCTTGGTGTTGAAGATAGTACAACTAATTTTATGCCTTTCAACATCATCAAGAGTGTTGAAGGATTCTTGCAACACTTGCAACATGTCCTCTAGCTGAGCATCCTTAAATGTTTGATTGAATTCATCACTCATGGCCACTCGTATGATGTAATGAATAGTGGTTCAGTCATTGAGAAACTTCTAATAAGTATCTCAGATCGTACCAGCGTGTTTAGTGTAGGCTCCTCAAGTGCAAGATCCATCATCACATAAAGGATCCATTCGTGCTCCAAGACGACCTTAAGTTTTTGATACCAACTATCGAAATTAGGTCCCATCAACTTATCATTATCCAATAGTGATCAAAGTGACAAAGAAGTGGTCATATCTGAAAGGAAAATAAGAACCTAATTAGTATAGGAATCATTTAGTCCTAAAGACATAGACTTTAGTCTAAAGCTTCTCTAATTATTTTATACAAACTGGTAGTCTCTACCTATAATTTAAGAAACTACATTAATTTTTTAGCGAGTACTAGAGTCCACATAGGTTATGCATGAGCCCGACTTTGGCTGGCCCATCCATGTGCATCAGTGGGTAGGTTCTTAACCAATTATTTCTCCAAACAACTTCTAGTAATTGATTTTGTCCTAGGAGCATTTCTAGTTAGCTTTGGCCTTCTCTGCAAGGTCCGGTTAGGTCCAACCATTAACATGACCAACTGAGTACATCTAATAAATAAATGATTAGGTCTGACTTTGGCCGACAAACCTAACCATCCATCAAAGAGATGCAGCTGAGTTATCATATTATGAAGGATAATTCCAATAGCAGACGACCACCAGGTCTTTAGATCTCAAATGATTATCAAACTAATGGATCCATTATCACCTAACTTAATGGGAGGCTATGATCCTGTTATCCCCATAACAATTTTATTTTATGGACCTAATAATTTAGAAGATTTAATTAAGCATTAAGAAAGGAATAGAAATGATCAACAAGAGTCAACAATCTTCCCACTGACTTCTCTAAGTCTTAAGAGGACTAATGACTTCGCTGGTTCAGAGGCATCTAAAGTAGTCACACTGATCAACCTTAGTGACATGGGTCAACTTGAATTACTAAACTAATCAAAACGTAATTCACCAAGATGGCTAGGTGAGTGAGATCGGTTGGAGGGATATGCCATTAACTTGCCATAGACTCAATCTATATGAGTAGCTATCAATTAAAGACCACTAGTCAAAACTGCCTGACTTTCCTTAAACACCATCTGGTTAATGAGTTTTGATTTGATGCACCTAAAAAATTGGGCTTGACCACTAAACCATAATCAAGTCAATTTGATTTAACAATGGACTAGATCAACTATTGTTGAGGAAAATGCCTCGAGATTTGATCCATAATAAGTCTAGAACGAGATTCAGGATGATGAACAGAGTCCAACAAGCCCAAGAATAATCCAAACAGAGTCCAGATGGTGAAGATATGCGCAACGAAGAGCTAGAAGAAGGTGGCATGGCCCATAGGCTGGTGCAGGCTAGTGGTAGTGCAAGATCGACCTAGCAGCATGCGGCTTACTAGGCTAGTCCAGGTGTGCAAGCACATGGGTCGACCATGCCGGCACATGCGCAGGGCCTCATGGGCGCATGCAAGCCCAATGGGCACCTTGGCCCATTATGTGGTCCACGCACATAAGTGTGGACCAGTCGAGCCATTTCCCTTGGTTTCGTGCGGTTCAGTGGACCAGGCAAGCATTTTCCTATGGTTTCCTACCCTTTATGCACTATTTCGGTGGACAACGTCATGATCCAATGGCTCAAAGGTGTCGTGATGGGATAGTCCAGGCATGATCTAATCTTGATCAAGGGCCTTTTGCATGATCCAATGGCTCAGGAGTGAGCCAATCATGATCGGATGGCCAGGAGATGATCTTGGATATGTATGGGATTGGGTTTCCTACTGAAATATTATTTTTAAATTTTTGGAGTCTATATAACTTTAATTGATGAACTATTTATTACATCGGAGAGCTGGTGACATCCTAGAGGTGCTAAAAGGCTTCTTGAGAGATTTTAGAGAGTTTTTGTGAGGATTTTGGAACTTCTTATTGAGATACTTTTGTACAAGGATTGAGTGATAAATTTTTCTTGTATTTATTTTTTTATCTCTCTCATAGTGAAGTTTGCATGCCCTATGGAGGTAGGTTTGAGACCAAACCTGTTGGAATCTAGCACCTCAAGATTCGGTCCATAATAAGTCTAAAATGAGATTCAGGAGCTAGGAGAAAGATCTGCCAACATACAGGCAGGCTGGCTTAGAAATGCAATCAAGCTAACTAGGGTGAGATCAAGCCGACTCAAGGTGGATTCAAGTTAGCCCTATTAGGCAGACAGAAGCAGTGCTCAGGCAAGATGTAGTCGAGCTAGCTTGATTCTTGATAGAGCCAGCTCGATGGTGGCGAACAGTGTGGGAGGGCACGTGCAGACATGCATGCTGAGGCATTTCCATGAGGTTTATAGCCCCTGACTCATGGATCAGGTTTATTCATGGGGTCTATGGAGCTATTGCACTATCTAATGGCTAGGAGAGCATGTAGGAGCTAATTGAATGGCTATTGGGTTGATTAGGGCTTATAAGAAGGCCCGACATTTTAAGGAATCAAGGGGAGTCTCGGGAAAACCTCTCAGGCAATGCAAAGATGAGGCAAAAAGCACAGGAGTGCTACAGTAGCAGCTTCCTAAATGCACGAGGGGTTGAGAGAGGCTTGATGGTGTAGTAGCCGAGGGAGGTATCTTAGTAGAGAGTGTCAGGGGCATCTCAGGAAGATTGAAAGTAGGTCTCAGGGAGAGTTAGGAGGTCTTAGGGAGTGCCAGGAGCATCAAGAAAGTTGGGAGTATCGTGAAATGGTGGGGTTGCCTAGGGATAGAGGCTAGAGCTTGATGTAGAGGCTGAGAATCTCATAGAGTGTCCAAGGATGTCGAAGACCCTGGACTGGTAGATTTGTGAGGGGGATCTTCTTAGGATTACTTTGAGAGCATTATATGGGTGAATGCTTCTGGATTGTAAGAGAGGGTTTGTGAGTTGAGATTGTATCTTTTTTATTATTCTTTCTCAATAGTGAAGCATTACATGCCCCGTGGATGTAGGCACTTGGGCCAAACCATGTATGTGATTGTGTTAGTTTGTCTTCTTCTTTCTTTCCGCAACAACAAGTTGTAGGAAATCGAGCAAGATTTTTAGCATGCATTTTGAAACATTTTTGAATTTTATAGCAATGAAAGCTAAAATTAATCAAATATTAATCTACTGCATGCATTGATCTAATCAATTAAATCCTACTCAGGATCAAGATGTGCTAATATATAATTTAAAATTTAAATGCGATCGATTAGCAAATCGCATTTACTGATTGATACGAGTTCAAAACTCAATACCTTTACGCAGATGGATGATCTTCATGATCTAAATCCACTAGAAGAAGTTGTGGTATTATGCTATAGCTGCACACTTATCTGGCCTCTACAATTGATCCATACGGAGCTCTTGATCCCGACCAGCTCCATTGGAGTGCTAGCTCCTTGCCAGGGCCTTCGAGGGCTGATTATGATCGATCCAATCGATCATCTTCTTTCTAATCTCCTGGATAGTCCAGAAAATTAGAAAACATGCTTTGGAGGATGATGAAGTTGTGTGGAAGGTTTTGGGTTAATAGGGCTCTCACAGCGCTCACACTCACCACCCGAACCCTAGGGTCAAAATCCTAAGACCTCCCACACCCAAAAACCCTAAAGTCTTACTCTTAGGGTTTTTGTGACCAACTATTGTCCTTACGCTCAAGGGATCCTCATGCCAAGAAGAGCTCACACCACTCAGATTTGACTGAGAAACTTTTTCTCAGATTACTTTCACGCACACCCACTTTAAAACATTTTTAGAAGTGGCGTTGGAAAGAAACATAAGTGGCACAAGAAAGAACCCTCCTTTGACTTTTCTCACCTTAGAACTTGCACCCCTCTTTGGCTCTCTCTCTCTCTAGAAATCCTTCATGCCAACCCCTCTCATGCCCCATGCTAAAACCAATTTTAAAATGGGCGGCGTGAGATGTGAAAAGCGTGTGGATAGGTAGGGTTTGGAGGTTGAACTTGTTTCAACCTCCCATTCATATTTAAATTCGAATGAGTAGTTTATCCACTTCCAACGCCAATTGCATGTGAGAAACTCATAAAGGGGCTTCCTTTTGTGCATCCTTACTCTAAATAATTCTGAATATTGGGCGACAAATCACATAGCAGGCATGGGAATGGATAAGATATGAAGGTCGAACTTGTTTCAACCTCCTCATTCAAATTCCTCATTCAACCTCTTCATTCAAACAAACCAAACCTAATCCAACAATTTAGACTAGGTCAAAGAGAGAATAAGAGAGGTGCCATTTCAGATTTCAGCATGGGGGATTCTCATGCAATTTCAAAAATTGCGTGGAGAAAGAAAACATGTGACAAAAAGGTGGTGCAATGTGATGGGAATTCAAAATTTGAATTCAATTTGACCTTTTTAAATTTGTTTCTACCAAACCAATTTAACCAGATCAAATTAGACTAGTTCAAATCTAATCAAATTAGGCTTAACCTAAATAAATTTTTAATCAAATTAAAAATTTATTAGGTCTAGGTCCTGATCAAATCAGGGATGAATCTCCCATAGCGATTAGGTCATCTCATGACCTGATCGGGTCAAACCCAATTGAATTAAATTCAATTGGACTTGGTCGAATCCTCATCTCTTAATCAAATTAAGCTAATTAGTAATTAAATTACTAATTAATCTTTCAAAAATATTAGAGTTCCAATTGGATGGATGTCTTAGCAACAGAGTTCCATCAACATGTAACTCTTGAAGAGTCTCAATCTAGTGGGACTCTTGATCCCAGTGTTCCAAATGAATATAACTAGCGATCATAGAGTCCCAGATCAATAAAACTCTTGATCAGAGATTTCTAGATAAGTAGAACTTAGAGTTTCAGTCTAGTAAGACTCTTGGTCACAGAGTCCCAGTCCAGTGGGACTCTTGACCATAGAGTCCTAGGTCATCAGGACTCAAGATCAACCATTAGATCGGATAGAAACTCCTATTGTGTGTGACCCCATAGGTTTGAATCCTATGCCGGTAGGATAGAAATCAATTTTCTATACCAATCGATGTGACCATTTAGTAATGGTATCCGATGTCCGAATAGGTCGAAAAGTTGCAATGCAATAATGACGAACCTGTGGTATATGGTTACCGTATAATTCATCCCCTTGACCTTAATGCTCAAAGGATGATCTAGGATTTATTGCCAATGCTAAAATTCATCCATTGTATATTTCAAAATTCAGTGTCCATCACATGAACCACCCCGACTGAGGGTTTGCTAAATTAAAATATAGTGATGCACTTGCTCCGATACTTAGAGGGGTCAATCCCATCTTGACTCATGCACTAACTTTACAAGTACTTCACTACACCTAGTAGCCTTCCATCATTGAATTAGAAATTCAGATAGTCTGGTACCTAAGTACAGTGAGTTGCTTGTAAGTCACTATAGTGATCTCAGGTCTAAGGGATACTTATACCCATATCTTTTGCGAGCAACTCTTGATAGTAGAGAGCTCCATAGTTGGATTACGTTCAGTGAAATGTATCCCTACACTTCACCTGCATGCCATAATAGTATCTCCATACTCCTTGATTAAGAGAACAACCAACAAATATGGCATGCAACGACTTTCACTCGATTACGTTGTCATCCTTAGTTACAACGTATCAATTGGTCGCGATCAAGTTTAAGGACTAAATGATAAATCCTCCTTTATCGAATCTAAATAGTCCTAAGGACTTCATCACAGAAGAGTTCATTATAGAAAGATGCATAACAGGTGATGAAATTGCCAAAATAATAATTTTATTTATTAATAATTTAAGTATATTTTATAAATTAGCTTAACCATCTACAACCTAGATGATTGGCTTTAGGATACAATTCTCAATAACTTCCACTTAGACTAAAGCCACTCAGAATAGTATCAAATACCCATCTTCTATTTATGATTATCGAACTCTTAGATTTTGAGAGCTTTAGTAAAGGGGTCGGCCACGTTCTCCTTTCCATCGATCTTCTGAAGCTCGACGTCATCTCGTTCCATGATCTCATACAAGGTGATAGTGATGTAGAATATGCTTGGTGTGCTAATATATCTTCGGCTCCTTCGCTTGAGCTATGGCTCAAGTGCTGTCAAAGTATAACAGAACCAGACCATCCAAGGAGGGTGCCACTTCCAGCTCGCTGATGAACTTCTACAGCCACACAACTTTCTTCACAGCATCAGATGCCGAGACATACTCCATCTCGCATACAAAATCAGCCATAGTGTGTTGCTTGAAACTCTTCTAGCAGATCGCTCTACCGTTCAAGGTAAACACATAACCTGACACACTCTTATTATCATCGTGATCTGACTAGAAATAAAAATCAGTGTATCCTATAAGTTTTAAGTCAGTATCTCCATAGATGAGCCACTAGTGCTTAGTATTTCTTAAATACTTAAGGATTGTCTTTACAACTTTCCAGTAATTTTCATCTGGATCAGACTGGTATCTACTCACTACCCCTAGTGAGTATACCATGTCTAGTCTTGTACATGTCATCCGTACATAATAGAATCCACTGCCAAAGTATATGGTATTCTACTCATACACTCTCTCTCTTGAGGAGTTATTGAAAAATCCCTTTTTGAAAGAGAAATTCCATGGCCTATTGGAAGATAGCCCTTCTTAGAATTCTCCATGCTGAATCTTTTTAGCATAAAATCAATGTACGTGAACTAGGACAATCCAAGTAACCTTTTAAATCTATCCCTATAGATCTTTATCCCTAGGATTTAGGAAGCTTCTCCCAAGTCCTTCATGGAGAATTGCGACGATAGCCAAACCTTTGTTTCCTATAGAGCAGGGATGTTATTTTCGATCAAGAGAATGTCATCCACATACAGTACAAGAAATACAACTATAGAACCATTAGCCCATTTGTAAATGCAAGATTTCTCTCTATTCTTAACAAAGCCATACATTCTGATTAACTTATCAAAATGCATGTTCCAACTCCAAGATGCCTGCTTCAATCCATAGATGGATCTCTGATGCTTGCACACCTTAGACTCATCTGTGAATGTGAAACCCTCAAGCTATATCATATACACCTCTTCATCTAGCTCTCCATTTAGAAAAGCTATCTTCATATCCATTTGCCAGATCTTATAGTCTAGGTATGCCACTATCGCAAGCATGATCTGAATGAACTTGAGCATTGCCACCAGAGAAAACATCTCATCATAGTTAATACCATAATACTGACGATATCCTTTAGCAACCAGATGGGCTTTATAGATCTCCACCTTCCCGTTTGTGCCCCTTCTTTTTTTTGAAAATTTACTTACACCCAATGGGTTATACCCCTTCGGGTGGATCAACTAATGTTCATACACTGTTGACCTTCATGGACTATATTTTGGACTTCATGGCTTTCAGCTATTTATCAGAGTCAGACCTCTACATGGCATCCATATAGGTGATTGGATCCTCATCATTCTCATCGAATTCAATAGGATCACCGTCCCAAACTAAGAAACCATAGTATCTATCCAACTGATGCAGTATTCTATCGGATCTTCTCAAGGATGCCTCTTCAACGGGCTCTGGATTTGATCTTATCAAATCCAATTCTGCATGTTCACTAGAATGTGTTGGTTCTTCCACCTATGAAACTTCACTAAGCTCAATATTAGAGCTAGCAGTTTCTTCTATAAGAAACTTCTTTTTCAAAAAGACTATTCTATTACTGACGAACACCTTTTGCTCTTCAGTAAGGTAGAAGTAATAATCTCTAGTTTTCTTAGGGTACCCTATGAACAAGCATTTATCAGACCTAGGTCCAAGCTTTTCTGATTGCAGACATTTACATAAGCCAAACATCCCCAAATCCTAAGGTGAGAGAGTGTCGACCTATGCTCAATCCATATCTCATATGGAGTCTTTGCAACAGACTTGCTGAAAATATTGTTCAAAATAAAACAAGCAGTTTCGAGTGCATACCCCTAGAATGAAATTTGCAGACCTGCAAATCCCATTATGGATCAAACCATGTCTAACAGGGTTCGATTCCTCCTTTTAGATACACTATTATGCTATGGTGTTCTAGGAGGGATCCATTGTGAGAGAATTCCATTCTCTCCTAGATATGTCAAAAACTCATTGAAAAGGTATTCACCTCCTCGATCAGACCAAAAAGTTTTAATACTCTTCCTAGGTTATTTTTCTATCTCATTTCGATATCGTTTGAACATTTCAAATGAATCAGATTTATTCTTGATAAGATAGATGAACCCATGCCTAGATAGGTCGTCAATAAATATAATGAAATAATAGAATCTATCTCTAGCACATATGTTCATAGGTCCAATACATCAGTATGTACTAGATCCAGAAGCTCAGTAGCCCATTTATCTTTTTCAGTAAAAGGTGATTTGGTCATCTTACCAAGAAGGCAGGACTCATAGGTATTCAATGATTCATAATTATCAATCTCAAGGATACATTCCTTGACTAACCTGTTAATCCTATTCTTATTTATATGATCGAGCCTACATTGCTAAGGATAGGCATCAGTGACATTATCTAGTTTTGGACGTTTATTTGACGTGTACATTACACTAATAGGCTATGATAATGCATAAATGCCATTTCTTAATTATCCTTGCATTATTGTAACATCATTCATAATGATATCGCAATAATATCCCTTTATTAATAAACTATAACAATCCTGAGCCAAAAGCCCAAATAATATTATGTTCATCATAAAAGATGGACAATAGTGACAGTCACTTAAAATGACATTATTATTTTTGAAAACAAGCTCAAGAATTTCTAATGCTAGGATTGGAATATTTCTTCCATCTCCAACATTCAAAAATCTATCACCATCCTCAAACTTTCCATCAATTTGAAGTTCATGCAATGAATTGCATATATGTACTGGACTCTCGGTATCTAATACCCAGGTAGATGTATCACAAACAGTAAAATTGCAAGGTGTAATCATATAACACCCTTCCCAGTGACATCTTGTTGGTTATCTCTATTCAGCCTATTCGAGTCAAGAGGACAATTCTTCTTCAGGTCTACCTGATTAGGGTCAACACTAGACTCCTCGTTCTTAGGTCCTAAATGCTTACCACTGTCCAATAGTGAATAAAGCAAACTTAAACTAGCCATTCTAGTTATTTGAAAGAAAAATATGAAACCTTATTAGTACCTGAATTGATTAACCCTAAAGACTTGGACTTTAGTCTAAAGGTCCTCCCACTATTTTTAACGAATTGTTAGCCTTTACCTCCAATTCGAAGAATTATACTAACTCCTTAGTGGGTACTGAAATCCACATAGACTATAGACGGATCCGAGGAAAGCTCTGGTTAACCCATGTGCATCTATAGTTAGGTTCATAATCAATTATTTTTTTCAATAACTTTTAGTATTTAGGTTTTGCCTCAGATGCCAAATTAGTAGGCTGTGGCTTCCATTGAAAAGGTCTAGTTAGGTCCAATCGTTAACATGATTGACTTCTATGCATTAAACCAATGATAACCAAGCCCGAGGAAAGCTCTGACTAACCTAATTACCATTAAGAAAGTACAATCTAATCATCATATGATGTACCATAATTTTAATATCCAGATGAACACAAGGTGTAAGGCACCTCCAATGTCCACTCAAAAAATTGAACTCATTACTATTCATCTTAATGGGAGGCAATGACTCAGTTATCCCCATAACTTTATCATTTTAAGGACTTAATGAAGGGAAATCCTGATTTCCCGGACCAGGTTCGTCCAGATCTGATCAGATCAAGAGATATATTTCAAAATTTTTTCTCTTGATCCCAATCAGATCTTGATATATTTTAGATCTGATTCTTATTATTTTAATAAATAAAATAAAATAAGATAAATTAAATCAAATTTAATTTACCTGATTTGGGTAATCCTATTACCCTGTAGATGATCCTGATTGCAGCGGAAGGTTCTGGATCTAGCCACGCAAGCGCCTGGCCTCTACCGGTATCCACTCAGGTTGGATCTGGAGATCCTCTTCTTCTCTATCACGTCTCCAAAAATCAGATCTGGATCTGATCTGGAGGATCTTCAAAACTTCTTTTGAAGATCAGCAGTCGTCCTTTGCAGCAGTGCAGCCTTCTTCTTTTGATCGCCTTTCTTTTGATCTGGAATGCACCAACAAAAATCCAAAACTCTTTTGGACATGGAGAGGAGAAGGAGGAGAAGTTTAGGCATGGAGGAAGAGGAGAGAAGCAGCCTTGGGGCGTGGGAAATCTCTATTCAATTGCATTAGAATCTGAGTTGGGCGCAGGGTCTCTTTTATAGACTAAGCGTGATCCAACTCCTCTTATTCTCAACCAATCACAATCCTTTATGAAATCAGATCTAAATCTGATTGGTTGGAATAGAGTCCCCTGGATTCCTCCTTAGAGGGTGCCTAATGTTAGATATATGTGCCCTAGAAGCCAGAATTGGCTGACACTTGTAATACACTTCTAGGGGCAAAATTGTAATTTTGACTATAATTAATGAAATGGGTTATTTTCTATCACACATGTGTATTTAGTGTCTGTGATACATCCTTTGAGTTAATGGTAATGATAATTCATATTTTCAAGAGTTGAAAATTTAAGACATGAATAATCATTATTAACTCATAAACAGCTCCCGACCATAGGATCATCACGAGGATGGTGATTGATCCGGAAGGTTGGTGTACGATCGCTTCTCTTTAGTAGATGAGTCTTGAGTCTACGGTGTGGAGACACCGGAGCGAGAGTACAGGTACTCGTTAGAGAACGAGGGCACTGAGCGTGACCACCTCGAGTAGTCATTAGGAAGTCTACCTTCTCGTCAATGACTGACTCGATGCTGCAGTAGTGTGTCTGGTTCTTTGACCTGAGATGCATCGGCAGTTCACCTTGAGGGTGTTATAGTTTGACTACACCATTACTCGGTCTCCTAGCCATATGGAACCCTGAGGTGTATGTTGGCTGTGACATGTTCATTGTAGGAACTGGATTGCATCAAGATGGGATCTATCTACCTCGGTGGTAGAGGAGTAGCCCTATGATGATCATGAGAATCAAGTCCTGAAGCCCATGGCCATGGTAGAGTGAAATAATAGAAAGAGTTTCTATTTAGATTTTCACATTGGACTCGAATCGAATGATTACATCATATGACAGAGACTAGGGTTTGACGAGTTCACCTTAACCCTAATCTGATCGGGGCTCAAGATAGAAGAACTTAATCACACAGGTAGCTGCACCAAGAGGTTCGCATTCAGCTCTGATGGGTTGCCACCATATACTGCTAGGTGTCACTGGTGGATTTTGGGAGCAATTAGAATGATTTAGATGATCGATCATTCTAGCTGTTCGAATCAGAAGAGTTCTGATCCATCGAAAGGAGTTTCGATGATGTCTATGATAGAGATCATGACATATCCCATTACCATACAGAACTGAACCTAACTGGGTCACACAAACAAGGGTTTGAATCTGGTGATCATCAATTGAACTGATCTAGTTCAATTGATCTGAATGAGATTCAATTAGGTTCAAGGAAATCGTGCTAGCACTCGATTGAACCTAACGTTCTTCTTTTACTATCATAAATAAGTTGTCCTGACTGAGCCAAAGGAGTTTGTGCTCAATCAGAGGCCTTCATATGGTCTGACTGGAGGTTGTCCAAGTCAGAATAGGTTGTCTTATTTGTAAGACATTACCTGCCATTTTTGGTCACCTGCCATTTCTTGTTCTTTGACTTTGGTCAAAAGTCTACCTTTGACTGGTCAAACGTTGACCATTCACCCTTTGACTTTTGACCACATGTCATGCACCTATTGGAGAGCTGGTGGGGGCCTGTCCCCCTGCCAGAACCTGGCAAGGAGAAGGGCGCACGCCAAGGGTGGCGTGAGCCCAAGTAGGAGGCGCCTAGGAGTCCTTGTTGGACAAGGACTCCACCTCCCTTTTGGATTCCAATCAGAGTTCTACTAAGAATCCAGTTTGACTGGTCTTAGGCGCCCTCTAAGGAGGAATCCAGGGGTCTCTATTCCAACCAATCAGATTTAGATCTGATTTCACAAAGGGTTGTGATTGGTTGAGAGGAAGAGGAGTTGGATCACAAGAGGTCTATAAATAAGACCCTGCGCCCAACCCTAATTCCAATGCTATTAGATACGCCCCAAGGCTGCCTCTCCCCTCCTTCTCCATGCCATAGTCTCTTCTCCTCTTGCTCTCCACGTCCAAAAGGTGTTTTGGACTTAGTTTGGTGCGATTCAGATCAAGGAAAGGCGATCAAAAGCAAGAAGGCTGCGCTGCTGCAAAAGGACGACTGCAGATCTTCAAAAGAGTTTTGAAGATCCTCCAGATCAGATCCAGATCTGATTTTTGGAGGTGTGATAGAGAAGAAGAGGATCTCCAGATCCAACCCGAGTGGATACCGGTAGAGGCCAGGCGCTTGCGTGGCTAAGATCCAGAACCTTCCGCTGCAATCAGGATCATCTACAGGGTAATAGGATTACCCAAATCAGGTAAATTAAATTTGATTTAATTTATCTTATTTTATTTTATTTATTAAAATAATAAGAATCAGATCTGAAACATATCAAGATCTGATTGAGATCAAGAGAAAATTTTTGAAATATATCTCTTGATCTAATCAGATCTGGACGAACCTGGACCGGGAAATCAGGATTTCCCTTCAACTGGTATCAGAGCCATGGTTCTAAATTGTTTAGATCTGATTTTAATTTTATTTTAATTAGAAAATAAAGTGATTTCAGATGTCACATGAGATGTGATCAGATCTGAAATCAAAAAAATTAAAATTAAATGATTTGGATCTAAGAACATGAAGATATGCATGACTAGTTCTAGAATAGAATAGTTCTATAGAATAGTTTTGCATGTCTTTGATTTAATCTGATTAAATCATATTTTAGATCTTCTTATTTACTATTTTCTGATATTATAAGTGTTATAATAACATCTGATAAACAGCAAATAAAAATTATTTAATTTTAAATATCATATGAGATATGATAGATGCATGACTAGACTAGTTGTAGAATAGTTCTACATAATTGTCTAGATTAGAATTTATTTTGATTAGATCAATTTAAATCTAATTTTTTAGATTATTATGTGATAATTTAGATCTGAAAACATGCATGATTTGATACATGAGATGTATGCAAAATATGCCTTGATTAGATCTAAATTTGTATATGAGATATATGATATAGATCTATAACTGTTTTGTAGATTTACATGTTCCTGATTAAGGCGTTCCTCTTGGCCGTCCGGTCATAAGAACGAAGAAGGGTTTAAAGGCCCTCTCTTCCCATTCGATGGGGTGTTCTTATGACGTGTAGGGGTGCTGCGTGTTCGTCCTTAATCAGAAACCCAAAACTTACTTTCTGCAAAACCCTAGATCCTGAAACCCTAGGATTTATTGTGCATATTTTGTTTATGAACCCAACTTAATTAAGAATTAAGTTTATGGAATATTAATTAGGTCTAAAATTGAGAATTTCAGATCTAAGACATATTCATAATACTGGGTTCGGGCTTGGGTAGCTCAATTAGGTCTAAGCGGTTGATCAAACCGAATCAAGAGTTGGTTAGATGGGATCAACAATGCTTAAATTGACCAGCCTAATAGGATTAAGTCTGGGTCAAGATCGAGTCACGATCAAGCAAGACCTAATTAGGCTCAGAGGTTAGAGTCTGGATTGTAGGCTAACCCAATTGGTTCTGACTCAACAATTTGGTGTCTAAGGTAAGTTTGGCACAGACGACCGACTGGTTTTTAATTGGAAGCTACTCGACCTGAATGCGTTCTTGTGCGAGTTAACGGCATATTCCTTCCACCGGTCTCACTTACCTGGCCATATCTGTTGACACAGTTCTGATCTGAGGTGGTCAATAATCCGAGCTGACCCATGCCACTAGGTTAGTCATAATTGTTATGACTAAGCCAAGTCTAGTTTAATGAGACCTGAATCAATTCTCCCTAAGAAAAGATTAAGTCCGAGGTCTTCCACCATTGTAGACGTGCGGGCCCTTCCCGGGGTTGATTGTTCTCGGCTGGATACAGTGGCTCAGTTGCACCGGGAAGACGCAACCATGTCTATTAGGCATTGGATGCTATGGGCTGGAGGATGAGTTGGGCTCAATATTCCGGATACGGTGAGAGACCCAATTAGGAACCCAGTCTATGCAAATGGTGGGTCTGACTTAACTAAGGAGTGGATCAATATTCCGGATACGGTGAGATTCATGAATTAGAGACCAAGTTTGGGTGCACCATGATTAGAGAATCATTGAACAAGAGTTGTTCACTCATTGGCTAACCCATCACCAATAACTGTTAGGTGAGGTGATGAGTCAGTTGGTGAGACCGCACCACCCACTAGAAATCATCAATCGCGGAGATTTTCGCATCTCTACAGAGGGAGTGTAGGGATCCGAGAAAATAGTGGGAGCTAATTTGTTTAAAAATAAAATCCCTAAACAAATTGGTCAAGTCAAAATTACAGTATCTAACTAGAATCTTTGACTCTCTACAGGAAAAATGTCTGCGTCCAACCCACTGGCACGTATCCTAGACACACATAGACTGACTGGACCCAATTATAAAGATTGGCTCAGGAACTACAAAATTGTTTTGGGTTCAGAGAAGTTAACACATGTTTTGGACCAGGACCCTCCCACCTTACCAGCTCGTCCATCCACTGAACAGAGAGCGTCTCTGGAAAAATGGATTGACGAAGACAATAAGGCCAGATACTACATGTTGGGCTCGATGTCTGATGAGCTCCAGCGCCAACATGAAGATATCGGGACTGCTCGCCAAATGTTGGCTCACCTGCAGGAGATGTTTGGTGAACAGAGTCGCGCAGCCAAATATCAAGTCACGAAATGACTTTTTAAGGCTAAGATGCGTGATGGGCAGTCAGTCCAAGATCACTGTCTGACAATGATCAAGGACATGGAAGAGCTTGAGAAGCTCGGTGTGAAGTTGGACTTGGACTTGCAGAACGATATTATTCTGCAATCCTTGACTGATGCATATGGGCAATTCATCATGAATTACCACATGCATAAACTTCAAAATTCCTTGGCCGAGTTGATGAATATGCTGGTTACCGCTGAGCTTTCTATGAAAGGTTCTAAAGGCTCAGTTCTTGCTATGGAACGGACTTCTTCCAAAAGAAAGTCTTATGGAAAGAAAAAGAAGTCTGTGAAAAAGCAAAAGGTAGAAGGATCAAAGAAGAAGAAGGCAGAACCGAAGAAGAAGGTCGATGGCAAAGGAAAGTGTTTCCATTGCAACAGCGACGGCCATTGGAAGCGGAACTGCCCTACTTACCTGGCCACCCTGAAGAACAAGAAGGAAGGTCCTTCTGGAGGTATGCTCGTTATTGAGTCTAACCTTACGGTTTCTTCTGCATCCAGTTGGGTGCTTGACTCTGGTTCTAGTGCTCATCTGTGCACTTCTATGCAGGGTCTTGAGGATAGCAGGAGGCTGAGGGATGGAGACATGATCCTACGCGTCGGTAATGGAGCAAGAGTTGCTGCAGTAGCCGTGGGAACATACCCTCTGCGATTACCATCTGGTTTAGACTTAGTTTTAAAAGACTGTTATTATGTGCCTGCAGCTAGCAGGAATTTGATTTCTGTTTCATGCTTAGCACAAGAAGGTTATGTGATCACCTTCTTTAAGGACCATTGTAACATTCTTTATGAAAGAAATAAAATTGCAAATGGTTTCCTTGTTAATGGTCTTTATCAGTTGCATATTGATGTACCTATTTTAACTATCGAGCAAAACGTGAATGCCAAACGACCTAGGGATAGTCCAAACGACAGATATCTATGGCACCTGAGATTAGGTCATATAGCAGAAGATAGGATTAACAAATTGGAGAAAAATGGGCTATTGAGTCCATTGACTTTTGAGTCATATCCAACTTGTGAATCTTGTCTTCAAGGCAAAATGACTAAACTCCCTTTTGTTGGACATGGGGAGAGGGCCACAGATCTCCTTGCCCTAGTACATACTGATGTGTGCGGCCCATTCGATGTGCCGGCTAGAGGCAATTTTGTCTACTTCATTACCTTTACCGATGATCTGTCTAGGTATGGGTATGTGTATCTTATGAGACATAAGTCTGAAGCCTTTGAAAAGTTCAAAGAATTCAGACATGAAGTAGAAAAACAAACTGGAAAACCCATTAAGGTTCTTCGATCAGATCGAGGAGGTGAATACCTTAGCCGGGAATTCCTAGACTATCTTAAGGAAAATGGCATAGTCTCTCAATGGACTCCACCAGGAACACCTCAACTCAACGGGGTTTCAGAACGGAGAAATCGGACTCTATTGGATATGGTTCGATCCATGATGAGCTTCACAGACCTCCCTGATTTTCTTTGGGGACATTCATTATTAACTTCAATCTATTTACTGAATAGGGTTCCCTCTAAAACCGTTCCTACCACACCGTATGAGATATGGCACGGTAAGAAACCAAGTCTGAGTCATCTCAGAATTTGGGGTTGTCCGGCTTATGTCAAAAGACAACAAGCGGACAAGTTAGAGTTTAGGTCCTTTAGAGCTCGATTCATAGGATATCCTAAAGAGTCATTAGGATACTATTTCTACATTCCAGAAGACCACAATGTGATTGTGAGTCGACATGCCATATTTCTTGAAAAATAGTTTATTCAAGATAGCGGCA
>QRFJ01001110.1:0-58741 GCA_006176705.1 Cocos nucifera | reverse complement strand
AGAAACCCTAGAGTCTTACTCTCAGGGTTTTGTTGACCAACTATTGTCCTCACACTCAAGGTATCCTCATTCCAAGAAGAGCTCACACCACTCAAAATTGACTAAGAAACTTTTTCTCATATTACTTTCATGCACACCCACTTTAAAAAAAATTTAGAAGTGGCGTTGGAAAGAAAGATAAGTGGCGCAAGAAAGAACCGTCCTTTGACTTTTCTCACCTCAAAACTTGCACCCCTCTCTAGCTCTCACTCTCCAAAAATCCTTCATGCCAACCCCTCTCATGCCCCATGCTAAAACCAATTTTAAAATGGGCTACATGAGATGTGAAAAGCATGTGTATAGGTAGGGTTTGGAGGTTGAAATTATTTCAACCTCCCATTCATATTTAAATTCGAATGAGTACTTTATCCACTTCCAATGCTAATTGCATGTGAGAAACTTATAAAGTGGGTTCCTTTTCTGTGTCCTTACTCTGAACAATTTAGAATATTGGGCGACAAACCACATAGGAGGCATGGGAATGGATAAAATACGGAGGTTGAACTTGTTTCAACCTCCTTCTCATTCGAATTCAAAACTCAAACAAACCAAACCTAATCCAACAATTTGGACCAGGTCAAAGAGAGAATAAGAGAGGCACCATTTCAGATTTTAGTGTGGGGAATTCTCACACAATTTCAAAAATTGCATGGAGAAAGAAAACATTGGATATAAAGGTGGCGCAACATGATGGGAATTCAAAATTTGAATTCAATTTGACCTATTCAAATTTGTTTCTACCAAACCAATTTAACCAGACCAAATTAGACTAGGTCAAACCTAATCAAATTAGACTTAATCTAACCAAATAAATTTTTAATTAAATTAAAAATTAATTAGATCCAAATTTTGATCAAATTAAGGATGAATCTCCTAGAGCGATTAGGTCATCTCATAACCTGATCGGATCAAACCCAATTGAATCAAATTTAATCGAATTTGGTCAAATCCTCATTGTTCAATCAAATTGAGCTAATTAACAATCAAATTATCAATTAATTCTTAAAAAATATTAGTATCCCAATCGGATGGATGTCTGAGCAATAGAGTCCCATCAACATATAACTCTTAAAGAGTTCCAATCCAATGAGACTTTTGACTCTTGTGTCCCAAATGAATAGAACTCGTGATCATAGAGTTTTAGACTAGTAGAACTCTTACTCAGAGTTCGAGACAAGTAGGACTTAGAATTTCAATCCAGTAGGACTCTTAGTCATAGCATTCCAATCCAGTGGGACTCTTGACCATAGAGTCCTAGGCCATCAGGACTCAAGATCAGCCATCAGATCAGTTAGGAACTCCTATTGTGTATGATTCCATAGGTTCGAATCCTATGTCAATAGCATAGAAATCAATTTTTTATACCAATCGATATGACCATCTAGCAATGGTACCTGATGTCTAGATAGGTTAAAAAGTCATAATGCAATAATGATGAACCTATGGTATATGATTATCGTATAATTCATCCCCTTGACCTCGATGCTCAAAGAATGATCTAGAATTTACTGCCAATCCTAAAATTCATCCATAGTGTATTTTAAAATTTAGTGTCCATCATCCATAGTGTATTTTAGAATTTAGTGTCCATCATATGGACCATCCCGATTGAGGGTTTGCTAAATTGAAATACAGTGATGCACTTACTCCAACACTTGGAAGGGTCAATTCTATCTTAACTCATGCACCGATTTTATAAGTACTTCACTGCATCCAGTAGCCTTCTATCACTGAATTAGAAATTTAGATAGTCTGATACCTAAGTGCAGTGAGTTGCTTGTAAGTCACTATGGTAATATCAAGTTTAAGAGATACTTATACCCATATCTATTGTGAGCAACTCTTGATAGTAGAAAGCTCTACAGTTGTATCACGTTCAGTGAAATGTACCCCTACACTTTACCTACATTCCATAATAATATCTCCATACTCCTTGGTTAAGAGGACAACCAACAAATATGGCATGCAATAACCTTCACTTGATTACATTATCGTCCTTAGTTACAACGTATCAATTAGTCGCGATCAGGTTTAAGGACTAAATAATAAATCCTTCTTTATCGAATCTAAATAGTCCTAAGGACTTCATCACAGAAGAGTTCATTACAGAAAGATGCACAATAAGTGATGAAATTATCAAAATAATAATTTTATTTATTAATAATTTAAGTATATTTTGTAAATCAGCTCAACCATCTATAATCTAGATGATTGACTTTAGGATATAATTCCCAACACAAGTGGTGCCATATCTCCTATAGGTGATCTCGGGTGGATGATTCGTGTTCTATAGTTGATGGATCTACCCTAATAGTAGTATTAGAGCTAGGAGGAGTTAGGTTGTACCATTGGTTGCTACAGTGGTGATCAAGTTAGAAGAAGGGCGCAATCAAGGTGGATGCTCCTATGTGCAAGAAGAAGCCATCTACCATAGATGATGCAAGATTGAGCTAGTGCAAAGTGGAGCTCTAGGTAGAGATGGATCAAGCATGAGACTCAATTTGGGATCGAGCGGTCTAGCTTGACTCTCATATTTATCGATCCATGAGCAGCAGGCAGTAGCCCTAAGACATGAAGGTGGTATCATATAGGAAGCTCTCATATTTGAGATGGAGTCGAATATCGAATCAAGATAGAGATTGTTGGAATCTGGCACCTTAAGATTTGATCCGCAATAAGTCCAAAATGAGATTCAAGAGCCATAAGAAAGATCAGCCAACATACAGGCAGGCTAGCTCAGATATGCAGGCAAGCCGACTCGGGTTGAGATCGAGCCAGCTCGAGGTAGACTTGAGCCAACCCTCTCGGGTAGACAAAAGTAGTGCTCGGGTGAGATATAGTCGAGCCAACTCGACTCTTGATGGAGCCAACCCGATGATGGTGAACAGCATGAGCAAGCATGCATGGACATGCATGCTGAGGCATTTCCATAGGGTCTACAGCCTCTGACTCATGGACTAGGTCTATTCATGGGGTCTATGGAGCTGTTGCACTATCCAGTAGCTAAGAGAGCATGCAGGAGCTGATCGGATGGCTATTAAATTGATCAGAGGTTATAAGATGGCCTGACGGCTTGAGGAATCAAGGAGAGTCTTGAGAAAATCTCTCAGGCAGCATAAAGATGAGGCAGGGAGTGCTAGAGTGCTATAATAGCAGCTCTCTAGAGGTACGGGGGGCTGAGAGAGGCTTAGGTGCAGCAGCTAAGGAAGGTATCTTACTAGAGAGTACTAGGAGCATCTCAAGAAGATTGAGAGCAGGTCTCATGTAGAGCCAGGAGCTCTCAAAAAGTACCAAGAGCATCAAGAGAGTCAAGAGTATCCTAAAATGGTGGGGTTGCTTAGGGACAGAGGCTGAGAGTCTCGTAGAGTGTCTGTGGATGTCGAGGATCCTGGACCGGTAGATCTATGAGGGGGATCTTCTTGGGATTACTTTGAGAGCATTGTATGGGTGTGTGCTTCTAGATTGTGAGAGAGGGTTTGTGAGTTAAGATTGTATCTCCTCTGTTATTCTTTCTTAGTAGTGAAGCATTACATGTCCTGTGGATGTAAGTACTTGGGCTGAACCACGTACGTGATTGTGTTTGTTTGTCTTCTTCTTTCTTTTCATAACAATAAGTGGTGCCATATCTCCTACAGGTGATCTTGAGCAGGTGATCCATGTTTTGTAGTTGATGGATCTACCCTAACAAAACCCATGTATATTTCTATTGTATTTATTTTATGGTCTTTCTTCTTTCTTTCTCTCATGGCATTGACATCTATCTTTCTTGGATGCTATTATAATCTTAGGCAGGTAATCCTTTTTTCATAATTAAGCGATCTACCCCAACAAATGGTATCAGAGCTTGGTGATACCCCAATAATTGATATCGGAGCCTGGTTATCATGGTCAAGTGGTATCAGCCAACCCAGATAGGTGGTGTTGATTGAGATTAGAAGATAGAGAAGGTAAGAATAATCAAGTTGGAGATCAACTGGTTCAATGGGAAGAGCAATTTCTCCTTGTGGCAAGCGAGGGTGAAGAATGTGCTCATCTAGCATGGATTGATCAATGCTCTCTTGAATGAAAAGAAGTCGGACACCATAGAGGAGAGGACCTAGGAGCGGCTATAGATGCAGATAGTAAGAGGACAAGAGGTATTGCCCAGAGGTAGCAACCTAAGAGGGGGGGCTGAATTGGATTCTTATAAAAGCTTTAGCTAAATTTAACTCTAAGCAATTATGTACTTTGATTTTAATCTAAGTGGTGAGGATGAGGTGTATATAATATAAGTAGTGGAATTAAGATAACAAAATCAAACTATGAAAGTAAAGTAAGAATTATAAGCATGCAAAGTATATAGAGAGAGAAAAAAAAGTACAACACAAACACACAAAGATTTATAGTGGTTCAGAGCAATCCGCTCCTACGTCCACTTCCCAAGCTTTTCTTGGGAATTTCACGATAATCTATCCTTAATTATAGTGTGTTTGTTTTCCCAGGCTCACAAACAAACCTAGTTGATTTTCACAAGAGCACCAACCAAAATCTAACACCGTTAGTTTTTCGGATTCACTAACAACCCAGTTGGCTTTTTGGGATCACCAACCAAAATCTATAATGTCCAATTTCGGGCTTGGATGGGTCTAAACCTCAAGTTTCTTTTTTCTAAAGAAACTTATAAAGAAATCAAAAAATACAAGTAAAGTTTCAGCATAATATAAAAAATAGAGTATAAACTCTTTTAAATCCTAAAGAACAAGCCGATAATGTGCTCGATTGAAGCTTAGCTTTTCTTTAAATTATGCTTGAGAGGATGTGGAAGATGTTGGAGAAGATTGCTTTGAAGGCTCGCTGAAATCTATGCACAATACTCCTCTCTTTTTTCTTTTCTTTGGATATTCAATGTTCCTCACAAAATCTAAAAGATTCTCTCTCTAAATCCCTTAATCTCTTTTCTTTCTTTTCTTTTAATTGATTCTCCACCTTTAAATACCTTTAGAGAAGGTTAGAGTAAGAGTTCTAACTGTTGAAAGCTTTGAAATAGCCATTGGGATCGAAAAATAGCTGTTGGAAAACTATTCGTTGAAGGTTGTCCGTGCAGATCAAGACCTCTCGATTTTTTACGAGACCTCTGGTTAGATTTTGAGACTTCTTAATTTTTTACGAGATGTCTCATCAGAATCATGAGACCTCTCGCTCTCAGAGCATAAAAACTAAGTTTCTGTCTCCTGAGACCAAGACATCTTGAGTTCAACTCGAGACCTCTCAAGACTATGCCAGAATACTATTTCATTATGCCAGACCACTCGAGAGCTCTCAAAAAAAATTCAAGATGTCTCGAAAAATCCTGACTTTATTTTTCTTCAATATTTGACCTTTCAAACTTGAGTTTCTTTGCCCCAAACTCTTTTAAACATAATTACTTCCTTCAATTTTAATTTCTCTTCTTTCAATTATACTTTCTTCAAACCATCCAAATATGTGTGAATTTTCTCTTTTAAGTATTTTGGCATGGCATCTTGAGAGGATTTATTCTTCAGATAAATTTTTTATTTTAGATACTTGAAAAATCTTACACACATTCTTGAAACACATGATTAGATACATAATATACTCAATATTTTAGAATCATCAAAATTAATCTCAGGGTTAACAATCTTCTCCTTTTTGATGATGACAAAATCTTGAGTATATGCACAATAAAAATAAATAACATATTTCTATGCATTTTGCTAAAAAATATCATGAAGTATAGATCAAACACATAAATGAGTACTTCATGAATGTTCTCAATTATTCTTTTGGTTCATTTCACATATTTCATATACTCACAAAAAAAATATTTTAATTCATATCAGTGAGTATTAAGTTTTCATTTCAAGCATCAATATAATTCATTGAGTTTCTTCAAGCATATACTCAACATTCTTCTCCCTCTTTTTGACAGCATCAAAAAGCTCATGGGAAGAAATAAGAAGTCATCAAAATCAACATCAAAGCATTAACTTGAGAGATGTATTAAATTTATGAAATCAATTTAAATGAATCATCTCTCTTTTGAAAATTTATCCTTTGACTCAAAATAAGTTTCAAATATTTATTTTAATTTCAAAAATTAGCTTGAATTTAAATATTATAGACTCTCCCCTTTTTTAAATGAATATGATCTTTTAATCAGATTTTTAAATATATACTTTTAAGCTTTAAGAGGAACAAAGTTTTTCAAAAGATTTGATCATGAAACTAAGCAAAATGTATACTTTAATGTTCAATCTTTCCTTTTCTTAAGAAATTTTAATCAATTAGATTTGGAAAAGGTATGTATCGGGAATGTATCGGGCAAAGTAAAATAAATAGTATCAAAGCATAAGATAGTCACATTTTCAAATTCATTACTTTGAGTAAAATATTATTTTAAAATAAATAACTTATAAGAATTTTGCAATGCACATGAGAAATTTAGGATCAAATTTAAATTTTCAAATGGGTTTCAAAATTTATACCTTAGAGTAAGAATATATTTTCAAATTAGTCAGAAATTTTTTAATCAAATCAAGTTAGAAAATATCTCCCCCTGTTTTTCATACTTATACCAAGATTACTTTACTTTGCATCTTTCTTCCCTTCTTTATTTCAAATCAAGCAAATTCAACATGAATTTAACTACTAAATTCAGATTTTTAAAATTTAAAATATATTTTTAATTTCAAAGACCTCATTTTTTTTATTAAATGATTACTTCTTCTTTAATATTTTCTCTCCTTTACTTTAACAAATAGAGTCATTTTTTTGAAAGATTTTTTTGATACCAATTAAACTAAGTTTTAGATCAAATTATGATTTTCTTGGTTCAATACCATTTTAAAGATTAATTTGCAAATTCAGCTTGATACCAATGATTTTAGTTTTAAATTAAATCAAGATGAATTGATTCAAATTAAATAGTTTAAGGATTTAAAATGATAAATCAATTTAAATTGATATCAGCAAATTGGTTAAGGCAAATCATAAAGAAATTTTCAATCATTCTTTGAAAAGATCATTTCTTCATTTTCATAAGAAATATCAAGCAATTAAGTTCAGAAAATGTATGCATTTTTGAATTTATTTCAAATGATATCATATCAAATATATAGCTATGCAAAATCAGATTTGAAACAAAGATATTTTCTCTTTTTACCAAAAGATAAATCAATGAAATACATGATAATAGTAAATTGTTTGATATCAAATAATTAAAACTGAAGTTCTCTATAAATATTTAGTAATTTAAAACATTCATATCTAATAAGAATCTTTTAATTTAAATTCATTAATTATAAAATTGATATGGGGAGACTTAAAATATTATGCTGAATTTTAAAATAAACCATTTTATCCATAGCATGATATATAGAGTAGAGTATATTAATCTTTAAAATCAAAGCATTTAAATTATTGCAAACATCAAAATCAATCATACTTATCAAAACATGAAATGAGTTATCATATGCATACATATTAGCAAATCATTAAAGTTAATACATCAAACTTTCAATTCATAGAGTATGTTCATTTTAAGCAATGATAAATCATTAAAATCAATCAAACATGCTTAATAATTATGCTAATTAATAATCAAAATATACCTAGCAAATAAAGATGGCATGGTGTGATAATAGTTTAGATTTTATCAAATAGCACCATCCATCTATTTTCATTTCCAAGGCATCCATAAAAATTTTCTTCTTTTTGCTTCATTGGATTCTTGGTATACCTGCAAAATTACTTCATAATTTTTGGTACCCAAGTTTTCTTGGGTCCATTGAAATTAGTGCTCAAAGCTTCTTTTGGAATCTAAATTTGTCTAACCAAAGTATGGCCAATTCTTTTAAAATTGCATTCAAA
This sequence comes from Cocos nucifera, assembly GCA_006176705.1. NCBI lineage: Eukaryota > Viridiplantae > Streptophyta > Magnoliopsida > Arecales > Arecaceae > Cocos > Cocos nucifera. The sequence goes on along the minus strand of QRFJ01001110.1, from coordinate 50,833 downwards.
AATTTTTTGGCTAATTTTATTGTATTTAAATCATTTAATTGAATGATTTTTAGTTGAAGCTCTTGTGAAAATACTCTTGCCATTTTGCTGTTTTCTTGAAATATTAAGATCAGTTTCAATTTTATTGAAAACAACCCCATTAACTTTTACCATAGATTGGGAATTTTGAAAACTAATGGTAAACTTTTCAGTAATAGGCTTCAAAATTTCAATCACTCTTCTCAATTTTTTATTTTCTCCTAAGAGCTCTTTCTTTTCATTTAAAAAATTTTTCTTTTTCTTTTATGGAGGATCTTAAGGTATCATTATCCTTTTTAAGCTCCATGTTTTCTTTAACTAAAGAATTTTTAGATTTGATCCATTCTTCTTTTTCTTTAGTCAAAGTAATCTTTTCTTTCAAGATATCTTCTTTTTCATTTAATAACTTATTCTTTTCATTAGCTAAAAGAAGATTAAATTTTTTTATTTCTTTATTTTTCAGTCTTAATTTTTTGAATTCATCCATTAAATCATTGAAGGCTTCAAACAATTTCTCAAATGTAAACTCAGAGGAGTTTTCAGAATTTACCTCATCCTCAATGGCCATGAGGCAAAGATTTTCTACTTTCATTTTCTCATCCAAGCTTGAAGTGTCACTATCATCCCAAATTCCTAACATAGCTCTTTTCTTGATCTTTTTGGGATACTTATTTAGTAGGGGGCAATCCGACTTGTAATGTCCCCTTTTGTTGCAATTATAGCATGTGACACTTTTTCTTTCTTTTTCTTCTTTCTTTTTCATACTTCTCTTTAGGAGGAAATTCTTGAATTTGCTTGTGAGTAGCTCCATATCCTCATCATCATCTTCACTCTCTTCTTCATCTTTTTCTTCTTCCGACTCATCACTCTCTTCATGTTGCGCAATGGATTTGAAGGCGATGGTCTTCATCTTTCTTGGCTCTTCCTCTTCCTCCTTTTGAGCAATGTTCAACTCATGAGTCATGAGTGAACCCATCAATTCTTCTAGTGACAGCTTGATGAGATCTTTTGCTTCTTGTATGACTGTCACCTTTGCTTCCCATTTCTTTGGCAAAGACCTTAAAACCTTGCAAACAAGTTCATAGTTAGCATAGATTTTGCCAAGACCATTTAGACCATTAATAATATCAATAAATTTGGAAAATATTTTAGAAATTGACTTATATTTCTCTATTTTAAATATTTCATATTTATGAACAAGCAAGTTGATTTTGGACTCTTTTACTTGGCTTGTTCCCTCATGAGTCACTTTCAATCTTTCTCAAATTTTCTTTGCTGATGTACAAGTAGATATTCTATTAAATTATTGTACATCAAAAGAACAATAAAGAACATTGATGGCTTTTGCATTTAATTGAGCCATCTTCTTATCAAATTCATCCCAATCCCTTTTTGGTTTGGGAATAGACACACCATTAATTTCTATTATGGGTGTGTGTGGTCCTCTAGTTATGACTCCCCATAAGTCATAGTCTAAAGCTTGTATGAAATTTTTTTTTTTAGTTTTTCAAAAGGTATAATTTATGCCATTAAATAGTGGTGGTCTCGATGTGGATTGGCCTTCAGCAAATAATGAGCCAAATGGAGTTGCCATGATCTTTTACTCAAGATGGTTAGATCAATAATTAATTACAGAGCATCTACTCTGATACCAATTATTGCCCAGAGGTAGCAACCCAAAAGGAGAGGTGAATTGGGTTCTTATAAAAGCTTTAGCCAAAATTAATTCTAAGCAATTATGTACTTTGATTTTAATCTAAATGGTGAGGATGAGGTGTATATAATATGAGCAGCAGAATTAAGATAATAAAATCAAATGATAAAAGTAAAGTAAGAATTATAAGCATGCAAAGTATATAGAGAGATAGAAGAAAAAAGCATAACACAAACACACAAAGATTTATAGTGGTTCAGAGCAACCCACTCCTACGTCCACTTTTCAAGCTTTTTTTAGAAATTCCACTATAATCTATCCTTAATTATAGTGTATTTATTTTTTCAGGCTCACAAACAAACCTAGTTGATTTTCACAGGAGTACCAACCAAAATCTAACATCGTTAGTTTTTTGGATTTACTAACAACCCAGTTGATTTTTTGGGATCACTAACTAAAACCTACAATGTCCAATTCCGGGCTTGGATGGGCCTAAACCCTAAGTTTCTTTCCCCCAAAGAAATTTATAAAAAAATCAAAAAATACAAGTAAAGTTTCAGCACAATATAAAAAATAGAGTATAAGTTCTTTTAAATCCTAAAGAACAAGCCGATAATGTGCTTGATTGAAGCTTGGCTTTTCTTCAAATTATACTTGAGAGGATGTGGAAGATGTTGCAGAAGATTGCTTTGAAGGCTCGCTGAAATCTATGCACAATACTTCTCTCTTTTTCTTTTTCTTTGGATATTCAATATTCCTCACAAAATCTGAAAGATTCTCTCTATAAATCCCTTAATCTCTTTTCTTTTTTTCTTTCAATTGATTCTCCACCTCTAAATACCTTTAGAGAAGGTTGGAGTAAGAGTTCTAGCCATTGAAAGCTCTAAAATAGCCATTAGGGTCAAAAAATAGCCATTGGAAAACTATCCGTTGAAAGCTGTCCACACAGATCGAGACCTTTCAGTTTTTCACGAGAGCTCTCATCAGATTTTGACCTCTAGATTTTTCATGAGATGTCTCACTAGAATCGTGAGACCTCTTGAGAATCCTACGAGATCTTTCGCTCTCAAAGTACAGAAACTAAGTTTTTATCTTCTTAGATCGAGACATCTCAAGTTCAACTTGAGACCTCTCGAGACTATGCCAGAATACTATTTTATTATGTCAGACCACTCGAGAGCTCTTGAAAAAAATCTGAGACATCTCAAAAAATTCTAACTTTATTTTTTTCAATATTTGACCTTCCAAACTTGAGTTTCTTAACTCCAAACTCTTTTAAACATAATTGCTTCCTTCAATTTTAATTTCTCTTCTTTCAATCATACTTTCTTCATACCAAGCCATCCAAATATGTATGAATTTGCTCTTTTAAGTATTTTGGCATGGCATCTTGAGAGGATTTATTCTTGAGATAAATTTTTCATTTTAGATACTTGAAAAATCCTACACACATTCTTGAAACACATGATTAGATATATAATATACTCAATATTTTGGAATCATCAAAATCAATCTCAGGGTCAACAAGAGGACATTACTATCTAGCAGGGAGCCTAATGTGAGGTGGAGCTTCAGGTGCCAAAGGGAGCCTAATGTGAGGTGGAGCTCCAGGTGGAGGTGGATCAGGCATGGGATAAGAGACTCAAAAGAATGACATATGATGTCACAAAGTGAAATTCCTATTGCCGTAGGAGTCTACCTAAAAGGAAAATCCTATTTTTCGAGTCAGGTTCGTTCAAATCTGATTTAACCAAGAGGAATATTTCAAAAAATTTTCTCTTAGATCTAAATCAGATCTAATACTTTTTAGATCTAATTTGATGAATCTAATAAATTAAATTAAATTAAATTAAATTAGATTTAATTTATATCTTGTCTTGGGTAATCTTATTATCCTATGATGATCCTGCTAATTTTTTGAGATTCTGGATGCAGCCACGCAATCGCCTGGCCTCTACCGATATCCACTTGGGCAGAATTTGAAGATCTTCTCCTTTTTAATCTTATCTTCAAAGATCAGATATGGATCTGATCTTATCTGATCTTTGAAGATCTTTAAAATAATTTTTGAAGATCCGATGTCATCTCTTGCAACAGTGCTGCCTTCTTCCTTTCTTGTCACCTTTCTCTTGCCTGGATCGCACCAAACTTAAGCTCAAAGCCTCTTGGACATGGAGAGAAGAGAGAGGGGATCAGAGGTAGGCATGGAGGAGAGGGGAGAGGGCTATGTGGTAAGGCAAGGGGAGAACCCTTTTTTTTAAACCTTGGCATAGATAGGATTTATATAGACCCTACTACGCCATGCAGTGCCATATCATCCCGACCAATCACGTCGCTTGGTGCAATCAGATCTAAATCTGATTGGTGGGATGATATCATCTAATCCAATCAGATGAGAGCCCCTCTCAAACATCCTTAGGTGGCTCAAACATCCTTAGGTGGCACCAAGACTGGTCAAAGTAAAGTCTTTGGAGCCACCTTGTTTGATACCATGAAGCAACCTGGAGTCCCATCTGTATGGGACTCTAGGGATCATTATCCTTGGGTGCACACCACCCTAGGCATGCACCCCCTCCTTTCCTTTTTCTAGCAGGGGGACAAATATGCACCCCCTCCTTTCCTTTTTCTAGTAGGAGGACAAACCCTCATCTGCTCTCCTATGGGTGCATGACACATGGGCAGATGTCTAAGTATCAAAGGTCAACATTTGACTAAAGTCAAAATATAAGAATTAGCAGGTGATGGAAAATGACAGGTGTTATCTCAAATTTATCTCATAAATTAAGACAACTCTTTTCTAATCTGGACAAGCTCCAGTCAGACCAAGTAAAGGTACCTGAGTGAGGCCAAACATATTTGGCTCAGTCGAGACAACTTTTGATGATTGTTGAAAGAGAACATTAGGCTCAATCGTGTGCTAGCATGATTTTCTTGAACCTAATTAAATCTAATTCAAATCAATTGAACTAGATTAGTCCAATTGATGATATCCAGATCCAAATCCTTATTTGTGTGATTCAGTTAGGTTCAGTTTTGTATGATAACGAGATATGTCACGATCTCTATCATCGATATCATTGAAACACCTTCCGATGGATCAGAATTTTTCTGATTCAGACAACTAGAATGATCGATCATCCAGATCACTCTAATTGCTTCCAAAATCCACCAATGACACCTAGCAGTATATAGGGGCAACCCATCAGAACTGAAAATGAATCTCTTAGTGCAGTTATCTGTGTGATTAAGTTCTTCTATCTTGAGCCTCGATCAAATTAGGGTTAAGGTAAACTCGTTAAACCCTAATATTCATCATATGAATTAATCATTCAATTCAAATCCAAAGTAAAAAGCTTTATAGAAACTCTCTCTATTATTTCACTTTGCCATGGCCATGAGCTTATGGATTTGATTCTCGTGATTATCATAGGGCTACTCCTCATCTACCGAGGTAGATAGATTCTCTCTTGGTGTAATCCAATTCCTATAATGAACATGCTATAGCCAACATACACCTCAGGATTCCAAATGGCTAGGAGATGGAGTCATGGTGTAGTCAAACTATAACACCCTCAAGATGAACTGTCGATACACCTCAGGTCAAAGAACCAGACATACCACTATAGCTTCGAGCTAGTCATCGACGAGAAGGTAGACTTCCTAATGACTGCTCGAGGTGGTCACGCTCAGTGCCCTCATTCTCTAATGAATACTTGTACTCTCACTCCGGTGTCTCTACACCATAGACTCAAGACTCATCTACTATAAAGAAGCAATTGTACACCAACTTTTTGGATCAATTACCATCCTCATAATGATCCTATGGTCAGGAGCATTTTATGAGTTAATAATAAAAATTAATGCCTTAAATTTTCAACTCTTGAAAATAAGAATTATCATTGCCATTAACTCAAGAAATGTATCACAGACACTAAATACACATTGTGATAGAAAATAACTCATTTTATTATTTATAGTCAAAATTATAATTTTGCCCTTAGAAGTGTATAATAAGTGTCAGCCAATTCTGACTTTTAGGGCACACATATCTAACAAACTTTCACTTGACCTAAAGCTAATTGGCTATAATTCTAAGTCTCATCTTCTCAAGGTGGGCTTTGATCTTCTGCTGGTCCAACGGCTTTGTAAGTAGGTCTGCCGTATTATCTGTGAAGTCGACTCTCTTGACCTCGCCGTTACCTTTTTCGAGGTAATTACGGATGAGGTGGTATTGCCGCTCGATGTGCTTGGATTTCTGATGAGACCTCGACTCCTTAGCTAGGGCTATGGCACCATTATTGTCGCAGTATGGAGGAATGGCATCTGATGGCATCACTCCAATCTTTGTGATAAACTTCTTGTACCAAAATGCTTCCTTCACAGCTTCTGACATAGCGATGTACTCTACTTTCATGGTGGAATCTGCTATCACTGTCTGCTTGAAACTCTTCCAACTGACAGCACCACCATTACACACAAATAGACTCCTAGATGTTGACTTTCGATCATCTACATCGAACATAAAATTCGAGTCTATATACCCCTGGACTTGGAGTTCTCCATTACCAAAAACTAACAACATATCCTTAGTTCTTCTCCAGTACTTAAGGATACATTTTAAAGAAGTCCAGTATTCTTCATTTGGATTCGACTGATATCTGCTCATGACACTCACAGCATGGGCTATATCAGGTCGTGTACATAACATTGCATACATAAGGCTCTCTATTGCTGAAGCATAAGAGATCTTGCTCATGCATTCTATCTCCTCAGGTATGCTAGGGCACATCTTCTTGGAAAGATGAATGCCATGTCTGAAGGGTACCAAACCCCTCTTGGAGTTTTCCATGCTAAACCTCTTTAGCACTTCCTCTATATACCACTTCTATGAAAGTCCTAGCATCCTATTCGGTCAATCTCTATAGACCTTAATTCCTAGAATAAAGGATGCTTCTCCTAGGTCTTTCATGAAGAATTCTTTGGATAACCATATTTTAACTATGGTCAACATGGAAATATCATTTCCAATAAGGAGGTTATCACCCACGTACAATACGAGAAAGACAATAGCACTCCCACTGACCTTTTTGAAGATACATGGCTCTTTCTAATTCTTGATGAAATCAAATAATTTGATTATATCATTAAAACAAGTATTCCAGCTCTGAGATGCTTGCTAAAGTCCATATATGGATCTTTGCAGCTTGTATACTTTATGAGTAGCATCATTGGATGTAAAACCTAGCAACTGTTCTATATAGATATCTTCCTCAAGGTATCCATTTAAGAATGCCATTTTTACATCCATTTATCATATTTCATAATCGAAATAGGCTGCAATAGCAAGCATTGTGCGGATGGATTTTAGCATAGCTACTGGCAAAAAGGTATCTTGATAGTCAATGCCTTCGCGTTGACTATATCTTTTTGCCACTAATCTAGCTTTTAATGTCTCTATATTTCCATCTGCATCAATCTTTCTCTTGCAGATCCATTTATATCCAATAGATACTATACCTTCTAGTGGATCTACCAAGATCCAGACTTGGTTTGAGTGCATCGAGTCAATTTTTGACTTCATTGCCTCTAACCATTTCTTAGAGTCGATATCCGATATTGCCTCGTCATAGGTTTTGGGATCATCACTATGAACCCCGTTACCTTCGAGCAACATTTTCTCTACTTCTTCTAAAATAGTACCTAAGTACCTCTCAGGAGGATGAAAAATTCTTTTCGATCTACGAGGTGGAGAAGGTAGTGATTGTATTGGCTAAACCTGATTTGGTTCCATTTGGTCCTTAGCTCATTGCTCTTATGAGACTTTCTCCTTGAGCAAGATCTGCTTTTCAATAACACCATCTTGAATAAATTATTTTTCAAGAAAGATAGCATGCCGACTCACAATCACATTGTGATCTTCTAGAATGTAGAAATAATATCCTAATGACTCTTTAGGATATCCTATAAATCAAGCTCTAATGGACCTGAAGTCTGACTTATCCGTTTGTTATCTTTCGACATGAGCTGGACAATTCCAAATTCTGAGATGACTCAGACTTGGTTTCTTACCATGACATATCTCATACGGTATGGTAGGAATGATTTTAGAAGAAATTCTATTCAGTAAGTATATTATAGTTAACAGACTATGTTCCCAAAAAAAATCAGGAAGGTCTGTGAAGCTCATCATGGATCAAACCATATCTAATAGGGTTCGGTTCCTCCATTCTGAAATCTCGTTGAGTTGAGGTGCTCCAAGTGGAGTCCATTGAGAGATTATGCCATTAAGATTGAGATAGTCAATAAATTTTTGACTAAGATATTCACCTTCTCGATCTGATCGAAGAATCTTAATGGATTTTTTAGTTTGCTTTTCTACTTCATGTCTGAATTTTTTGAATTTTTCAAAAGCTTCAGACTTGTGTCTCATAAGATACACATACCCATATTGAGATAAATCATCGGTAAAGGTTATGAAGTAGACAAAGTTGTCTCTAGCCGGCACATCAAATAGACCACACACATCAGTATGTACTAGGGCAAGCAGATCCATGGCCCTTTCCCCATGTCCTACAAAAGGGAGCTTAGTCATTTTGCCATTAAGACAAGATTCACAAATTGGATATGACTCGAAAGTCAATGGACTCAATAGTTTGATTTTTTCCAATTTGTTAACCCTATGTTCTACTATATGACCTAGTCTTAGGTGCCATAGATACCCATCATTTGGACTATCCCTAGGTCATTTTGTTCATATGGCATTCACATTTTGCTCGATATTAAAAATAGATACATTAATATGTAACTAGTAAAGATCATTAATAAGGAAATCACTTGCAATTTTATTTCTTTCATAAAGAATGTTATAATGGTCCTTAAAAAAACTAATTACATAGCCTTCTAGTGCTAAGCATGAAACATAAATCAAATTTCTGCTTGCTGCAGGCACATAATAACAGTCCTTTAATACTAAGTCTAAACCAGATGGTAGTCAAAGAGGGTATGTTCCGATGGCCATAGCAGCAAACCTTCCTCCATTTTCAACGCGTAGGATCATCTCACCATCCCTCAACCTTCTGCTATCCTCAAGATCTTGCATGGAAGTGCATAAATGAGCACTAGAATCAGAGTCAAGCACCCAACTGGATGCAAAAGAAACCATAAGGTTAGACTCAATAACGAGCATACCTTTAGAAGGATCTGCCTTCTTCTTATTCTTCAGGATGGCCAGGTAAGTAGGACAGTTTCGCTTTCAATGGCCGTCGGTGTTGCAATCGAAATACTTTTCTTTGTTAGCAGCCTTCTTCTTTAGCTCTGCCTTTTTCTTCTTTCCTCCTTCCATCTTTTGCCTTTTCATAGACTTCTTCTTCTTTCCAAAAGATTTTTTCTTGGAAGAAATCCATTTCATAGCAAGCACTGAGCTTTTAGAACCTTTCATAGAAAGCTCAGCAGTAACCAGCATGTTCATAATCTCGACCAAAGAATTTTGAAGTTTATGCATATGGTAGTTCATGATGAACTGTCCATATGCATCAGTCAAAGATTATAGAATTATATCATTTTGTAGTTCCAGGTTTAACTTCACTCCAAGCTTCTCAAGCTCTTTCAAGTCCTTGATCATCATCAGATAATGATCTTAGACTGACTGTCCATCATGCATTTTAGCCTTGAATAGTCGTTTAGTGACTTGATACTTAGCTGCACAACTCTATTCATCAAACATCTCTTGTAGGTTAGCCAATATTTGGTGGACAGTCCTGATATCTTTATGTTGGTGCTGAAGCTCATCAGACATCGAGCCCAACATGTAGTATCTGATCTTGTTATCTGTCTGTTCACTTGTCAAGAGATGCTCTCTATTCAGTGGATAGACGAGCTGGTAAGATGGGGGGTCCTGGTCTAATACATGAGTTAACTTCTCAGAACTCAAAATGATTTTAAAGTTCTAGAGCCAATCCTTGTAATTAGATCCGATCAGTCTATGGGTGTCCAGGATACGTGCTAGTAGGCTGGACACAGATATTTTTCTGTAAAGAGTCAAAGTTTCTAGTTAGATATTATAATTAAGACTTGACCAATTTGTTTAGGAGTTTTATTTTTAAATAAATTAGCTTCCACTATTTTCTTGGATCCCTACACTTCCTCTGTAGAGATGCAAAAATCTTCATGATTAATGATTTCTAGTGGATGGTGCGATCCCACCAACTGACTCATCACCTCACCTAATAGTTATTGGTGATGGGTTAGCCAATGGGTGAACAACTCTTGTTTAATGATTCTCTAATCATGGTGCACCCAAACTTGATCTCTAATTCATGAATCTTACCATGCCCGAAATATTGATCCACTTCTTAGTTAAGTCAGACCCACCATTTGCACAGATTGGATTTCTAATTGAGTCTCTCACCATATCCAAAATATTGAGCCCAATCCATCCTCCAACCCATAGCATCCAATGCCTAATAGACATGGTTGCATCTTTTCGGGATAATTGAACCACTGTAACCAGTCAAGAACAATCAACCTCGAAAAGAGTCCGCACATCTATAATGATGGAAGACCTTAGAGTTAATCTTTTCTTAGGAAGATTTGATTTAAGTCTCATTAAACTAGACTTACAATAGCCATAATAATTATGACTAACCTAGTGGCATGGGTTAGCTCGGAATGTTAACCACCTTAGATCAGGACTGGGTCGATAAATATGGCTAGGTAAGTGAGACCGGTGGAAGTGATATGCCATTAACTCGACAAGAATGTATTTGAGTCGAGTAGCTCCCAATTAAAAATCAGTCGGTCATATCTGCCAAACTTACCTTAGACACCTAATTATTAAGTCAGAACCAATTAGGTTAGCCTACAATCCAGACTCTAACCACTAAGCCTAATTAGGTCTTAGCTTGATCGATCACTCACGTGACTCGATCTTAACCCAAACTTAATCCTATTAGGCTGATTAATTTAAGCACTCTTGATCCCATCTAACCAACTCTTGATTCGATTTGATCAACCGCTTAGACCTAATTGAGCGACCCCAGTCCGAACCCAATTTTATGAATATATTTTAAATCTAAAAATTCTTAATTTTTAGACTTAACATATTTTATAATCTTAATTCTTACTTAAATTTAGGGTTCACAAATAAAATATGTAAATAAAATTCTAGAGTTTCAGGATCTAGGGTTTTACAGAAAATAAATTTTTGGATTTCTGATTAAGGATGAACGTGCAGCATCCCTACACATCAGAAGAACATCCCATCAAATGCAAGGAGAGGGCATTTAAATCCTACTTTATTCTTATGACCAGACGGCCAAGGAGAATGCCTTAATCAGAAATATGAAAACTACAAAACTAGTTAGATCTACATCATATATCTCATATATGAAAATTGATCTAACTATAAACATATTTTGCATACATCTCATGTATCATATCATGCATATTTTTAGATCTAAATTATCTCATAATCATCTAAAAAATTAAATTTAAATTGATCATATCAAAATAAATTCTATTCTAGATAATTATGTAAAACTATTCTACAACTAGTTTAAACATGCATTCATCATATCTCATATGAATCAAAAATTAAATAATTTTTTTTTTTTTAGATCTTATTATAATATTTATAACATCAAAAAATAGTAAATAAATAAATCTAAAAATTATAACTTAATCAAATTAAATTATGATCGTGCAAGACTATACATAGAATAATTCTATTCTACAACTAGTCATGCATCTTGTACAACTTAGATCTAAATTATTTAATTTTTAATTTTTTTAATTTTAGATCTAATCACATCTCATGTGATATCTAAAATTATCTAATTATTAAATTAAAAATAAATTAAAATTAGATCTAGATTATTTATGGGAACCTGATTCTGATACCAATTGAAAGGAAAATCCTGTTTCCCAGGTCAAGTTTGTTCAGATCTGATTTGACCAAGAGAAATATTTTAAAAAAAAAAATTTTAAATCTAAATTAGATCTGATACTTTTTAGATCTAATTTAATAAATCTAATAAAATAAATTAAATTAAATTAAATTAGATTTAATTTATACCTTATCTTGGATAATCTTATTACCCTATGATGATCCTGCTGATTTTCTAAGGTTCTAGATGCAGCCATGCAATTGCCTGGCCTCTACTAGTATCCACTTAGACAAGATTTAGAGATCTTCTCTTTTTTAATCTTTTTTTTAAAGATTAAATCTGGATCTGATCTTGAAGATCTTTAAAATAATTTTTGAAGATCCGATGTCGTCTCTTGCAGTAGTGCTGTCTTCTTCCTTTCTTGTCGCCTTTCTCTTGCCTAGATCGCACCAAACTTGAGCCCAAAGCCTCCTGAGTGTGGAGAGGAGAGAGAGGGGATCAGAGGTAGGCATAGAGGAGAGGGGAGAGGGCTATGTGGTGTGGGTAAGGGGAGAACCCATTTTTTTAAACCTAGGTGCAGATAGGGTTTATATAGACCCTGCTGCACCATATAGTGCCACATCATCTCGGCCAATCATGTCACTTTATGCAATCAAATCTAAATCTGATTGGTGAGATGACATCACCTAATTCAATCAGATGAGAGCCCCTCTCAAACATCTTTAGGTGGCACCAAGACTGGTCAAAGTAGAGTCTTTGGCATCATCTTGTTTGATACCATGAAGCAACCTAGAGTCCCATCTATATGGGACTCCAGGCATCATTATCCTTGGGCGCATGCCTCCCTAGGCATGCGCCCCCTTCTTTCCTCTTTCTAGTAGGGGGACAAACCCTCATCTGCTCTCCTATGGGTCCATGATACATGGGTAGATGTCTAAGTATCAAAGGTCAACGTTTGACCAAAGTCAAAAGATAAGAATTAACAAGTGACGGAAAATGATAGGTGCTGTATCAAATTTATCTCATAAATTAAGACAACCCTTTTCTAACCTAAACAAGCTTCAGTTAGACCAAGTAAAGGTATCTGAGTGAGGCCAAACATATTTGGCTCAGTCGAGACAACTTTTGATGATTGTTGAAGGAGAACATTAGGCTCAATCATATGCTAGCATGATTTTCTTAAACCTAATTGAATCTAATTCAAATCAATTGAATTAAATTAGTCTAATTGATGATATCCAAATCCAAACTCTTATTTGTGTGATCTAGTTAGGTTCAATTTCATATGATAATGAGATATGTTGGGATCTCTAACATCATCGAAACATCTTCCGATAGATCAGAACTTTTCTGATTCAGACAACTAGAATGATCGATCATCCAAATTATTCTAATTACTCTCAAAATCCACCAGTGACACCTAATAATATATGGTAGCAATCCATCAGAACTGAAAATAAACCTCTTGGTGCAGTTACCTGTGTGATTAAGTTCTTCTATCTTGAGCTCCAATCGGATTACGGTTAAGGTGAACTCGTCAATCCTAATATTCATCATATGAATTAATCATTCAATTCAAATCCAAAGTGAAAATCTTAATAGAAATTCTTTCTATTATTTCACTCTTCTATGGCCATGGGCTTATGGATTTGATTCTCGTGATTATCATAGGGCTACTCCTCATCTACCGAGGTAGATAGATTCTCTTTTGGTGCAATCCAATTCCTATAATGAACATGCTATAGCCAACATACACCTTAGGATTTTGAATGGCTAGGAGACTGAGTCATGGTGTAGTCAAACTATAACACCCTCAAGATGAACTGCCAATGCACCTCAGATCAAAGAACTAGACACACCACTACAGCTTCGAGCTAATCATCAACGAGAAGGTAGATTTTCTAATGACTGCTCAAGGTGGTCATGCTCAGTGCCCTTGTTCTCTAATGAGTATCTATACTCTCACTCCAGTGTCTCTACACCATAGACTCAAGACTCATCTACTATAAAGAAGCAATTGTACACCAATCTTTCGGATCAATCACCATCCTCATGATGATCCTATGGTCAGGAGCATTTTATGAGTTAATAATGAAAATTCATCTTAAATTTTCAACTCTTGAAAATAAGAATTATCATTGCCATTAACTCAAGGGATGTATCACAAACACTAAATACATATTATGATAGAAAATAATCTATTTTATTATTTATAGTTAAAATTATAATTTTGCCCTTAGAAGTATATAACAAGTGTCAGCCAATTCTGGCTTCTAGGGCACACATATCTAACACTATCCCGAGCAGGTCTTAGATCAGGAGGATCATAGCAATCGATGAAGATGGGATCGAGCGACCTGGCTTGATTTCCATATTTGTCCATCCATGATCAGTAGGCATGCCCTAGGACATGGGAGCGAGATGGATCATAAGCTCTCAAAGTTAGGTGGAGGTCGAATGTCGAGTCAAGATGGAGATTGTTAGGATTTGATGCTCTGAATTCAACCCACAGCAAAGAAGAATCAAATCATCAAGCAGTCGAGCTAGCTTGGATATGGGGTTGAGTCAGCTCAAGCTAAGATTGAGCCGACTCAAACAGCAATCGAGCCAGCCCTCCTAGATAGAAAGAAAGCAAGAGTTCGGGCAAGATGCAGTTGAGCTAGCTTGACCCCTGATAGAGCCAGCTTGACGAAAATGAGCAGAACAGGACGTGATTTTTTGTTTGGACTCGAATTATGATTAATCTAAAGGATCTATGAGAGTTGCACATGGACCATAGGATCCAGTAGCCATGGAGGGCTGTGGTCATGATTTAAAGGTTGGAAAATATTTTAAGACCATTAACATCATGTTCGACTCATATTAGTTGAAAGAGCCCTATTAGGACTCCTATGAACTATTGAGAAGAGAATTTTCATTCTATTTAAAGGACTGAGGTGCTGTAGAGCAAGTGGTAGCACGTGTGGCATGAGAGGCATGTAGGAAGGCTCAAATAGTCACCGAGAGGAGCTTGGCAAAGTGTTGATTACGTACAGCCCATGAGAGAGAGAAGTGACAGGTGCACAGCATCCAGCATAAAGACTGTAAGGGCAGAGCATCTTGTAGCTTCTAAGGGTCTTAGGATTCTGAGAGAGTTTTTATGAGGATAGCTTCTAGTTGAGAGAGATTTATGTACAATGAGTTGAGAGTGGGTGTTCTCCTCTTGTACTTATTTTTTTTTTGCATAATAGAGCTTTGCATGCCCCATGGAGGTGAGCCTTTCAGGTGATCTACGTACTTAATTTTTTTCTTATTTTATTTTCTTCTTTCTTTCTACCATAATATTTTGGTACTAGATCTTTAATAAAGTGGTATCAAAGTAGTAGATATCCTAATAGATTGGTATTAGAGCAAAATAGTACTAGAGCGTAGATTGCAACAGATGATAAAGATTGAAGAATATAAAGAAGATAAGTGCAATCAAGGTGGAGATCAATAGATTTGATGGAAAGGGTAATTTCTCCTTATGGCAAGCAAGGATAAAGGATGTCCTCATCGAACATAGGTTGATCGATGCTCTCTTGAACGATGAGATGTTAGCTATCTTGGAGGTGAAGGATTGGAAACGGACTAGATGCAGATGGTGAGCATAATCTGCTTATACCTAGTAGATGATGTCTTGATTCATATACTTGGTGAGACTTCTCCAACGATGCTGTGGTCAAAGCTCGAGGAGTTGTACATAGCGAAGTCGCTCACCAATACACTATTTTTTTGGAGGTAGTTCTACAGCTATGGATGGATGAAGGCCAGAGCGTGCGGGAGCATCTATCCAACTTTTAGAAGATCCTTACTGACCTCCTTAGAGTTGGTAAAAAAGTTAAGGAGAAGACTAGGGCATTGGTCTTACTAGCATTGCTTCCCCCTTCGTATGAGTCCTTGGTGACTACTCTTCTAGTGAGAAAGAGCATCATCAAGATGGGCGAGGTCATTGCAGCAATACTCCAGAATAAGATTCTCAAGAGGGAGAACCCAGCTTCGAGCTTAGATAGCAGTAGCTCGACTTTGGTGATTTCTGAAGGAGCAGGAGGTAGTAGATGAAGTGGCAGAGGATCGTGAGGAGGATGATCTAGGTCTAAGATGAGGGATCAAAGCAAGATCAAATGCTATAACTACGACAAATTAGGACATCGAGTCAAGGATTATCCATAACTCAAGGATCTAGCGAGGGCTACTATAGCGACGACCAGTAGCAAGTCAGAGGATGATGTCCTAGAGATATCTAATAAGGTATCTACTTCTTTCCAGTAGTGGATTTTAGATTCTACATGCACATATCATGTTTGTTGTAGAGAGGAGCAGTTTGACTTTCTAAAGAGCAATGAAGGTACTATTTATCTATTGAATGGATCGAGCTGTGCGATCAGAGGTATTGGGATGGTCAGCTAGAGGACACATGATGGTGCAGTGAGGAGATTAGGAGAGATCCGATACATATCCAATTTCAAGTAGAATCTTATCTCACTAAGCAGACTAGATTCAAATGACTATAGGTGGGTAGCTGATGATGGAATCCTGAAGGTCATGCAGGGTGATAGGATTAAATTAGAGGGAAAGAAGAGGACGAGAGGATATTACAATCTAGCAGGAAGCCCAATGTGAGGTAGAGCTTCAGGAGCTAGAGAGAGCCCAATGCAAGATGAAGCTCCAATTTGGAGGTGGATCGGACACAGAACGAGAGACTAAGGAGGATGACATGCTACATCATAAAGTGAAGTTCTTATTACCGTAGGAGGCTACCTAGAGCAAGTCTCAGGTTAGGAGGATCACAGCAGTCAATAGAGGAGGGATCGAGCGGCCTGACTCGACTCCCATGTTTGCCCATCCATGATCAGCTGGCATTTCCCAAGGCATGGGGCCGAGATGGATCACTAGCTCTTAAAGTCAGATGAAGGTTGAATGTCAAGTCAACATAGAGATTGTTAGAATTTGATGCCTCAAATTTGACCTACAATAGAGGAAAATCAAAACATCAAGCAGTCGAGCTGGCTTGGATATGGGATCGAGTTGGCTCGGGATGAGATCGAGCCAACTCGAACCACAATCGAGCCGACCCTCTCAGAAAGATAGAAAGCAGGAGTTTGGGCGAGATGCAATCAAGCCAGCTCGACCCCTGACACAGTTGGCTCGATGGAGACGAATAGAATAGGATGGGATTTTCTATTTGGACTCATATTATGATTAATCCAGAGGGTCTACGAGAGTTGCATGTGGACCACAAGATCCAGTGGCCATGGAGGGCTATGGTTATGATCTAAAGATTGAAAAATATTTCAAGACTCCATCAAGATCATGTTCAACTCATATTAGGAGAAAGAGTCCTATTAGAACTCCTGTGAACTGCTGAGAAGAAGATTCTCATCCTATTTAAAGGACTGAGGTACTGTGGAGTAGGTGGTGGTGCTTGTGGCATGAGAGGCACGTAGAGAGGCTCAGGCAATCACCGAGAGGAGCTTAGTAGAGTGTCGAGTACGTGCAACATGGGAGAGAGGAAAGTGATGGGTGCATAACATCCAGCGTGAAGGCTATGAGGATAGAGCATCTTGTAGCTTTCAAAGGTCTTCTTGGAATTCTGAGATAGCTTTTGTGAGGATAGCTTCTAGTTGAGAGAGATTTATATACAGTGAGTTGAGAGTGGATGTTCTCCTCTTGTACTTATTTTTTTCTTTCATAGTGGAGCTTTGCTTACCTCATGGAGGTGAGCCTTTGGGTTGATCCACGTACTTGATTATTTTTTTTTATTTTCTTCTTTCTTTCTACCATAATATTTCGGTACTAGAACCTTAACAAAGTGCTATCAGAGTAGTTGATATCCCAATAGATTGTGAGTACCATCTGCATGTACCTAGTAGATGAGATAGTAATCCATGTATTTGGCTAGACTTTCTCGATGGTGTTGTGGTCAAAGCTAAAAGAGTTGTATATGGCAAAATTCCTCACCAACACCCTCTTTCTTTGGAGGCAATTCTACCAATTATGGATGACCAAGGGATAGAGCGTGCAGGATCATCTCAGCCACTTTCAAAAGATTCTCACCGATCTTCTCAATGTAGGTAAGAAGGTTGAGAAGAAGACTAGGGTGTTGGTCTTGCTAGCATTGCATCCTCCTTCGTATGAGTCCTTGGTGACTACCCTTCTAGTGGGAAAGAGAACCATCAAGATAAAGGAAGTCACTACAGTGATTCTCTAAATGAGGTTCTCAGGAGAAAGAACCCAGTTTCGAGCTCAGATAGTGGCAACTCAACTTTGACAGTTTCTAAAGGAGCAGGTGGCAGCGGATGAAGCAATAAGGGATTGCGAGGAGGACAATCTAGGTCTAAGATGAGGGACCCTAGTTAGATCAGATGTTACCAATAAGATGAGTTGGGGCATCATGTTAGAGATTGGCCGCAGCTCTGGGTCCGATGAGGGCTACTGCAATAATAGGTAGTAGCGAGTTAAAGGATGATGTCCTAGTAATATCTGATGAGATATCTACTTCTTTTCAGTAGTGGATTTTAGATTCTGCATGCACCCATCATGTTTGTTGTACAGATAAATAGTTTGACTTCCTAAAGAGCAGTGAGGGCACTATTCATCTATCGAATGGATCAAGCTGAATGATCAGAGGCATCAAGATGGTCAACTGAAGGACACATGATGATATAGTGAGAAGATTGGAGGAGGTTCGATACATACTTGATTTCAGGCAAAATCTTATCTTACTGAGCAAACTAGATTCAAATGGCTACAGATGTATAGCTGGTGATGGAATCCTAAAGGTCATGCATGGTGATAGGGTGATATTGGAGAGAAAGAAGAGGATGAAAAGATATTACTATCTGGTAAGAAGCCCAGTGTGAGGTGGAGCTTCAAGAGCTAGAGAGAGCTTAATGCAAGGTAGAGCTACAGGTAGAGGTGGATTGGGCATGAGATAGAAGACTCGGAAGGATGAGAGGTGACATCGCAGAGTGAAGTTTCTATTGCTACAGAAGACTTTTCCGAGTAGATCTTTGTCAGAGTGGACATAGTCCATGATGGAGGTGGGATCAAGTGGTCTGGCTCAACTCCCATGTTTGTTCATTCATGAGATAACAGGCATGCCCTAGGGCATGGGGATGAGATGGATCATAGGCTCTTAAAGATAGGTGGAGGCCAATTATCGAGTTGAAATAAAGATTATTGAGGAAAATATCTTGAGATTCAATTTATAATAAATCCAAAATGAGGTCCAGGATGACAAACAGAGTCCAACGAGCCCAAGAATAATCCAAATGAAATCCAAATTGTGAAGATACGTGCGAGAAAGTGTCGGAAGAAGGTGGTACGACCCACGGGCTGTCGAAGGAGCCCACGGGCTAATGCAGGTTGGCGATAGTGCGGGCTTGACCTGGCAGCACATGGCATGTTGGGCCAACCCTGCGCTGTGCTGGCCTAGGCATGCGAGCGTGCATGCACAGGCGTGCAGGCCGACTGCATAGGCCGAGCATGGGCTCATGCGTAAGGGCTTGTGTAAAGCCAGCAGGTGCCCCAGCTCGTTACACAATCCACGCACATAGGCATGGACCAGTTGGGTCATTTCCCCTGGTTTCATATGGTTCAGTGGATCGGGCAAGCATTTTCCTATGGTTTCCTGCCCTTGATGCACTATTTCAATGGATAACATTGTGATCCAAAGGCTCAGAGATGAGCCGATTGTGATCGAATAGTCCAAATGTGATCAAAGCTTGATCATGAGGCCTTTTGTATGATTTGATAGCCTAGGAGTGAGCCAATCATGATCAGATGACTAGGAGGTGATCTCAGGTGTATTTGGGATTGAGTTTCCTACTAAAACATTGGTTTTGGATTTTTGAAGTATATATAACTCTGATTGATGAATCATTTATTGCATTGGAGAGTTGGTGATATCCCGGTAGTGCTGAGAGGCTTCCTAAGAGGTTTCAAAGAGCTTTTATGAGGATTTTGAAACTTCTTATTGAGAGACTTTGTACAAGAATTGAGTGATAAGTTTCTCTTATATTTGCTTGTTTTTATCTCTCTTATAGTAAAGTTTGCATGTCTCATGGATGTAGGCTTGAGGCCAAACCCACGTATATTTTATTGTATTTGTTTTGTTATCTTTCTTCTTCTTTTCTTACATGGCATCGACATCTATCTTTCTTGGATGCTGTTGTGATCTTGGGCGGGTAATCTGTATTCCATAATTAAGGGATCTACCCCAATAAGTGGTATCAGAGCTTGGTGATACCCCAATAACTATAACTATTGAGAATTGATCAAGAGAAGAATTGACCTAATCTAAATTACCTATTAATTAGATTTGATCAATTGCTTAGTCCATTATCTATGAGTTCTCTAACCATAGGTCTAATCTAGTTAATTAAACCTGATTCGAGCTAACCCATGAAACCATGATTTATGAAAATGGCCTATAGATCTTTAATTCTCTAATCTACATCTCTTGGTTTCATAACATAATTCCTCATTTAAGTTTATGAACATTGAAATATTTGCAATATGTAAAAAAAAATTATAAAAATTTTATACCAAAATATTATGTTCAGAAATTAGGGTTGACCCCTCCCTGATAGGAGTCGACTTCTAACAGTGGGTCAACCCATAGGTTGATTGGGTTGACCTTTATGACAAAATAGAAAACTAAAAAATTTTTCTTGTAGTAAATGAGTCAACCCCAACAAAAAATGATCAATCCTTTAGGGACAGGGGTCGACTCGAGCAGGACAAGAGTCGACCCTTGCAGGTGTGCGAGCAATTATTGCAGAGTTTCAGTTTTGAATATTTTCATAATTTTTTCAATAAAATGTATCATAAATCATCTTTAGATCTTATCTAAACTTATTTATGATTCCATATTTTATTTTTAATGATTAGATTCATCTTTTCTGCAACTTTTGTATCAAATACAACAATCCTAGGGTTTTACAAATCTAGGATTTTATAGAAAAATAAATTTTGATCCTTTTGCATTTCTTTTTCATGGAAAATCACAGTGGCATCCCTACATGCCAAAAAAGAATCCCATTGAATAGGACAAGAGGGCCATGAAGCTCTACCTCTCTTATGATCGAATGGCCTAGTGATCTACCCAATCCAAGTATTTTGCTATTTGGAAAATAACTAATCTAATCATCTCAGATCTGATTAAAAAAATTAGATCCTATCTACATCAGATCATATGCATCTCATGCATCACAAAATTTAGATTTTATTTTCTATGCATGCATATCATATCATAAAGAACTTAAGGCTCTGATACCACTGTTGGAGAACATGTTGGGGTTTATTGCATGGTTTTCAAAACTTTTTCAAAAACATAAGCAATAAAAGATTTTAGATTAAACCTTTTAATCTAAACATGTATTAAATTTAATCTATAAACATCCTACTACAAGTTATATGATATAATTATTGAAAAATGTATTCCAAAGCCAATCGTCAGCCTATTGACGGTTGAGCTATATTGTATCTGTAATTGATTTATTAATAAATAAAATATATTTTTGGCATTATTCATCATAAAGTATTCATCTTGTAATGAACTTCATTATTGTAATGAAGTCCTTAGGACTATTTAGCTTCGATAAAGAGAGGATTTATCGATTAGTCCTTAAATTTGTTCAAGACCAAATGATAGGCAGTTAATTAGGATGGTAGCATCTATCGAGCATAGGTTGTTGTATGCCATATGGGTTGGTTGTCCTCTTAACCAAGGAGTATGAAGACACTGATATAGCATACAGATGAGATGTATGGGTACATCATCATTGAACATGATCAACTCCAGAGCAATCTACTATCGAGAATGTCTCTAATGGGATATAGGTATAAGTATCCCTTAAACCTAAGATCACCTCAGTGACTTGCAAGTAAATCACTGTACTTTGGTACTGGACTAACTAAATTTCTAATTTAGTAACAGAAGGCTTCAGGGCATAGTCAAGTACTTATGAAGTAGGTGTGCGATCAAGATGGAATTGACCACTCTAAGAGTTGGAGAAGAATGTATCACTGTATTTCAATATAGCAAAACCTTGGCCAGGATAATCCATCAGATGAATTTGATATTTTGAAATACAATGTGAAAAACTTGATCAGAGTTGACAGTTAAACTCTAAGGTATCTTATGAGTATTTTGCTCAAGAAGATGAATTATATGGAAACTATGTCCGCATGGGTTCTAAGGATGTTGTTCTATACATTCGACCTATTCGACCATCGGATACCATTGCTACATGGTTACTTCGATTGATATAGAAATTTATTCCTGTGCTATCAGCTTAGGTTCAAACCTATAAGGTCACACATATTAGAGATCACAATCTGATTGGATGGTTGATCAACGATTGAGAATCGTTCTAGGGTTAAACAATCATTATGATCGATGTTTAACCTAGGGCAAGCATTGCAGGAGGATCGATTAGCAATTAGATTACTAATTGACTTAATTTGATTAAACTAGAGGATTGAGATTAAGTCTAATTAAATATAATTTAATTAAATTTAGTTTGTACTTAATTGGATCAAGTCCAATTGGCTTATTGGATAAGCCAAGTGTAGGAAAGAACTAGTCCTAGTTCAACTAGGACTCCGATCAACCCAATTTTCTAATTTAATTAAAAAATTAAATTAAAATTAAATTAAATTTAATCTAATTTAATTAAATTTTTAATTGAATTAGAGACTAATTTAATTGGGTTGGTTTACTTCTGATTTAATTTGGTTTGAGAAACCAATTTTTGACCAAATCAAAATAGGAGTCCTAGTGTGACTAGGACTCCCTATCCTTATGCCACTTATATCCCATGCCCCATGCCCATTCTTCTCTTATTTTGTGTGACAAATTCCTTTCTCCCTGGTCTTCATGGATCCCCCCCCCCCCCCCTCTCTCTCTTTCTCATATGGTAATTGGTGGAGGACCAAGTCAAAGGAGTTTGTTTTGATTTTGGATTCTATGAGATAGAATACTAACAAACCTAAACTCTTTCCAATAGGTGCTGCTCCCTCTCCCTATTATTTTCTCCCTTTTTCCATGTGAGAAAGGCCCTTTTTCTATGCACCCCTCCTTGCTGGTACATGCCAAAAAAATATTGGAGGGGGTGCCCAAGAGTTGGGCACCCCTTGACTTGCCTTGTTTGACCTTTTCTTGTCTAGTATTTGACCTAGACAAGGACTTTTCATTTTCTATATATTTTGGATAAATTTTAGTCTAATTTTTTTATGAAACATAGACCTTTAGGAGAGCTTTGGGGTGTGCAAAAATCAGAGGGAGAGGATCCTTGGGCATTGGGATTCTATAGATACCAAACTAGATGTCTAGGAGAGAAAAAAGAGAAGAAAAAGAGGATCTTCTTCTAGGGTTGTTTTGATTTTCTCTTCTCCTCCTCCTTTTGAGATTTGTTTAAGAGAGTCTCAGATCTAAAATATCTCCTCTTTCTTCTGATATTTTAGAGAGTTCAAGTCTCAAAAAGGAAAGCATCAAATCGACCATCAAAGAGAGATCAGCACAATACTAGCATGCTGTGCTGATTCTCTGCATCAGGTTCTCAGATCGTGTTCATGGGCTCGTGTGGACGACTCCTAAAGGCCAAATGCATGTGCAACTCATGACTTCATCCTCAAATCTAGATCAATAAGTTAGAACATCTAACTTGCTCAGGTATCAAATCTAATATGTTATTGTATAGCTACATTAGATGTAGTATTGTAGCATGTTGATGAGATCAACATGTTAATCTTTTCTTTATATTTTTAATTTTTGATTTAATATCATACCTTGGTCATATAATAAATCTTAGATCTAAAATATTTTTATATTTATTTAAATAAATATTTAATTTATTTAAGTCTTCTGCTGCATGATCTTAAAAAAGTTTCAAGATCTATCCGTGAAACCTAGATCTGGTTCCTTCAATTGGTATCAAAGCCTAGGTTCTTATTACATGATTTTCTTAAGCATATTTAGATTATTTATTAGATTATATCTAATTTATAATCTAATTATTAAATCTAAAATTAAAAATTTAGATCATACAAACTGTCATAAGATTATCCTGCTGTAAGATTTATCCCTTACAGTGAAAAGATTGTCCTAGTTCGTGATGATCTGCTCCTAATCATAAATTTATTAGATTTAATCTAATTTTATTTATAATTTAATAGATTTAAAATAGTTTCAGATCTGAAAAAAATTTTAGATTGCACGGACTGCTATAAGATTATCCTGCTATAAGGTTTATCCCTTACATGTTAAGAAAAATGCCTAGAATTCTTTCACATTAAGCCCACAACGAGGTCCAAAATGATGAATGGGGTCCAACGAGCTTAAGAACACCTCAATTAGAGATCAGACGATGAAGATACTCATGAAGGAGAACACAGAGCATCGAATAGGATGTCAGTAGTGGGGCACACCATCACAGGCCCATAGGTGTGCGAGCCCAGGCACGTGGGTCGGCCTAGGTGCACCTAGGCAGCATGGGCCAGCGCCATGTGTGGGCGGGTGCACGACCCAATGCCACACACGGGCGGGCGCACGGCCCAA
The DNA here is from genome assembly GCA_006176705.1 of Cocos nucifera. Classification (NCBI taxonomy): domain Eukaryota; kingdom Viridiplantae; phylum Streptophyta; class Magnoliopsida; order Arecales; family Arecaceae; genus Cocos; species Cocos nucifera. Next base: position 26,694 of record QRFJ01001110.1, on the reverse strand, counting down.
GTCGATGCACGAGTGCAGCCCGGGCCTAGGCAAGCGCACGCGAGAGCGCGGCCCAGGCCCAGGCGGCCTCACGAATAGGGCATGGGCATGGGGCATTTTTATGTGGTCCACACACTAGAGAGCATGGACCAAGCTTTTTATCGCAGCGTTTGACATGGTTTGCACGATCCAACGGCCATGGAGGGCCGTGGTCGCAATCTAAGGGACCAAGGGACTTGTTTGAGTTTGTTTGGGACTACAGCTCTGATCCTGAGTTGGATAGAGGCCTTTAAAAGGCATGGCAGATCAAGAGCTTGAGTGTGGCTGGGCTGTGGCTTATTATTTTTCAGAGAGCCTGAGATGCAGAAAGCATAGAGAAGGGTGCTAGCGACAGCAGGAGCAGGGACTTTGGGCAGATAGCTAGGCAACAGACTACGATTATTTTTGGAGGTCTTCAAAAGAGAGTTTGTTCAGGATAACTTCTTGTTGAGAGGATTATATACGTGAGTTGAGAGTGAGTAATCTCCTCTTGTATCTCTTTCTTTTTCATAGTAAAGTTTTGCATACCTCGTGGAGGTGAGCCTTTAGGCTGATCCACATACTTGATTGCTTTCTTATTTTATTTTTTTCTTTCTTTCTATCACAATCCACTGGTACTAGATCCTTAATAAGTGGTATCAGAGCCAAATAGTATCGGAGAGCAAGTTGCAGCAGTTGTGCTAGTGATTGGAGAACATGGAGAAAATAAGTGCAATCAAGGTGGAGATCAATAGATTTGATGGGAAGGACAATTTCTTCTTATAGCAAGTAAGGATAAAGGATGTCCTCATCCAACATGATTTGATCGACACTCTCTTGCATGACGAGATGCCAGCCACCATAGAGATGAAGGATTAGAAGCGGATCCAAATGCAGGCGGTGAGCACGATCCGCTTATACCTAGCAGATGATATGGTGATCCATGTACTTGATGAGACTTCTCCGATGGTGCTGTGATCAAAACTCGAGAAGTTGTACATGGCAAAGTTGCTCACCAATACCCTCTTCCTTTAGAGGCAGTTCTACTGGCTGTGGATGGACGAAGGTCAAAGCATGTAGGAGCATCTATCTAACTTCCAAAAGATCCTCATTGATCTCCTCGGTGTTGGCAAAAAAGTTAAGGAGAAGACCAGGGCATTGGTCTTGCTAGCATCGCTTCCTCCTTCGTATGAGTCCTTGGTGACTACTCTTTTAGTGGCAAAGAGCACCATCAAGATGGATGAGGTCAGTACAACGATACTCCAAAATGAAGTTCTTATGAGGAAGAACCCAGCTTTGAGCCCAGATGGTGGTAGCTTAGCTTTGACGATTTCTGAAGGAGCAGAAGGCAGTAGATGGAGCGGTAGAGGATCACAAGGAGGATGATCCAAGTCTAAAATGAGGGATCAAAGAAAGATCAGATACTACAGGTGCGACGAGTTGGGGCATCGAGTCAAGGATTGCCCACAACTCAAGGATCGGATAAGGGCTATTGAGGCGTTGGCTAGTAGTGATACAAAAGGTAGTGATGATATCCTTCTGATTTCTAATGAGGTATCTACTTCTTCCTCCTAGTGGATTATGGATTTTGCTTGTTCCTATCATGTATATTGCAGAGAAAAGCTGTTTGACTCTCTAGAGACCGGCGATGACACTGTGTTCCTGCCAGATGGATCAAGCTGTAAGTCAAGGATAGTGGGACGGTCAGCATGAAGCTCCATGATGAAACAATGAAGAAGTTGGGTGAGGTTCGATACATACCCAGCTTTAAGAAGAATCTAATCTTACTAAGCAGACTGGATTCAACTAGCTTCAGATGAAAAGCTGATGAAGGAATCCTGAAGGTCATGCATGGCAGTAGGATGGTTCTTAGAGAAAGAAAGTATGGAGGACATTACCTCATGTCAGGGAGCCCAATGTGAGGTGGAGCTCTAGGTGGAAAAGGATCAGGCACGAGATGAGAGACTCGGGAGGACGACATGCGACGTCGCAAGGTAAAGTTTCTATTACCATAGGAGGCTTCCCCGAGTAGGTCTCAGGTCAAATGGATCACAGTAGTTGATGGAGGTGGGATCGAGCGACCTGGCTCGACTCCCACATTTTCCCATCCATGATCAACAGGCGATGCCCCAGGGCATGGTGGTGCTAGACAAACTCTTGGATAGGTAGAGATCGAATATCGAGTTGAGATAGAGATTGTTGAGAGAAATGCCTCGAATTCTTCCACATTAAGCCCACAGCAAGGTTTAGGACGATGAACAGAGTCCAATGAGCTCAAGAACACCTCAATCGAAGATCAAATGACGAAGATATGCATGAAGGAGCATGTGGAGCATCGGACAGGATGTTGATAGTGGGGCACACCATTGTAGGCCCACAGGTGTGCCAACCCAGGCATGCGAGCCAGCCACATGCGGGTCGGCCTAGGCATGCCCAGGCAGCGCGGGCCAGCGGCATGCTTGGGCGGGCATGCAGGCCAGCGCGATGCATGGGAGGGTGCACGGTGCAGCACGATGCACGGGCAGGCGCGTGGCCCAGGCCAACGTGCAATCGTAGCTCGGGCCCAGGTGAGCATGCTCGCTGGTGCGGCCCAAGCCCAGGCAGCCTCGCAAATAGGGCACTGGCACAGGGCATTTTTATGCGGTCCACGCACTAGAGAGCGTGGACCAGGCTTTTTATCATGGTGATTGACATGGTTTGCATGATCCACTGGCCATGGAGGGTCGCGATCACAATCCAATGGATCGAGGGACTTGTTTGAGTTCATTTGGGACTGCAGACTCCAATCCTGAGTTGGATAGAGGCCTTTAAAAGGCATGGCAGATCGAGAGCTTGAGTGTGGCTAGGCTATGGCTTAGTATTTTTAAGAGAGCCTGAGATGCAAAAAGCATAGAGAAGGGTGCTAGTGACAGCAGGAGCAGGGGCTTCGGACAGATAGCTAGGTAACAGACTATGATTATTTCAAGGGGTCTCCGAAAGAGAGTTTGTTCAAGATAACTTCTTGTTGAGAGGATTGTATACATGAGTTGAGAGTAGATAATCTCCTCTTGTATCTCTTCCTTTTTCATAGTAAATTTTTGCATGCCCCATGGAGGCGAGCCTTTAAATTGATCCACGTACTTAATTGCTTTCTTATTTTATTTTTTTTCTTTCTTTCTATCGCAATCTGTTGGTACTAGATTCTTAATATTATAGTGGAAAGATTGTCCTAGTACGTGCTGATCTAAAATATTGATCATAAAATTTTAGATTAGATCTAAAAGATTTTATGATCTAATTAAAAATATTTTAATCTAATTTTAATTATCATAAATATATTAGATTTGATCTAGAAAGATTTATGATTGATTGGTATTGAAACTATTTTAATTACATAAACCTATTTAGATTAGATCTAAAGTAGATTCATGTTTATATTACTTGCATTTTGATTATGAATTAAACATGCAACTTGGTTGATAGAACCATGTTGTAAAAATATTTTACAAATATGAAAATCATTTTCGAAAAGCTGAATCCCAACCCTGAGCCCAAAACTTAATTAAAAATTAAGAAATTATTTGATTAGGATCTAGGATTGTAAATTAAAGATCCTAAGACATGAATCATAACACATTGGGTTAAATGGATTAGTGAAGATTAGGTCCACTAATTGGATTAGACCTAGGGTTAGATTAAAGAATGGACTTAATTAGAGAATTAACTAAATCTAATTAATTATTATCTTAGATTAGGTCAAGAATTCTCTAGATCAATTATAATAGTTGTAGTTGGTCAAGTCTATATCTTTAACGAGATCTAAGATGGACTTGATTCTTGGCTACGCGATCTAGCATGAACTATTAGATTGATCTAATTGAAACTAATTAAACTAATTGGTGTCTAAGGTAAATCAGACCGATGGTCTTTAATTGGCAGCCCGCTTACCTAGCCATTTCTGATGGTGTCTAAGGCAAACTTTAGTAGATCCTCCCACTGATCAAACTTACCTGGCCTCTTAATAAAATTATGTTTTGATTGGATCACTTGACCATTCGAGCTGACCCATGTCAGCTAGATAAATCAGTATGACTGATTTAGGTGCTCCTTGACCAGCCTATTAGTGGTCTCCCTTAAGCTGACTTGGTGAAGCTAGTGGGAGGATCATGATAAGTTGGTTCATCTGACCTACTCTCTTCTTTAAATTAAATCTTCTAAAATTATTAGGTCCCTAAAATAAAATAGTTATGGTGATAACTGGATCATAGCCTTCCATTAAGTGGATAACAATGGATCCATTAGTTGGATAATCATTGGAGGCCCATAGGCCTAGTGCTTATTCGCTAATGGAATTATGATTCATAATATGATTTCTTGGATGTGTCTCTCTAAATGATGGTTAGGTTGACCAAGCATAATTGGGCTTAATCATTCATTAGTTAGATAGACCAAGCATGATCATGTTAATGGTTAGACCTAACCGAAACTTTCAGTGGAGGCCCCAGCCTACTGAAAAGATACCTGGGATAAAATTAAATTACTAGAACTTATTTGGAGAAATAATTGGTTATGAACCTAACCTTAGATGTACATGGGTTGACCAACCATAGTTGGGCTTGTGTGCAGTCTATGTGAATTCTAGTACCCACTAAGGATTTAGGATAATTCATCGAATTGAAAGTAGAGGCTATCAATTCGAACAAAATAGTGGGAGAAACCGTTTGATTAAAGTCCAAATCTTTAGGTTTAATGAATCAATTACTAATTTGGCTTTTGGTTCTTCTTTCTGCAGTTAAATTCAAATCACAGTTGCTCCATTCACTATTAGATAGTGATTAACTTATGGGATCCAACTTTGATAATAAGTATCGAAAGTTGAATGTTGTTCAGCAACACGAAGTAATTCGTGCTGGGGCCTCTATGGCCAATTTAAACATAAGGTCCAAGAATAACCTAAATCAGGTAGAATGCTTTCACTGTAAGAAGCAGGGGTATTGGAAGAGGAATTATCCTCAGTATCATGATTTTCATCACCCTAATAGGCTGAATAAGATAAATAAGCAAGTAGTTGGTGATTAAGGTTGTTACATGATAACATCTTGTAATTTCTCTATTTGTGATATTTCTACTTGGGTATTAGATACCAAAAGTTCAGTCCATATTTGTAATACATTGCAAGGACTTCAAGTTAGTAGAAAATTTGAAAATAATGAGTGATTCCTAAATGTTGGAGATGGAAGGTCTATTCTAGTTCTAGCTATGAAAATAGTTCAATTCATTTTCAATACTAATATCATTTCTTTAAATGAATATCATTGTTATCCTTCCTTTCTGATGAATATAATCTTTGTTGGCCTTTTGGTCAAAGATGGTTATCATTTATCAATAAAAAGAGATTATTGTGACATTATTATGAATAACATTACAATAATGTAAGGACAATGGAGAAATGGTATTTACATTTTATCACAGCCTGTGAGTGTAATGTATACTTCTAGAAAATACCCTAAATTAGATAATATCTCTGATATCTACTATGGTACTTAGGCTAGGTCACACAAATAAGAACAGGATAAATAGATTGACTCAAGTGAAAATTCTTGAAATTAGTGATTATGAATCACTTCCAACCTATGAATCTTTCCTTCTTGGTAAAATGACCAAGTCATCTTTTACTGAAAAGGGGAGAGAGCTACTGAGCTCTTAGGTCTAGTACATACTAATGTATGTAGACCAATGGGCACTGATGCCAGAGGTGGATATTTCTACTTCATCACTTTCACAGATGATCTATCCAGGTATGGATATGTTTATCTAATGAAACATAAGTCAGATTCATTTAAAATGTTCAAAAGATTCCAAAGTGAAGTAGAAAAATAAACTGAAAAGAGTATTAAAACTCTTCGATCGAATCGAGGAGGTGAATATCTATCCAGTGAGTTCTTGACATATCTAGGAGAGAATGAAATTCTCTCACAGTGGACTCCTCCTGGCACACCATAGCATAATTGTGTATTGGAAGGAGAAATCAAACCTTGTTAGACATGGTTCGATCCATGATGGGTTTTGCTAGTCTACCTATTTCATTTTGGGGTTATGTTCTTGAGACTGCATGTTATATATTAAATAATATATCGAGTAAATCTATCGCAAAGACTCCATATGAGATATAGACTAGGCGTAGGCCTACACTCTCTCACCTATGGGTTTGGGGGTTGTTCGGCCTATGTCAAATGTTTGCATACAGATAAGCTTGGATCCCAGTCTGATAAGTGTGTATTTATAGAATATCCCAAAAAAAGTAAGGGTTATTATTTCTATCATGCTGAAGATGTTCATCAGCCTTAAGACAATCTTTTTAGAAAAGGAGTTCCTTGGTGAAGGAACTGTTGCCTCTAAGATTAAACTTGATGAAGTTCAATAGGTAGAAAAACTGACACCTATAGCTAAACCTGAGTCGAATTTGATTAGATCAGATCTAGAGCCTAGTGTACCTATACCATTAAAATGATTCAGTAGAGTACCGCATCATCCGAATAGATACTATGATTTCTTGGTCCAAGATGGTGATCCCATCGAACTCGATAAGAATGATGAGGATCTAATCACCTATATGGATGCTATGCAGAGACTTGATTCTGAGAAATGGCTTGAGGCCATGAAATTCAAAATGGAGTCCATGAAGGTCAACGATGTGTGGACATTGGTTGACCCACCTAAAGGGGTTAAACCTATTGGATGTAAATGGATCTTCAACAGAAAAAGGGATGCAGATGGAAAGGTGGAGATCTATAAAACTCATCTGATTGCCAAGGGGTATCGTCAATGTTATGGTATTGATTATGACAAGACATTCTCCCCTATGGCAATGCTCAAATCCATTCAAATAATGCTTGCGATAGCTGTCCATCTGAACTATGAGATCTGGTAGATGGATGTGAAGATAGCTTTCCTAAATGGAGAGCTGATTGAAAAGGTATATATGATACAACCTAAGGGGTTCATATCTATAAATGAGTCTAAGGTGTGCAGGCTTCAGAGATCCATTTATGGGCTGAAGCAGGCATCTCGAAGTTGGAACATGCATTTTGATAAAATGATCAAAATGTATGGCTTCATTAAGAATGAAGAAGAATCCTACATTTACAAATGGACAAATGGTCTAGCAGTAGTATTCCTTGTCTTATACATAGATAGCATTCTTTTAATTAAGAATGACATCCCCGTATTGCAGAAAATAAAAGTCTGGTTGTCATCACAGTTCTCCATGAAAGATTTAGATAAAGCATCCTACATCCTAAGAATGAAGATCTATAGGAATAGATCTAAAAGGATGCTTGGATTATCCCAGTCTACGTATATAGATACTATGCTGAAGAAGTTCAGCATGGAGAATTCCAAAAAGAGCTATTTTTCGATAGACCATGAAATTTCTCTCTCTAAGAAGGATTGTCCGATAACTCCTGAAGAGAGAGAGCGTATGCGTAGAGTCCCATATGCTTCAATAGTGGGATCTATCATGTATGCCATGATATGTACGAGATCAGATATGGTATACTCACTAGGAGTAGTAAGTAGATACCAGTCTGACCCTAGAGAAAACTACTGAAAAGTGGTTAAAACCATTCTTAAGTATTTGAAAAATATTAAAGACCATTGATTGGTTTATGGCAAGTCAAATATAAAACTTATGGGATTTACAGACTCCAGCTTTCAATCTGACCATAATGATAGTAGAAGCATGTCAAGATATATCTTTACTCTAAATAGTGGAGCTATCGACTGGAAGAGTTTCAAGCAGCATACTATGATAGACTCTATTTACAAAGTAGAGTACATCACAGCATCAGATGCTGCGAAGGAAGCTGTGTGGCTGAGAAAATTTATCACCGAGCTTGGAGTAGTACCCTCCCTTGATGGTTCAGTCCTGCTCTACTGTGACAGCATTGGTGTCATTGCTCAAGTGAAAGAATCGAAGGCACACCAGCGAACAAAGCACATTCTACGTCGCTTCCACTTGGTCCGAGAGATCGTGAAAAGAGGTAACATCGACTTTCAGAAGATCGACGGAAAGAAGAACCTGGCCGACCCCTTCACTAAAGTCTTGGCAAAAAAGGAGTTCGACAATCACAAGTCGAAGATGGATATTAGATATTATGCTGAGTGGCTTTAGGACAAGTGAGAGTTGTTGAAAAATGTGTCCCAAAGCCAATCGTCAGTCTGTTGACGATTGAGCTACATTATATCTGTAATTGATTCATTAATAAATAAAATATATTTTTGATATTTTTCATCATAAAATATTCATCTTTTAATGAACTCCATTATTGTGATGAAGTCCTTAGAACTATTTAGCTTTGATAAAGAGAGGATTTATCGATTAGTCCTTAAATTTGTTTACGACCAAATGATAGGCTGTTAATTAGGATGACAACATCTATCGAGCATAGGTCGTTGTATGCCATATGGGTTGGTTGTCCTCTTAATCAAGGAGTGTGAAGACACTGGTATGGCATACATATGAGATTTATGGGTACATCATCATTGAACGTGACCAACTCCAGAGCATTCTACTATCGAGAATGTCTCTAATGGGATATAGGTATAAGTATCCCTTAGACCTGAGATCATCTCAGTAGCTTGCAAGCAACTCACTATGCTTTGGTACCAGACTAACTAAATTTTTAATTCAGTAATGAAAGACTTCTGGGCACAGTCAAGTACTTGCAAAGTCGGTGTGTGATCAAGATGGAATTGACAATCCAAGAGTTGGAGAAGAATGTATCACTGTATTTCAATATAGCAAAACCTTGGCCAGGATAATCCATCAGATGGATTTGATATTTTAAAATACAATATGGACAACTTGATCAGAGTTGATAGTTAAACTCTGAGGTGTCTTATGAGCATTTTGGTCTAGGGGATGAATTATATGGAAACTATATCCACATGGATTCTAAGGATGTTGTTCTACACATTCGACCTATCCGAGCGTTGGATACCATTGCTAGATGGTCACTTTGATTGATATAGAAATTTATTTTTATGCTATCAGCTTAGGTTCGACCTATGAGGTCACACACATTAGAGCTTATGATCTGATCGGATGGTTGATCAATGATTGAGAATCGTTCTAGGGTTAAACAATCAATACGATTGATGTTTAACCTAGTGCAAGTATTGCAGGAGGATCGATTAGCAATTTGATTGCTAATTAGCTTAATTTGATTAAGCCAAGAGAGCTAAGATTAAGTTTAATTAAATATAATTTAATTAGATTTAGTTTGGGCTTGATTGGATCAAGTTCAATTGGACTTATTGGATAAGCCAAGTGCAAGGGAAGAACTAGTCCTAGTCTAACTAGGACTTAGGTCAATCCAATTTTCTAATTTTGATTAAAAAAATTAAATTAAAATTAAATTCTAATTTAATTTAATTTAATTAAGTTCTTAAATTAGTTAGGGCTTATTTAATTAGGTTGGTTTAATTAGTTTAATTTGGTTTTAGAAACCTTGTTTGACCAAGTCAAAATAGGAGTCCTAGTGTGACTAGGACTCCTTATCCTTGCGCCACTTAATCTCACGCCCCATGCCATTTTTTTATTTTGTGTGACAAATCCCTTTCCCTGGTCTTCATGCATGCCCTCTCTCTCTCTCTCTCTCTCTCTTCTCTCTCTCTCTTCTTCTCTTTCATATGGTAATTGGTTGGAAGGACCAAGTCAAAGAAGGCGTTTGTTTTGATTTTGGATTCTATGAGATAGAATCCTAACAAACCTAAACTCTTCCCAATAGGTGCCACCCTCTCTCCCTATTATTTTCTCTCTTATTCCACATGAGAAAGGCCCTTTCTTTGTGCACCCCTCCTTGCTGGTACATGCCAAAAAATATTGGAGGGGGCATCCAAGAGTTGGGCACCCCTTGACTTATCCTATTTGACCTTTCCTTGTCTAGTATTTGACCTAGACAGGGATTCTTCTTTTTCTACATATTTTGGATAAATTTTGGTCTAATTTTTTTATGAAACACAGACCTTTAGGAGAGCTTTGTGGTGTGCAAAAATCAGAGGGAGAGGATCCTTGGGCATTAGCATTCCATTAGACACCAAACTAGATATCTAGGTGAGAGAAAAGAAAAGAAGAAGAGGGTCTTCTTCTAGGGCTGTTTTGATTTTCTCTTCTCCTCCTCCTAAGATTTTTTTGAGAGAGTCTCAGATCTAAAATCTCTCCTCTTTCTTCTGATATTTTAGAAAGTCCACGTCTCGAAGAAGAAAGCATCGAATCGACCATCGAAAAGAGATCAGCACAGTACTAATATGCTGTGCTGATTTCCTGCATCATGATCTCAAATCGTGTTCGTGGGCTCGTGTGGATGACTCCTAGAGGTCGGATGCATGTGTAGCTCATGACTTTATCCTCAAGTCTAAATCAGCAAGTTAGAATATCTAACTTACTCAGGTATCAAATCTAATCTGTTATTCTATAGCTACATTAGATGTAGTATTGTAGCATGTTGATGAGATCAACATGTTAATCTTTTTTTTATGTTTTTAATTTTTGATTTAATATCATGCCTTGAACATATAATAAATCTTATATCTAAGATATTTTCATATTTATTTAAATAAATATTTAATTTATTTGAGTCTTTCGCTGCATGATCTTGAAAAAATTTCAAGATCTACTCGTGAAATCCTGAATCTGGTTCCTTCAACAATATCATGCATATAAAATCTAAAATATGAAAGCAAATATAAGATCATATCTCATACTTGAATCTAAAGTGAAGATCGCAACTTCTTAAAAATTCATAGATTTGAAACTTGCTTCAGCCATGCACATGAACAGCCTCTATGGATATCCATACAAAGACCGATCCATTTGCTCTCAAAGTGCTAGCTCCTTATGAAGATATTCTTGATGGCTAAAGAAGAAAAAAAAGGATGTGTTGAATACAAGAGAGAGCAGCCTTCTCTCCAAGCTCTTACAAAATCCTAGCAAACTCCCTAATAGAGGAATGGTTTCTCCTGAATCTTTCACACCAAGAAGCCCACCCAAAAGCCTCATGCCCCTGATGAAATCTCTCAAATTTCTCACACCAATAAGCATGCCTTTTGTCACACAAAATATAGGCTTAAATAGAAGGCTGGGTGGCATGGATAAGAAGAGGAATTGGAGATCAAAACGAAGTCTAATTCAAAACCCTTTTAAAGTGAAACTCTATCAACTCAAACTCTATCCATAAGGGGCAACAAAAGAGGTGTTTGGCATCCAAAACTCCCATGAATAACTAGTTTGTGTGGCAAGGAAGTTAGGGCAGCTTTAGGATTAGGTGCATGGGAATATGCAATCCAATTTGGACTCTTGGTTCTCATCCAATTTGGCTCAAATCAAATCTCATCAGATCTAACCAAAATATATGAGTTAACCTAATCTAATTAGGCTCCAATCTTCTTGATCAAATCAAGAATTAATTGAGTCTAAGATCTGATCAAATCAGGATCTCGTCTCTTTTACTGATTAGGTCATCCAATAAACTAATCGGATCAGATCTAATTGAATCCAATTCAATTAGACTTGATCATTCCTCATAACTCAATCAAATTAAGTCAATTAATATTTTGATTATTAATTAATCTTTTCTTAATTAATTATATTAAATTAATCATCAATTATATTGATAATTATACTCTTTAATGCTTTATAATCATTGATCAGCCATCAGATTGGATCAAAATGTTTGTATGTGTGATCCCATAAGTTCGAACACTAAGTCGGTAGCACAAGAATAAATTTTCTATACCAATTGAAGTGTCCATATAGTAATGATACCCGATGTCCGTATAGAGTCAAATATAGCAAAGCAATACTCATAACCTATCGACATATGGTTATCGTATAATTTATTTCTTTAATCCTTAATGCTCGGGATGACTTCCAACACTACAAGAAAAATAAATATTAGTGATGGTATTAGCGATGGTAAAATATTCCATTTCTAAAAATATTTTTTTCAAACCATAACACAGACTAAAAAAATTGCCATCGATAATAGTATTAGCGACAATAATATTAATATTAGCAATAGGGAATGCCATCTCTAAAAGCCTAAAAATTTAATTAAAATATTTAATAATAAAAATATTAACAATGGCATTTTTCAATTATTAGCGATTAAGAATTAGCCATCGCTAATAACATGTTATTAGCGATGGCTAAGTTAACCATTAGCGATGGTGCAAGCCACCACTAAAATTATTTAAAATTTTTGAATAATTTTATAACATAAAATAGGTATTATCGATAGCAATTTTGAATATTAGCGACTAAGAAACTGCCATCGCTAATAATTTTTTAAAAAAATAACTTAGAGAGAAAAAATTATTTTAAAATTTTATTGATGATGGAATTAGCGATGGATGATTAGCCATCGCTAACAAAATAGAAATTAGCGATGGAATTAGTGTTGGAATATTTTCGATTGCTAATAATCCAGACCATGTCTAAATCTAATTCAAACCTGATTTAAATCTGATTCAAATCCAAATTAAAATTCTGCCAAATCTAATTAAATTAGACATTGAATCCAAATCCTACTTAGATTATAAAATTTAACTAACTTTAAATTAGATCAAGATTAATTAAATTAAATTTGATTTAAATCAATTAGGAGAAATTGGTTTGCAATTTGGGTTCAATTCAAATCCAATTCGAAATCCTATCAATCCTAATTCAATTAGGCTTTTAATTCAAGTCCTACTTGAATAGTAAAACTTAATTACCTTCAAATTAAGTCAAGTCTAATTAAATTTAATCTAATTTAAATCAATTAGAAGAAATTGGTTTTCAATTTGGCCTCAATTTGAATCTAATTCAAAATCCTATCAATCCTAATTCAATTAGACTTTTAATTTAAGTCTTATTTAGATAGTAAAATCTAATTATCTTTAAATTAAATCAAGTATAACTAAATTTAATATGATTTAAATCAATTAAAAAAAATTAATTTTTAATTTGGATTTAATTTGAATCCAATTCAAAATCCTGTTAATCCTAGTTCAATTAGACTTTTAATTCAAGTCCTACTTAGATAGTAAAACTTAATTACCTTAAAATTAAGTCAAGTCTAATTATATTTAATCTAACTTAAATCAATTAAAAAAATAATTTTTAATTTGGATTCGATTCGAATTCAATTCAAAATTCTGTCAAACTTAATTCAATTAGGCTTTGAATCCAAATCCTACATAGATTATAAAGCTTAATTAATATTAAATTAAATTAAAATTAATCAAATTAAAGTTGATTTAAATCAATTAAAAGAAAATAATTTTTAACTTAGATTCAATTCAAATTTAATTCAAATCCAATTCGAATCTAATTAGAAAATCTGTCAATCCTAATTCAATTAGACTTTAAAATCTAAGCCTTACGTGGATAGTAAAATCCAATTATCTTCATATTAATTTAAGCCTAATTAAATTTAATTTGATTATAATCAATTAGGAGAAAATGGTATTCAATTTAGGTTCGATCCAAATGGAATTAAAACTCGATTCGAATCTAATTTAAAATATCCTATCTAACCTAATTCAATTAGACTTTGAATCCAAGTCCTAATTAGATTATAAAATCCAGTTATATTCAAATTAAATCAAGTCTAATCAAACTTAATATAATTTAAATCAATTATAATAAATTTTTTCAATTTTGGTTCGATTCGAATTCAATTCAAATTCGATTTGAATCTAATTCAAAATCATGTCAAATCTAATTCAATTAGACTTTGAATTCAAGTTTTACTCAAAATATTAAAATCAAATTAGCATTAAATTAAGTCAAGCTTAATTAAATTAAATCTAATTTAAATCAATTAGGACTTGATTCATAAATTAATTAAGTCAAAAAATTCAATAAATTTAAATATTGATTTTTAACCATCCAAAATATGACTTAGAAGGATAAAAAAAATATTAAAAAAAAATTATTAGCAATGATTTTAGCGATGGCATAAGTACCATCGCTAATAATATAAAAAAATATTATTTTTGCTATATGATTATTAGCGACAGAAAGACTATTACCGATGAAATCTACCGTCGCTAATAATTTTTTGTATATTAGCGATGGTAAATGGTTATTAAGGACAGCATATGCTATCACTCTTAGATATATATGTGCCCTAGAAGCCAGAATTGGCTGACACTTGTAATATACTTCTAGGTGCAAAATTATAATTTTGACTAATATTAATAAAATAGGTTATTTTCTATCATATATGTGTATTTAGTGTCTATGATACATCCTTTGAGTTAATGGTAATGATAATTCATATTTTCAAGAGTTGAAAATTTAAGACATAAATAATCATTATTAACTCATAAAATACTCCTGACCATAGGATCATCAAGAGGATGGTGATTGATCCGGAAGGTTGGTGTACAATTGCTTCTCTTTAGTAGATGAGTCTTGAGTCTATGGTATGGATGAAGGAAAATCCTGATTTCCCGGTCCAGGTTCGTCCAGATCTGATTAGATCAAGAGATATATTTCAAAAATTTTCTCTTGACCTTAATCAGATCTTGATATGTTTCAGATCTGATTCTTATTATTTTAATAAATAAAATAAAACAAGATAAATTAAATCAAATTCAATTTACCTGGTTTGGGTAATCCTATTACCCTGTAGATGATCCTGATTGCAGCGGAAGGTTCTGGATCTTAGCCACGCAAGCGCCTGGCCTCTACCGGTATCCACTCGGATTGGATCTGGAGATCCTCTTCTTCTCTATCACACCTCCAAAATTAGATCTGAATCTGATCTGGAGGATCTTCAAAACTCTTTTGAAGATCTGCAGTCATCCTTTTGCAGCAGCGCAGCCTTCTTACTTTTGATCGCCTTTCCTTGATCTGAATCGCACCAAACTAAATCCAAAACACCTTTTGGACGTAGAGAGCAAGAGGAGAAGAGACTATGGCATGGAGAAGGAGGGGAGAGGCAGCCTTGGGGCGTATTAGCTTCACTTAGGATTAGGGTTGGGCGCAGGGTCTTATTTATAGACCTCTTATGATCCAACTCCTCTTCCTCTCAACCAATCACAACCCTTTGTGAAATCAGATCTAAATCTGATTGGTTGGAATAGAGACCCTGGATTCCTCCTTAGAGGGTGCCTAAGACCAGTCAAACTGGATTCTTAGTAGAACTCTGATTGGAATCCAAAAGGGAGGTGGAGTCCTTGTCCAACAAGGACTCCTAGGCGCCTCCTACTTGGGCTCACGCCACCCTTGGCGTGCGCCCTTCTCCTTGCCAGGTTCTGGTAGGGGGACACGCCCCCACCAGCTCTCCAATAGGTGCATGACATGTGGTCAAAAGTCAAAGGGTCAATGGTCAACGTTTGACCAGTCAAAGGTAGACTTTTGACCAAAGTCAAAGAACAAGAAATGCAGGTGACCAAAAATGGCAGGTAATGTCTTACAAATAAGACAACCTATTCTGACTTGGACAACCTCCAGTCAGACCATATGAAGGCCTCTGATTGAGCACAAACTCCTTTGGCTCAGTCAGGACAACTTATTTATGATAGTAAAAGAAGAACGTTAGGTTCAATCGAGTGCTAGCACGATTTCCTTGAACCTAATTGAATCTCATTCAGATCAATTGAACTAGATCAGTTCAATTGATGATCACCAGATTCAAACCCTTGTTTGTGTGACCCAGTTAGGTTCAGTTCTGTATGGTAATGGGATATGTCATGATCTCTATCATAGACATCATCGAAACTCCTTTCGATGGATCAGAACTCTTCTGATTCGAACAGCTAGAATGATCGATCATCTAAATCATTCTAATTGCTTCCAAAATCCACCAGTGACACCTAGCAGTATATGGTGGCAACCCATCAGAGCTGAATGCGAACCTCTTGGTGCAGCTACCTATGTGATTCAGTTCTTCTATCTTGAGCCCCGATCAGATTAGGGTTAAGGTGAACTCGTCAAACCCTAGTCTCTGTCATATGATGTAATCATTCGATTCGAGTCCAATGTGAAAATCTAAATAGAAACTCTTTCTATCATTTCACTCTACCATGGCCATGGATTTCTGGACTTGATTCTCATGATCATCATAGGGCTACTCCTCTACCACCGAGGTAGATAGATCCCATCTTGATGCAATCCAGTTCCTACAATGAACATGCTATAGCCAACATACACCTCAGGGTTCCATATGGCTAGGAGACCGAGTAATGGTGTAGTCAAACTATAACACCCTCAAGGTGAACTGCCGATGCATCTCAGGTCAAAGAACCAGACACACTACTGCAGCATCGAGTCAGTCATTGACGAGAAGGTAGACTTCCTAATGACTACTCGAGGTGGTCACGCTCAGTGCCCTCGTTCTCTAACGAGTACCTGTACTCTCGCTCCGGTGTCTCCACACCGTAGACTCAAGACTCATCTACTAAAGAGAAGCGATCGTACACCAACCTTCCTGATCAATCACCATCCTCGTGATGATCCTATGGTCGGGAGCTGTTTATGAGTTAATAATGATTATTCATGTCTTAAATTTTCAACTCTTGAAAATATGAATTATCATTACCATTAACTCAAAGGATGTATCACAGACACTAAATACACATGTGTGATAGAAAATAACCCATTTCATTAATTATAGTCAAAATTATAATTTTGCCCCTAGAAGTGTATTACAAGTGTCAGCCAATTCTGGCTTCTAGGGCACATATATCTAACAATCTCCCACTTGTCCTAAAGCCAATTGGCTACAAGTCTAAGTCCCATCTTCTCAAGGTGGGCTTCGATCTTCTACTGGCCCAATGGCTTTGTCAGTGGGTCTGCCACATTATCTGCGGAGTTGACTCTCTTGACCTCAACGTAACCTTTCTCAAGGTAATCGTGGATGAGATGATATCGCCGCTCAATGTGCTTGGACTTCTGGTGAGACCTCGGCTCCTTAGCAAGGGCTATGGCGCCATTATTGTCGCAGTAAAGAGGAATGGCATCTGATGGCATTACTCCAATTTCTGCAGCAAACTTCTTGTACCAGAATGCTTCCTTTGCAGCCTCTGATGCAGCTATATATTCTGCTTCCATGGTGGAATCTGCTATCACAGTTTGCTTGGAACTCTTCCAGCTGACAGCTCCACCATTGCACACAAACAGACTTCCAGATGTCGACTTTCGATCATCTATATCGGACATGAAGTCCGAGTCTGTGTATCCCTGAACTTGGAGTTCTCCATTACCAAAGACCAACATCATATCCTTAGTTCTTCTCAAGTACTTAAGGATACATTTCACAGAAGTCCAGTGTTACTTCACCTGGATTTGACTGATATCTGCTTGTGACACTCACAGCATGGGCTATATCAGGTCGTGTACATAGCATGGCATACATGAGGCTCCCTATTGCAGAAGCATAAGGGATCTTGCTCATGCGTTCTATTTCCTCAGGTGTGCTGGGGCACATCTTCTTGGAAAGATGAATACCATGTCTGAAGGGTATTAATCCCCTCTCTTAGAGTTTTCCATACTAAACCTCTTTAGTACTTCCTCTATGTACATTTTCTGTGAAAGTCCTAGCATCCTATTCGGTCTATCCCTATAGACCTTAATTCCTAGAATAAAGGATGCTTCACCTAGGTCTTTCATGGAGAATTCCTTAGACAACCACACCTTGACTGATGTCAACATGGGAATATCATTCCCAATAAGGAGGATGTCATCCACGTACAATACGAGGAAGACAACAGCGCTCCCACTGACCCTTTTGAAAACACATGGTTCCTCTTCATTTTTGATGAAACCAAACTTTTTGATCACATCATTGAAATGAGTGTTCCAGCTCCGAGATGCTTGCTTAAGTCCATATATGGACCTTATGCAGCTTGCAAACCTTGTGATCAGTATCACTGGATGTGAAACCTAGCGGCTGTTCCATATAGATATCTTCCTCAAGATATCCATTTAGGAATGCCGTTTTCACGTCCATTTGCCATATTTCATAATTGAAATAGGCTGCAACAGCAAGCAATGTGCGGATGGATTTTAGCATAGCTACCGGGGAAAAGGTATCCTGATAGTCAATGCCTTCACGTTGACTATAACCTTTTGCCACCAGTCTAGCCTTGAATGTCTCCACATTCCCATCTGCACCAATCTTTCTCTTGAAGATCCATTTACACCCAATAGGTACTATACCTTCTGGTGGATCTACCAAGGTCCAGACTTGGTTTGAGTGCATCGAGTCAATTTCTGACTTCATTGCCTCAAGCCATTTCTCGGAGTCGATATCTGATATCGCCTCATTGTAGGTTTTGGGATCATCACCATGAGCACCATTACCTATGAGGAACATTTCCTCTATATCCTCTGAAATAATACCTAAGTATCTTTCAGGGGGACGGGAAACTCTTTCCGATCTACGAGGTGGAGGAGGTAGTGTTCTTATTGGCTCAACCTGATTTGGTTCCACTTGGTCCTTAGCTCGTTCTGCTTCTGAGACTTTCTCATCAAGCTTAATCTGCTTTTCAATGCCACTATCTTGAATAAACTGTTTTTCAAGAAATATGGCATGTCGACTCACAATCACATTGTGGTCTTCTGGAATGTAGAAATAGTATCCTAATGACTCTTTAGGATATCCTATGAATCGAGCTCTAAAGGACCTAAACTCTAACTTGTCCACTTGTTGTCTTTTGACATAAGCCGGACAACCCCAAATTCTGAGATGACTCAGACTTGGTTTCTTACCGTGCCATATCTCATACGGTGTGGTAGGAACGATTTTAGAGGGAACCCTATTCAGTAAATAGATTGAAGTTAATAATGAATGTCCCCAAAGAAAATCTGGAAGGTCTGTGAAGCTCATCATGGATCGAACCATATCCAATAGAGTCCGATTTCTCCGTTCTGAAACCCCGTTGAGTTGAGGTGTTCCTGGTGGAGTCCATTGAGAGACTATGCCATTTTTCCTTAAGATAGTCTAGGAATTCCTGGCTAAGGTATTTCCTCCTCGATCTGATCGAAGAACCTTAATGGATTTTCCAGTTTGTTTTTCTACTTCATGTCTGAATTCTTTGAACTTTTCAAAGGCTTCAGACTTATGTCTCATAAGATACACATACCCATACCTAGATAGATCATCGGTAAAGGTAATGAAGTAGACAAAATTGCCTCTAGCCGGCACATCGAATGGGCCGCACACATCAGTATGTACTAGGGCAAGGAGATCTGTGGCCCTCTCCCCATGTCCAACAAAAGGGAGTTTAGTCATTTTGCCTTGAAGACAAGATTCACAAGTTGGATATGACTCAAAAGTCAATGGACTCAATAGCCCATTTTTCTCCAATTTTTAATCCTATCTTCTGCTATATGACCTAATCTCAGGTGCCATAGATATCTGTCGTTTGGACTATCCCTAGGTCGTTTGGCATTCACGTTTTGCTCGATAGTTAAAACAGGTACATCAATATGCAACTGATAAAGACCATTAACAAGGAAACCATTTGCAATTTTATTTCTTTCATAAAGAATGTTACAATGGTCCTTAAAGAAGGTGATCACATAACCTTCTTGTGCTAAGCATGAAACAGAAATCAAATTCCTGCTAGCTGCAGGCACATAATAACAGTCTTTTAAAACTAAGTCTAAACCAGATGGTAATCGTAGAGGGTATGTCCCACGGCTACTGCAGCAACTCTTGCTCCATTACCGACGCGTAGGATCATGTCTCCATCCTCAGCTCCTGCTATCTCAAGACCCTGCATAGAAGTGCACAGATGAGCACTAGAACCAGAGTCAAGCACCCAACTGGATGCAGAAGAAACCGTAAGGTTAGACTCATAACGAGCATACCTCCAGAAGGACCTTCCTTCTTGTTCTTTAGGGTGGCCAGGTAAGTAGGGCAGTTCCTTCCAATGCCGTCGCTGTTGCAATGGAAACACTTCCTTTGCCATCGACCTTCTTCTTCGGTTCTGCCTTCTTCTTCTTGATCCTTCTACCTTTCTTTTTCACAGATTCTTTTTCTTTCCATAAGACTTTCTTTTGGAAGAAGTCCGTTCCATAGCAAGAACTGAGCCTTTAGAACCTTTCATAGAAAGCTCACAGGTAACCAGCATATTCATCAACTCGGCCAAGGAATTCTGAAGTTTATGCATGTGGTAATTCATGATGAATTGCCCATATGCATCAGTCAAGGATTGCAGAATAATATGATTCTGCAAATCCAAGTCCAACTTCACACCGAGCTTCTCAAGCTCTTCCATGTCCTTGATCATTGTCAGACAGTGATCTTGGACTGACTGCCCATCATGCATCTTAGCCTTAAAAAGTCATTTTGTGACTTGATATTTGGCTGCGCGACTCTGTTCACCAAACATCTCCTGTAGGTGAGCCATCATTTGGCGAGCAGTCCCGATATCTTCATGTTGGCGCTGGAGCTCATCAGACATCGAGCCCAACATGTAGTATCTGGCCTTATTATCTTCGTCAATCCATTTTTCCAGAGACGCTCTCTGTTCAGTGGATGGACGAGCTGGTAAGGTGGGAGGGTCCTGGTCCAAAACATGTGTTAACTTCTCTGAACCCAAAACAATTTTGTAGTTCCTGAGCCAATCTTTATAATTGGGTCCAGTCAGTCTATGTGTGTCTAGGATACGTGCCAGTGGGTTGGACGCAGACATTTTCCTGTAGAGAGTCAAAGATTCTAGTTAGATACTGTAATTTTGACTTGACCAATTTGTTTAGGAATTTTATTTTTAAACAAATTAGCTCCCACTATTTTCTCGGATCCCTACACTCCCTCTGTAGAGATGCAAAAATCTCCGCGATTGATGATTTCTAGTGGGTGGTGCGGTCTCACCAACTGACTCATCACCTCACCTAACAGTTATTGGTGATGGGTTAGCCAATGAGTGAACAACTCTTGTTCAATGATTCTCTAATCATGGTGCACCCAAACTTGGTCTCTAATTCATGATTCTCACCGTATCCGGAATATTGATCCACTCCTTAGTTAAGTCAGACCCACCATTTGCATAGACTGGGTTCCTAATTGAGTCTCTCACCGTATCCGAATATTGAGCCCAACTCATCCTCCAGCCCATAGCATCCAATGCCTAATAGACATGGTTGCATCTTCCCGGTGCAACTGAGCCACTGTATCCAGCCGAGAACAATCAACTCCGGGAAGGGCCCGCACGTCTACAATGGTGGAAGACCTCGGACTTAATCTTTTCTTAGGGAGAATTGATTCAGGTCTCATTAAACTAGACTTGGCTTAGTCATAACAATTATGACTAACCTAGTGGCATGGGTCAGCTCGGATTATTGACCACCTCAGATCAGAACTGTGTCAACAGATATGGCCAGGTAAGTGAGACCGGTGGAAGGAATATGCCGTTAACTCGCACAAGAATGCATTCAGGTCGAGTAGCTTCCAATTAAAAACCAGTCGGTCGTCTGTGCCAAACTTACCTTAGACACCAAATTGTTGAGTCAGAACAATTGGGTTAGCCTATAATCCAGACTCTAACCTCTGAGCCTAATTAGGTCTTGCTTGATCGTGACTCGATCTTGACCAGACTTAATCCTATTAGGCTGGTCAATTTAAGCATTGTTGATCCCATCTAACCAACTCTTGATTCGGTTTGATCAACCGCTTAGACCTAATTGAGCTACCCAAGCCCGAACCCAGTATTATGAATATGTCTTAGATCTGAAATTCTCAATTTTAGACCTAATTAATATTCCATAAACTTAATTCTTAATTAAGTTGGGTTCATAAACAAAATATGCACAATAAATCCTAGGGTTTCAGGATCTAGGGTTTTGCAGAAAGTAAGTTTTGGGTTTCTGATTAAGGACGAACACGCAGCACCCCTACACGTCATAAGAACACCCCATCGAATGGGAAGAGAGGGCCTTTAAACCCTTCTTCGTTCTTATGACCGGATGGCCAAGAGGAACACCTTAATCAGGAACATGTAAATCTACAAAACAGTTATAGATCTATATCATATATCTCATATACAAATTTAGATCTAATCAAGGCATATTTTGCATACATCTCATGTATCAATTCATGCATGTTTTCAGATCTAAATTATCACATAATAATCTAAAAAATTAGATTTAAATTGATCTAATCAAAATAAATTCTAATCTAGACAATTATGTAGAACTATTCTACAATTAGTCTAGTCATGCATCTATCATATCTCATATGATATTTAAAATTAAATAATTTTTATTTGCTGTTTATCAGATGTTATTATAACACTTATAATATCAAAAAACAGTAAATAAGAAGATCTAAAATATGATTTAATCAGATTAAATCAAAGACATGCAAAACTATTCTATAGAACTATTCTATTCTAGAACTAGTCATGCATATCTTCATGTTCTTAGATCCAAATCATTTAATTTTAATTTTTCTGATTTTAGATCTGATCACATCTCATGTGACATCTAAAATCACTTTATTTTCTAATTAAAATAAAATTAAAATTAGATCTAAACAATCTAGAACCATGGCTCTGATACCAGTTGAAGGGAAATCCTGATTTCCCGGTCCAGGTTCGTCCAGATCTGATTAGATCAAGAGATATATTTCAAAAATTTTTCTCTTGATCTTAATCAGATCTTGATATGTTTCAGATCTGATTCTTATTATTTTAATAAATAAAATAAAATAAGATAAATTAAATCAAATTCAATTTACCTGATTTGGGTAATCCTATTACCCTGTAGATGATCCTGATTGCAGCGGAAGGTTCTGGATCTTAGCCACGCAAGCGCCTGGCCTCTACCGATATCCACTGGGTTGGATCTGGAGATCCTCTTCTTCTCTATCACACCTCCAAAAATCAGATCTGGATCTGATCTGGAGGATCTTCAAAACTCTTTTGAAGATCTGCAGTCGTCCTTGCAGCAGCGCAGCCTTCTTGCTTTTGATCGCCTTTCCTTGATCTGAATCGCACCAAACTAAAATCCAAAACACCTTTTGGACGTGGAGAGGAGAAGAGAGATGGCATGGAGAAGGAGGGGAAGGCAGCCTTGGGGCGTGGGAAATCTCATTCTCACTTAGGATTGGGTTGGGCGCAGGGTCTTTTTATAGACCTTTGTGATCCAACTCCTCTTCCTCTCAACCAATCACAACCCTTTGTGAAATCAGATCTAAATCTGATTGGTTGGAATAGAGACCCTGGATTCCCCTTAGAGGGTGCCTAAGACCAGTCAAACTGGATTCTTAGTAGAACTCTGATTGGAATCCAAAAGGGAGGTGGAGTCCTTGTCCAACAAGGACTCCTAGGCGCCTCCAACTTGGGCGCACGCCACCCTTGGCGTGCGCCCTTCTCCTTGCCAGGTTCTGGCAGGGGGACAGGCCCCCACCAGTTCTCCAATAGGTGCATGACATGTGGATCAAAAGTCAAAGGTCTATGGTCAACGTTTGACCAGTCAAAGGTCAACTTTTGACCAAAGTCAAAGAACAAAAATGGCAGGTGACCAAAAATGGCAGGTAATGTCTTACAAATAAGACAACCTATTCTGACTTGGACAACCTCCAGTTAGACCATATGAAGGCCTCTGATTGAGCACAAACTCCTTTGGCTCAGTCAGGACAACTTATTTGTGATAGTAAAAGAAGAACGTTAGGTTCAATCGAGTGCTAGCACGATTTCCTTGAACCTAATTGAATCTCATTCAGATCAATTGAACTAGATCAGTTCAATTGATGATCACCAGATTCAAACCCTTGTTTGTGTGACCCAGTTAGGTTCAGTTCTGTATGGTAATGGGATATGTCATGATCTCTATCATAGACATCATCGAAACTCCTTTCGATGGATCAGAACTCTTCTGATTCGAACAGCTAGAATGATCGATCATCTAAATCATTCTAATTGCTCCCAAAATCCACCAGTGACACCTAGCAGTATATGGTGGCAACCCATCAGAGCTGAATGCGAACCTCTTGGTGCAGCTACCTGTGTGATTAAGTTCTTCTATCTTGAGCCCCGATCAGATTAGGGTTAAGGTAAACTCGTCAAACCCTAGTCTCTGTCATATGATGTAATCATTCGATTCGAGTCCAATGTGAAAATCTAAATAGAAACTCTTTCTATTATTTCACTCTACCATGGCCATGGGCTTCTGGACTTGATTCTCATGATTATCATAGGGCTGCTCCTCTACCACCGAGGTAGATAGATCCCATCTTGATGCAATCCAGTTCCTACAATGAACATGCTATAGCCAACATACACCTCAGGGTTCCATATGGCTAGGAGACCGAGTAATGGTGTAGTCAAACTATAACACCCTCAAGGTGAACTGCCGATGCATCTCAGGTCAAAGAACCAGACACACTACTGCAGCATCGAGTCAGTCATTGACGAGAAGGTAGACTTCCTAATGACTACTCGAGGTGGTCACGCTCAGTGCCCTCGTTCTCTAACGAGTATCTGTACTCTCGCTCGGTGTCTCCACACCGTAGACTCAAGACTCATCTACTAAAGAGAAGCGATCGTACACCAACCTTCCGGATCAATCACCATCCTCGTGATGATCCTATGGTCGGGAGCTGTTTATGAGTTAATAATGATTATTCATGTCTTAAATTTTCAACTCTTGAAAATATGAATTATCATTACCATTAACTCAAAGGATGTATCACAGACACTAAATACACATATGTGATAGAAAATAACCCATTTATTGATTTAGTCAAAATTATAATTTTGCCCCTAGAAGTGTATTACAAGTGTCAGCCAATTCTGGCTTCTAGGGCACATATATCTAACAAGGACGAAGGTCGTCGGAGTTCTTTGCCCTTACTATGATGACGGTTCTTCCTCCTATTCCTAGCAAGGACTGTAGGGGCTGCAAAAGGGCCATTGAAGAGCCGCTCCTCACATCCTGATTTAAGTCAAACCAGAGGTCTTTGCTTTAGCTCTATATTTAGGATGAGATTTCCTTCTGTCCTAATAGGACTATAGTGAGCTCCAATAAGAACCATTGAAAGGACCTCTCTACCGGCATTCGACTTAAGTAATCGAGCTTCGCTTTTAGCTCAATGTTAGGATAAGGTTCTCCTCTTGATTCCAATAGGATATCAGGGGCATAAAAAGGATCGTTGGAAAGGCCTTGCTCTCCATATCTCAGCTTAGTAATTCGAGGTTCTTCGCCTTTACTCATGTTAGGAATGCCCGATTTTCTTCTATTTCTAAAAACTATAGGAGCACAAAGAACCATGGAAAGGGCTTTTCTCCTTACATCCCGACTTAAGTAACCAAAGTCTGGTTCGCTTTAGCTCAATTTTAAATGAGTTTCCCCTCCTTTCCATAAACCAAAACTATAAGGACGACCAAAAGGATACGATTAAGTAAAGGACCTCATTCTGACATCCGCACTTAAGTAACCAAAGATTTTTGCTATAGCTCCAATATTAGGATGAGGGATAACCCCTCCTATATCCTAACAAGAACCTAATACGAGACATTAAAAGGGCCATCTAGAAATAAGGCCTTAACTTCCTGCCATACCCGACGTAAGTACAGAGTCTTGCGCTTAGAGCTCAATTGCATAGAACAAAGGAAAATCCCTCGCTTAACCATAACAAGACTACTTCCATTAATGACAAGCAGATTATTGGAAGCGTTATTTCCTTTATCATTAAGTTTGAACATGCCAAGATTGAAGATATTAAAAAATAAAAGGGATTTTATTCAAATAAGATTATTATAGTACAATGCTTAAGTTCTTCGAGGCTCCATGGGCATGGGAGATTGGTGCTGTCTGAGCTTTTCTCAAGTAATAAGATTTTCAGGCCGGAATGACTCTTTGACTTCGCTAAAACTTCTCAGTTAGATGAGCTTTTTTGATTTTGATGTGTGAAACGCTGCTCAGTGAAGTACTTAAGTCCCCTACTTGAAATACTTTGCTTTGATTCTAGAGTTATAGTTAGCAAGCCACTTCGTTTGGGTTAATAGCCATCCAAATCTTGAACTTTTTCTCATTTTTCTTATAAGATCAACTGGTTAGCTCTGAGGTTCCATGCGAGATTCATTGCTCATTGAATGGCACAGACCATCCTTGATGGGTTAGCTTGAGTTCTATCGGATGGACTGCTTTCCATTCAAAGGCTAAGACGAATGGGTCTTCTCCTGATTGCGTCTTTGTAGATAGTTCGGTATGTCCATAGGACATTGAGTAAAGTTGTCACCCAGTTCCACTTGCTCTTCTCAAGCCTTGTCATTTGCAATTAACAGGTTTATGTTAGTCACTTCTACTTCCCATTCACTTACGATGAGCTACTGACTGAAGTTGTAGGAGATGTTCAAATCTTCATAAAACTTTAGCGTTAACTTTCTTTAGCAAATTATCAATCCATTGTCTGTAATAAGGGTGCGGGGCAGGCCAAATCTACAAAACAATTATTTTCCAAACAAAGTCTTGATATTTGCTTTCAGAAATCTTTGCCAGGGTATCGACCGTCGATCCATTGGTAAAGTAGTCGATCGCAACTAGATAAACTTTTATTGTCTGGATTGCCATTCGGAAAGGGGCCAATAAGCCATCCTCAGTGGTGCAAATGGCCAAGGACACTTAGTTTGGGTAAGCTCGATCGGCTGTCTTTGTATATTTGCATTTCTTTGATAGCGACGTACTTTCTACATATTCGATCATCTCTCTTTTTT
>QRFJ01001109.1:308992-491070 GCA_006176705.1 Cocos nucifera | reverse complement strand
AATAGGCTGAGTGAACATTGGAGATGCCTTACACCTGGTGTTCATCAAGATATTAGAATTATCATTCATTATATGATGACTTGAATGTATCCCTCTAATGGTGGTTAGGTTGACCAACCAAAATTGGGCTTAATCATTCGTTGGTTAGATGCAATTAGATGCACCAAGTATGATCATATTAATGGTTGGACCTAACCGAGACTTTTAGTGGAGGCACCTTATGCCTGCTGAAGAGGTGCATGAGGCAAAACAAAATTATTAGAAATTATTTGAAAAAAAAAATAGTTGAAAATTTACCCATAGGTGCACACGGGTTAGCTAGAGCTTTCCTCGGGCCCATATGCAATCTGTGTGGATTCTAGTACCTTACTAAATAAAGTAACAATTGAAGGTAGAGATTACCAATTTGTATAAAATAATGGAAGAACCTTTAGACTAAAGTTCAAGTCTTCAGGCTTAAAGTCATTCATATACATTAGGTCATTGTTCTCTTTTCTTTAGATTAAGGCTAAACCCTAATTGCTTCGATCACTGTCAGACAGTGTTGACTTATAGGACCCAACTTCAATAATCAATATCAAAAGTTAAATTTGGTTTAGTAGTATGAATGGGTTCGTGCTGGGGCTTCTAAGTCCAGTAAAAATAAAATGTCTAAGGCTAATGCAAATCATACAAAATGCTTCTACTATTAGAATTAGGGTCATAGGAAGAAGTATTGTTTTGAATATTTTGCTTTCCTTAACCATAATAGGCTGAACAAGAGAAAGAAGCAAGAGTTGCTTATCAAGGATGTTATATAATAACACCTTGAAATTGATGGAATCGGATCTAGGATTTCAGAACTAGATCTTGAAAGTTTTTCAACATCGGGCAGCGAAAAACTAAAATAAATCAAAATTTATTTATAAAAAATAGAGAATCCCTAGATCTAAGATCTCATTATATGATTATGGTATGAGATTAAATTAGAAATTAAAAACATAAAGAAAGAAGAACATGTTGATCATATCAATATGCATTTACACTACATATAATGTAGGTATATAAAAATAGATTAGATCTGTATTACCTATGCAATTTAGATATTCTAACTTGCTGATCCGGGCTTGAGGATGATGCTCTAAACTGCACACATGTCCGGTATCTAAGAGATGTCCACACGAGATCACGAACTCCTATCAGAAGTTTTTATGCAAGAAATCAGTATAGTATGTTAGTACTGTGCTGATCCTTCTTCGATAGTTGATCCATTGTTTTCTTCTTCTGGATTTGAACTCCTTCAAAAAATAGAAGGAAGAGCAGAGATTTAAGATTGGAGACACTTTCAAAAAAAATTAAAAGGAGGAGGATAAGAGAAGAACAAAGCAACCCTAGAAGAAGACCTTCTTCTTCTCTATTCTCTCACCTAGACACCCAGATTAGTGTCTATGAAAATCCAATGCCCAAGAGGTCTCTCACCCTGGTATTTTCACACCCAAAATCACTCTCCAGGTTCTAGAACATGTCCAAAAATTTGCCCAAAATTCTTCATATATAATGAGTTATAGTGGAGTCCTTGTTGGGTCAAATTCTTAGACTAGGAAAGAACAAACATGGCAACTAGTTGCGGCACCCAACACTTGGGTGACCCTTATTTTTTTTTGGCATGGACCACCTACATTTGTCATACAAAAATTCTCTAATTCCCTTGAAAATTCTAGAGAAAAATAAGGAATATAGGTGGCAAAAAGGGAGGAGGAATTTTGATTGCAACAAACTCTATCAAATAGAGTTTGATTTCAAAACAACTCTCCAAATTTGACTTGGTTCATAACCACTTGCCATGTAAGAAAGAAGGAAGAGAGTTGGGCATGCGTGAAGGCCTGAGAGAAATAATTTTTCATAAACAAAATTCTAAAAAATAGGCATGGGGGCGTGGGATATAGGTGGCACAAGAATATGGATCCTAGTCTCACTAGGATTCCATGTTTGACTTGGTCAAATATGATTTCTCAAACCAAATCAAATCATAATTAATTCAACTTAATTAAATTAAATTAAATTAAATTTTAATTTAATTTATTAATCAAATCAAAAAATCAGACCCAAGTCCTAGTTGAACTAGGACTAATTCTTTCTTGCACTTGGCTTATCCAATAAACCAATTGGACTTGATCTAATCAAGCCAAAACCAAATTTAATTAAATTATATTTAATTAAAATTAATTTTATCCCTCTAGTTTAATCAAATTAAGTTAATTAGCAATTGAATTACTAATCAATCCTCCTGCAACACTTGCACTAGGTTAAACATCAATCGTATTGATCATTTGACCTTAGAACGATTCATAATCATTTATTAACCATTTGATCAGATCATGAACTCTAATGCATGTGACCCCATAGGTTCGAACCTAAGCTGATTGTACAAAAATAAATTTTTGTACCAATTAAAGCGACCATCTAGCAATGATATCCGATGGCTGGATAGGTTGAATGTATAGAACAAATATCCTTAGAACCCATGTAGATATAGTTTTCATATAATTCATCCCCTTGACCAAAATGCTCGTAGGACACCTTAGAGTTAAACTATCAACTCTGATCAGGTTGTCCATATTGTATTTCAAAATATCAAATCCATCTGATGGATTACCCTGGTCAAGATTTTGCTATATTGAAATACAGTGATACATTCTTCTCCAACTCTTGGAGTGATCAATTCCATCTTGATTACACACTGACTTTGTAAGTACTTGACTGTGCCCAGAAGCTTTTCGCTACTGAATTAGAAATTTAGTTAGTCTGGTACCAAAATACAGTGAGTTGCTTGCAAGCCACTGAGGTAATCTCAGGTCTAAGGGACACTTATACCTATATCCCATTAGAGACATTCTCGATAGTAAAATGCTCTAGAGTTGGTCACGTTCAATGATGATGTAGCCTTACATCTCACCTGTATGCCATACTAGTGTCTCCACACTCGTTGGTTAAGAGGACAACCAATCTATATGGTATATAGCGATCTATGCTCAATAGATGCTGTCATCATAATTAACAGCCTATCATTTAGTCATGAACAATTTTAAGGACTAATCGATAAATCCTTTCTTTATCGAACCTAAATAGTCCTAAGGACTTCATGACAATAATGAAGTTCGTTAGAAGATGAAAACTTATGATGAAAAATGTCAAAAATATATTTTATTCATTAATAAATTAATTACAATTATAATGTAGCTCAACCATCAATAGGCTAATGATTGGTTTTGGAATATATTTTTCAACAACTCCCACTTGTCCTAAAGCCACTCGGCATAGTATCTAATACCCATCTTCAACTTATGGTTATCAAAATCCTTTATCGCCAGGGCTTTAGTAAAGGGATTAGCCAAGTTCTTCTTTTCGTCGATCTTCTGAAGGTCGATATCACCTCAATCCACGATCTTCTAGTTCAGTTGGAAACAGCGTAGTATGTGCTTCATCCACTGGTATGCTTTTGATTTCTTCGCTTGAGCAATGGCACCAGTGCTGTCATAGTAGAGTAGGACCAGGCTATCAAGAAAGGATGCTACTTCGAGCTTGGTGATGAATGTTCTCAGCCATACAGCTTTCTTCATGGCATCTGATGTTGTGATGTGCTCTACTTCACAAACAGAGTCTGTCATAGTATGTTGCTTGGAACTCTTCCAACACATGGCTCTACCATTCAGAGTAAAGATATATCCCGACATGCTTCTACTATCATCATGATCAAATTGAAAGCTAGAGTCTATAAACCCCATAAGTTTTAGATTTGACTCACCATAAACCAACCATTGGTCCTTAGTATTCCTCAAATACTTAAGGATGGCTTTAACCACTTTTCAATGATTTTCTCTAGGATCAGACTGGTTTCTACTCACTACTCCTAGTGAGTATGCTACATCTGATCTCGTACATATCATGGTGTCCATGATAGATCCCACTACCAAAGCATATGAGACTCTACTCATACTCTCTCTCTTTAAAAGTTGTCAGACAATCCTTCTTAGAGAGAAAAATTTCATGGTCTATCGGGAGATAGCCCTTTTTGAAATTCTTCATGCTGAATCTCTTCAGCATAGTATCTATGTACGTGGACTGGGATAATCCAAGCATTCTTTTAGATCTATCCCTATAGATCTTCATCCCTAGGATGTAGGATGCTTCATCCAAGTCCTTCATGAAGAACTATGATGATAATCAAACTTTTATTTTCTGTAGTACAAGAATGTCTTTCTTAATTAAGAAAATGTCATCCATGTATAAGATAAGGAATACCACTACTGGACCATTTGTCCATTTGTAAATGCAGTGCTCTTCTCCATTCTTAACAAAGCTATACATTTTGATTACCTTATCAAAATGCATGTTCTAAATTCGAGATGGCCTAGACCCATTATCAAATGCCTTAATGGAAGACTATGACTCAATTATCCTCATAACTTTATCATTTTTAAGGATCTAATAATTTTAGAGGATTTAAATTATTAATAATTTAAGAATAGAGAATACATGGATCAAATTGCTCCCACTGACTTCACCAAGTCAAATCCTTCTACTGACTTCTCAAGTCATAGATGAGAATTAGGATCAATTTCGGTCTATGGGCACCTAATTCAGTCTCACTTAATAAAATCAGTCTCACTGATTTTTTATGTGACATGGGTTAGCATAAATCCATGAGTAACCTAATCAAAAGTTGATTAACCACAATGGCCAGGTAAGTGAGATTAATGGGAGGGTCTGCCAAGGCTTGCCTTAGACACCATAAAAAATGACCAAGTAAATGGGCTGCCAATTAAAAATCATCGATTTGAAAATGTCAGGCTTATCTTAGATACCAATCAATTTATCGATTTTGATTTGGTCTACTTAAAGACTCAAGCTTGACCGATGAGCCCTAATCAGTATCCATTTGTTAAATGTATGGACTTTGATCAACTATAACTATTGAATTGATCTATAAAAAAGAAATGACCTAATCTTAATTAACTATTAATTAGATTTGATTAATTTCTTAACTTTGTCTATATTTAATCTAACCATAGGTCTAACCCAGTTAATGACCTGATCAAAGCTAACCCATTATCTTTTAACCCATGTTTTATGAAATTATCTTAGGATCTTCAAATTATAAATCAAGATCCTAAACAATTACTTAATTCTCAATTAAGTTCGAGGCTTATGAGTTAAGGTTTGGAACCTCAAAACTATTTTTTAATTTTAAGTTTTAAAATATTTTTAAATTTTATAAATTATTTATTTTGAATCAAATTCAATTCATGGTTTTAGATCTGATTTATTTTAATGTTTGGATCATATCCTAGGATTTTGAATCTAGAATTTTATAAAAAATAAGTTCTCAATTTAAATTTTATAAAAATAAATATATCAAATATATAAATTCTAGATTCAAAAATAAAGCTACATATCATGATATGCAACTAGAGAATGTAGATCAGAATATGAAACACATCATATGGATCTCATCTAAATGATCAAAATCAGATCTTAAATCATTTAATTTTAGATCTAAAATTTAAAAATAAATCATAAATTATTTTAGATCTTATCTAATATATTTATGATTTAGGTTATTCAGGTTAGCACATACTAGGACAATCTCTCCACTGTAAGGGATAAATCTTACAGCAGGACAATCTTATAATTAGTATGTACGATCCAACATTATTTAGATCTAATTTAAATAATCTTAAATAAATATAACATCTATTTATTTTAGATTTAAAATTAAAAAAATAAATCATAAATTTTCTTAGATCGTAACTAATTTATTCATGATTCAAAAATTCAGATCAGTACATACTAGGATAACCTTTTCATTGTAAGGGGTTAATCTTACAATAGGATAACCTTATGTTAGTATGTGCAATCTTTAATTTTTATTTTTAGATTTATTTTAATGCAAACATGATCATGTCATAAAAGAACCTAGATACTTTGATGCCACTGATGGAAAACATGTAGGGTTTCATGCTTGTATTTTAATTTTTTTTTGAAATCTAATACAGTGGAAGATGTAGGTTAAGCTATTTAATCTACTAATACATATGATTTAATTACTAAACCCTACATCTAAGATCTACAACATGTCATGATATAATCATAAATCTAAAAATTAAATAAGGATGGTTAGTATTGATCAAATCAATACCTTGATCTAGAACTATTCTAGAAATCCTAGATCATGTCTAGGTCAGATAAAAGATCAAATCTTATATCTTTGCAAGGGTCGAAAATACTACAGTTGAGTCCCAATGTTGTTCTTTATTGCTTGGAGTCACATAGCACGTTCGATCTCTATAGATAATCCACACAAGATTGCAACATAGATTAGATGTTCGTCGAATGAAGATCCGCTCGAAGTGCTAGCTTCTAGCGGATTCCTCCTGATGGTCAATCTAAAAAATATTCTCGAATCTCATGGACACTCTAAGAGATGAAAAATATAAGAAGGATCAAAGAAAAAGTTCAACCCTTTGATCTTCCAAAAATCAAAAAATAAAAGGCTAAGAAAAAATCCTAAGCAAAGGCACATCTTCTCTTTCAGGACATCAACCATTGATGTCCTTAATACATCTCCATGTTAGGACAAAAGGAGACCTTCTTCTCTAGAATTTTTCATGCTTCCAAATCTCTCCCTCTTTGATTTTTCTCATAGAAAAGTGACACAAAAATTGAGAAGAAAAAGGTTCTCAAAAGAATCCTACGAGAAGACCATTTTTTCTTCTCTTTCTTCTCGTCGGGACATGATAAAATCATGTCTCTTAGGGATAAACCCGCTCCTGCTGAAGTTCGTTCAAAATATCTTACCTTTGAATTAGCCCATCCGGTATCAACAACTAGGGATGGGCTTCTACCGAATCTGTAAGACCTTCCAAACACCTTCAGCAGTCGGACTCTTGCCAGACTTCTCCTTTAGTCGAACTCCTTCAACAGTCGGACTCCTAAGGACTTCTTCTTCAATCGGACTCCATCAATGGTCGAACTTCGGATAGGCTTCATCGCCAATTGAACTCTTATCGAGCTTCTTTGCCTGTCGAGCTCCTCTCAGACTTCTCTTACCAGTTGCCTAAAAGGCCTCAGCACTGACTCATGATATGGCAAATGATGGTCTAAGCACAGCTGATCTCAAGAACCTCCAAACTCCTCTAGAATGGTGTTAGCTAAGAATTCTTCGTTACCTGTGGCTATCCTATCCAAACTTGAGTTGTCAGACTCCAACGGACTAGCACGTCACGACCCTCCATAATAAATCCCATGTGGCCCTGAACGGCCTACTACCAGATGGTTATGGCTATCACTATCAGTTTGTTACAAACTCCACCTATATAAGGGATCTTTCAAATATGCCTTCTTCCCCAAGCTCTTGATTTCTTTCTAAAAATTTTGCTAAAATCTCTCTGAGCACTCCATTTCTATTAGTCGAAAGAGCTAACTTGATCATCCGAGGGTCTTGTCGAAGCCACCACCCCCGACTCTGGATGAGACTTATTTTGTAGGTCACCAACGGTGACCTCATCTTCTTTGACTCCAACCTCAATTTTGGTGACAACCAGATTTTGTACCAACAGGATTGGTGCTGGAGGAAGGGATTCTCCTCTCATTCTTAAGGTTCTCTTATTCTTAAAGGGATGACCAGCAGAGATTTTTCTTTCTTTGATTCAAAGTTTTCTTTCCAGAAAAGATGCCTTCCAGGAAGGCTTCAACCCGACGATCAATCACCTCCATGGTCAGATCTCATCCAAATCTGCCCATCCTTATTTTGTCTTTTACATCTTGAGCTCCACCAGCTGTAATGGTGGATGTAAAGCAGTTCAACCTATTGGTCCAACAAGTTCGCGGCCTCACTGAAGCAGTGCAAACTATGCAGTAATAGTAGTCTCCAACATCGATTCAGCTGGAGCAGACTTCTCCAAAACCCTAGAACCCAGTCTAGGGATGACCGACTTAGGCAAGTTGGCCGATGACCTCCGAAAAGGAAAAGCAGAGGATGGAGAGCTCTTACTCTGATCATGACTCAACCTTAAGTGGAACTCTACCCCCATTCAGCCAGAAGACTTTGGAGATCCATGACCGTAAGAACCTCCTAGACCAAAAACTATAGAAAATGAACCGACGGATCGAAGAACTCTACCATGCTTTCTCCTCCTATGACAACAACATCTGCACTGATCCTTCTTTCTCTCAAAAAATTATGCAGAAATCGATCCCATCGAACTTCAAGCTCCCCTAGTTTGATAGCTATAATGGGACCACTGATCCGATTGACCATCTAGAGGCCTTTGGACTATGATGTTGCTCCATGGTGCATCGAACATCATTCTGTGCCAAGCTTTTTCTTCTACTTTGAAGAAAGCAGTAAGAAACTGATACTCGATGCTGAAGTCGGGTATAATCTTTTTCTTCGATCAAATGAGCTACCAGTTCATAGCTCATTTCGTCAGCAGCTAGTGCCCAACGTCGAGTTTCAGACTTCCTCATTAACATCAAGCAGAAGGAAGGGGAGTCCATCCGAGCCTATGTCATCCGATTCAACACTGCTGTGCTGGAGGTCCATAAATTGGATCAGTCTATTGCTATGGCCGTACTGAAGGATGGCCTTTAGAAGAATAATCTACTGTTCTCCCTAGAGAAGAAGTATCTCAAGAATTTTGCTGATATGTTGGCTCGAGTTGAAGGTTATGCTCGAGTAGAAGAAGCCTTTAAGGCCAAGGATAGTGAAGCCATTGGAGAGCAGCGAGCAGGCAAATCAAGTATGCCCGTAGTTGAAGAAAAGTTGAGCGAAGCTTGGCCATGCTTCAGAACTCTCCCTGAGTGTAAGCAAGTTCGAACTTCTCTCCGGGCTCTAAGACAAAGAAGCCCTGATAGAAGGGCTCAATGGGGATCCCCCCTCAGAAGGTTTCACAACTACGCTCCCCTCAATGCTCCAAAAATTCAGGTGCTGATGAAAATCAGGGAGCAGTTGCCGAGGCTAGAAAGAATGCACACTCATCCCAACAATCACAATTCTAACAAGTTTTGCCTCTATCATCATGACCATAGACACGATACTGAAGAATGCATTCAACTTCAAGACAAGATTGAGGAGCTCATTAGGTGGGGCAAGCTCGATCAATTCCTACGACATCGGCCTGAGGGATGGCAAGATCGGTCGAGGGACCCCCCACCCTTAGAATTGCCAAGAGGGAGGAGCAACAAGGAGATCGACCCCCACTTGGCATCATCAACACCATCTTTGGGAGACTTTGGTGAGGGGAGGCTAGCAGATCGATGGAGTTCATGAAGAGACGGAGGACTGAGGAGCCCATCACTTTCACCAACGAGGATGCCCAAGGGATCCAATTTTCATATAACGACACGGTTGTAATCTCTTTAAACATTGCTGACTATAATGTATGCAACATTCTGGTAGATAATAGAAGCTCCACCGATGTTTTATTTTATGATACTTTCTCTAAAATGTCTATACCCAATAACCACCTAGGATCTATAAACTCTCTACTGGTGGGCTTCACTAGCAATGTTGTGATAGTTGAAGGAATAATAATGCTATCTATGGCTACAGGGCAAATACCCGAAATAGGCTAGGCACATGTCAACTTTTTGGTAGTATAGGCTCCATCTACCTATAATGCCATTTTTGGCCAACTTGATCTGAATGCACTTTGGGCCGTGGTATCAACCTACTACTAGAAAATAAAGTTTTCAATATATAGAAAAATATGAGAGATCAGGGGAGATCAAACTTTGGCCAGGCACTGCTACTCCATCGCCTTACAAAAAGGAAGCCAACCCGACCCTTGCTCAGTTGATGGGCTAGATGTTTGCGATGATCTTATTGAGGAGCGGGGCGAGCCCATGGAAGATCTTGTAACCATCCCTCTGAATGATGGAAGTATGGAGCATACGATGCAGATCGACTCCAACTTGGAAGATGAAGTCTGAGAGCAGCTCGTTGCCTTCTTTCGAAAAAATGCTGACATCTTTGCTTGGATCCCAACAGACATGCCAGGAATTGATGCTGAAGTCATGGAACATCGATTGGCTATCGATCCTAAGTACAGGCCCGTGAAAGAGAAATTTTAAGACCATGCACCAAAAATGTAGAAGGCAATAGCAGAGAAAGTGGATAAGCTCCTCAAAGTCGGGTTCATCCGAGAAGTCCACTACCCAAGTTGGGTCTCCAATGTGGTCCTAGTCAGGAAGACCAACGACATGTAGAGAATGTGTATGGACTTCAAGAAGCTGAACAAGGCCTGTCCAAAGGATAGCTACCCCCTGCCCAGAATTGATCAGTTGGTGGATGCAATCTCAGGCCATGATGGATGCCTTCTTCGGTTACAACCAAATTCGGATGGCACTAGAGGACGAAGAAAAAACTGCTTTTATTACTGACCATGGTCTTTATTGTTACAGGGTCATGCCCTTTGGACTTAAAAATATAGGTCCAACCTATCAACACCTGGTTAATAAGATCTTCAAGAAGTAGATCGATCGCAACATGAAAGTCTACGTGGATGATATGCTTGTCAAGAGCCGAATCTCATCCAATCACATTGATGACCTTGAGAAAATCTTCAACACCCTTCGAAGATACAAGATAAAGCTAAACTCGACTAAATGCACTTTCAAAGTGACCTCAAAAAAATTCTTGGGGTTCATGGTCTTAAGGCGGGGGATTGAAGCTAATCTGAAGAAGATTCGGGCCATCCAGAAGATGACCGTTCCAAAATCGATAAAAAAAGTCCAATGCCTGACTAGAAAGTTGGCATCCTTAAACCACTTTATCTCAAAGTTGGTCGAGCGGGATATGCCCTTCTTTCACATCCTCAACCAACCAAAGAACTTTTGCTAGAAGGTAGAGTGCCAATAGGCATTTAAAGAACTCAAGAACTACCTTAGTTCACCCCCACTATTGGCAAAGCCCAAGCCTGGAGAAGAATTATTCCTATACCTGGTGATCTTCCTATTATCCTAGCAACGGTCCTGGTCAAGGAAGAGGCAAAAGTGCAATGATCAATCTACTATATGAGCCGAGTCTTGAGCAATGTAAAGATCAGGTACACTAAATTGAAAAAAATAACTTACGCTCTTTTGATTGCAGTCAGGAGACTTCGGCCCTATTTTCAGGGGCACACCATAACACTCCTCACCGATCAGTCCATCAAAGCAGTTCTTCATCGAATAGATGCTTTTGGAAGAATTACAAAGTGGGCTATTGAATTGACGAAATTCAACATAAACTATTAGCCAAGGCCATCAATCAAAGCCTAGATATTGGCCGACTTTATTATAGAGTGTACAATCCCGGATGATGCCGAACCCAAATAGAATAATGCCAGCATTCCATGGTTGCAGTCGAGCTCCAACGAAGAGAGAGCAAATCTTCCCGAAGGACTCTAGGCCCTGTATACGGATAGCTCCTCTAATGCCTCGGGCATAGGTGCTGGGCTTATCCTAGTCAACCCCGAGGGGGTCATTACCGAATATGCACTATGCTTCGAGTTTCCTACAACAAACAATGGGGTAGAATATGAAGCTTTGATAGTAGGGCTCAAGATTGCCAAGGAACTAGAAGTCAATCAACTTCAAGTCTACAGCAATTCGCAGCTGGTTGTGAAATAGGTCGGTGGTAGCTATGAAGCTCGGGAGGAAAATATGATGAAGTATCTTGAAAGTTTGAAGAGCCTAATCCTAGCCTTCAATGGCTTTGGCATCCAATAGATTCCAAGGATAGAGAATGCTAGGGCCGACCTCCTATCCAAGCTAGCCACACTCACCCTCAATGAACCTTCCAAAGAGGTATACTTTGAAGTGTTAAAATGTCCGAGTATGGAGGAACTACAATCTACAATGCAGATCGACCATGAGCCCTACTGAATTGATCCATTGATCGCTTATCTCAAAGATGGGACACTCCCCTATGATCTGAAGGAAGCTCGAAAGCTAAAAAATCAGACCTCCTGGTATATTCTATATGAAGGTAAGCTATACAAGAGATCATACTTCTTGCTATTTTTGAAATGTCTCTGACCTTCTAAAGCTGAGTTTGCACTGTGGGAAGTACATGAAGGAATCTATGGGAGCCATCTAGGTGCCGATCCCTATCTCATAAGCTACTTCGATAAGGGTATTATTGGCCTACTATGCATCATGATTGTGTCGAGTATGTTAAAAGATGCGACCGCTGCCAAAGAAATGTGAGCATACAAAGACAGCTAGCCTCTATGCTTACCCCACTAAGTGCACCTTGATCATTTGCACAATGGGGGATGGATGTACTCGGATCCTTTTCGATGGCATCCGAATAATGAAAATTCCTCTTAATTATGATCAACTACTTTATCAAATGGGTTGAGGCCGAACCTCTAGCAAAAATCACTAAAGCCAAAGTGTAGGACTTCATCTGAAAGTCAATTATTTGCAGACTTGGTCTGCCTTGGACCCTTATAACAGACAATGGGTGGCAGTTTGCTAGGATGAAGTTTGCGGAGTTTTGTGAAGACTTGAACATCTTCCATAACTTCACATCAGTGGCCTATCCACAAGCAAATGGTGAAGCATAGGTGACCAATAGGATCCTATTGTAGGATATCAAAACAAGGCTTGAAAGAGCAGGGAGGACTTGGGTGGATGAGCTCTACCCTGTACTCTGGGCATACCCAACTATCCAAAGACTACCAACTGAAGAAACACCATTTGCCTTGGCCTTTGGAATGGAGACGATCATCTCGATCGAGCTCAATCTCCTATCGGCATGGGTCGTGGTCTTCAATGAGCAGCGTAATTCACAAAATCTCAGAGCTAACCTCAACCCGTTAGAGCAAAAATGAGAAGAAGCTCAAGTTTGGATGGCTGCTTATAGATGAAGGATGGCTCGATACTACAACTTCAGAGTCAAGGATAAAGTATTTAGAGTGGGAGACTTGGTGCTTCGGCAAGC
The DNA here is from genome assembly GCA_006176705.1 of Cocos nucifera. Classification (NCBI taxonomy): domain Eukaryota; kingdom Viridiplantae; phylum Streptophyta; class Magnoliopsida; order Arecales; family Arecaceae; genus Cocos; species Cocos nucifera. The sequence continues at coordinate 478,100 of QRFJ01001109.1, read as the reverse complement.
AGCTATTTCTCAACCCCAGAACCAAGAGAAGCTCGTCCCAAATTAAGAAGGACCCTACAAAGTCAAGAAAGTTGTTTGGCCCGGGACATATTACTTAAAGGAGCTTGGAGGAGCCGATCTACCCCAATCGTGGAACTCGAAAAACCTACGAATATATTATCAATAATTTGGTTGCAATAAGATCCATCTACTTTAACACCCCAATCCCTATTATAAATTTGTAATAGTGAGAAACAACTTTTTGAACTTAGCTACGCAACAAAAATAGCCACGTTAGAAATAGAAGGAGAACCTCGTCCTAATGTGAGCAAAGTCGAAGACCTCATTAATCTAAGATGAGATGAGGGGAGAGGCCCTATCAACGATCCTAATGTGTCCCTACATCTATATTAGAAATAGGAGGAGAATCTCATCCTAACATGAGCAAAGTCGAAGGTCTCATTAATCTAAGACGAGATTAGGGGAGGCTCTATCAACGGCCCTAATGTGTCCCTACATCTATGTTAGGAACAGAAAGAGAACCTCATCCTAATGTGAGCAAAGCTAAAGGCCTAATTAATCTAAGATGAGATAAGGAAAGAGGCCCTATCAATGGTCCTAATGTGTCCCTATAGTCACGTTAGGAACAGAAGAAGAACCTCATCCTAACATGAGCAAAATTGAAGGCCTCGTTAATCCAAGACGAGATGTGGGAAGAGGTCCTATCAACTACCCTAATGTGTCCCTATAGCCACGTTCAGAATAGAAGGAGAACCGCATCCTAATGTTAGCAAAGCTGAAGACCTCGTTAATCCAAGATGAGATGAGGAAAAAGGCCCTATCAATGGCTCTAATGTGCCCCTACAGCCACGTTAGAAATAGGAGGAGAACCTCATTCTAACATGAGCAAGGTCAAAGACCTCGTTAGACTAAGATAAGATGAGGGGAGAGGCCCTATCAATGGCCCTAACATGCCCCTATAATCGTGCAAGGAACAAAAGAGAACCTCATCCTAATAGGAGGTAGGCCAAGGTCTCATTAATCTAGAACAAGAAGAAGGAAAAAGCCCTACCAGTGATCCTTATATGTATCCCCCGATGGCTACATCAAATATGAAAAGGAGAACCCCATCCTAGTTTGCAGAAGGGACCTCCATCTCGGCATCCACAATAAGCATCTCATTAGAAGACAGAACAAAGAAAAATGAGGTGAAGAAAGCAAAACCATTAACAAGCATTGAATTTGTATAAGAAAATGATGAAAATGATACAATTTTATTGCAAATATAAGTTCACTATAAGCAAAATAAAAGTCAGCAAGATCGATTATATGGAAAAAAAGAAGAAAAAAGACTGAAGCCCTAAGATGGATTGGACTCCTCAAACTTTGGGCTATCAGCCCTAGCCATCACCAAGGCTTGCTTTAGCCTAAGGATCTCTCCATTGATAAGTATCATAAATTCATCAATAAAAATATTGATTTATCAATTAATTTATATTTATTTTTAAATTATCAATCAATTTATACATATTTTTAAGAAATTAATATTTTTATTAATTAAAAAATAATTAAAATTAATAAAATTAAAAAAATAAAATATTATTATGAATAAAAAGAGCTCATTTTTTTGATCATAATGAAATAAGTTTGAAGCAAATCGAAGCTAAAATGGACTAGATATGAATTTTTTAAAAAAAAAATTAAAAAAAAATGGCTCAGCCGGCTCTGCAAGTCCAGCCACAAAGCCAAGCTAAGCCATCAAAGCCAACTCAATCGCAGAAGCCATCAGCCAGTCCAAATCCAATGGCCTAGGTTTCTTCCTACTTTGATTTGATTTTCCCAACTCTCCTTGATCACGATCCGATGGCGAACACCGCTCCATGCAGCGATCCAACGATCCAGAAAGCTCTCGACTTGATTAAAACATCCAAAACTTCGATCAATGGCTAAATTTTCTCCTGATTAATGTGATCGAATGGCCAGAACTTAATCCGACCTGATCTGGGCTTAAATACTTCCAATTTTGGCATTTTTTGGACCATTTGATCCCATTTGACGGTCAAATTTTACTCAAAGCAATAGAATTCATTCAGGACTCTTTTTAATCCAATTTTTATTAGAATTTTTTTAACTTTGATGATTAAAACTTCTTCTTAATCCCACATTATCCAACAATAAATCCTCCAAACCTCCAACACCTATAAATAAGGCCCCAGACCTCCAAATCAATTTATCTTTGGTTGAGGTTAAGCTTTGGTACAGGATAGAGCCAGGCTTTGATTAATGGCAGCTTTGAGGCAACTTGTATCGAGAGGAAAAGCTAGGCTTCTACGCCATCTTTCTACCAACGTCGATCCAAGATCAGAGATCAGCTTGTTTTAATTTTTAATTTTTTTCTTTATAAATTTTATATATTTAAATTTTAAAATTTTAATTAATATAAATTTTATTTTTATATACTTTAATTTTAGCTTTTTATTTTTAATTATTATTTTAATTTTTACTTTTTACTTTTAATTGCTCTTTATTTTTATGTAAGTAGATGCTAAGATCTAACTAGTAGATCTTAGTATCTAGTTTACTTTTTTGCATAATTTAATTTTTGCTTTATAATTTTAATTTTTAATTTTTGACTTCAAATTTTATTTTTAAATTATTTTTTTTTCAAAAATCAAAGATTTCAAATCAAAGCATTGCCTTTCCTATGGATTTGATCCGACTCACTACTTTCTACCCATTTTTAATTATTTCAAGAAGTTAGATTAAACTAATAAATATGGTATCTTAATGACAACATCACATTCTTATCAAATTTTTAGCACCATTGCCGACAACGATACCAAACACATGATAAGAGCGTGCAACGATGCCAAAAATATGATAAGAGCATGATGTTGTCATTAAGACACCATATTTATTAATTTAATTTAATTTCTTAAAATAATTAAAAGTACATAGATAGCAGTGAGTCAGATTGAATTCACAGAAAAGATAGTATTTTAGATTTAAAATCTTTAATTTTACAAAAGAGAAAGAGAGATTTTGAAAGTAAAATTAAAGTCAAAAATTTAAAGTTGAATTTAAATAGTGTAAAAAAATAAACTTGATACTAGAATCTACTAGTTAGATCTTAGCATCTACTTATAGTAAAATAAAAAATAATAATTAAAGTATAAAAATTAAATTACAATAAAAATACATGAAATTTAAAAAGAAAAAATATTAAAAATTAAAATAGGTTGATCTTTGATCTTGGATCAACATTAGTAGAAAGATGGTGTAGAAGTTTAGCTCTTTCTCTCAGCACTAGTTGCCTCGAAGCAGTCATTAACCAAAGCCTAGCTCTATCATGTACCAAAGCTTCATCTCAATCGAAGACAAATTGATTTGGAGGCCTGGAGTCTTATTTATAGGTGTTGGAGGTTTGGAGGATTTATTGCTGGGCAATGTGGGACTAAGGAGTAGTTTTAATCATCAAGTTTAAAGAAATCCTGATGAAAATTAGATTAAAAAATGTCTTGGATGAATTTTGTTGCTTTGAGTGAAATCTGGTCGTCAAATGGGATCAAATGGTTCAAAAAATACCAAAATTAGATGTGTATAAGCCCAGATCAGGTCGGATTAAGTTCTGGCTATCCGATCACATTAATCAAGAGGAAATCTTGCTGTTGATCGAAGTTCTAGGTATTTTAATCAAGTCAGGAGCTTTCTAGACTGTCGAATCGATGCTTGGAGCATTGTCTGCCATCGGATCGTGATCAAGGAGAGCAGGAAAAATTGAATCAAAGTAGGAAGAAACCCTGGCCATTAGATCTGGACCAGTTGATGGCTTCTATGGCTGAGTCGGCTTTGATGGCTTGGCTTGGCTTATGGAGCCTGTTGAGCCATTTTTTTTAATTTTTTTCTTTAAAAATTTATATCTAATCCATTTTAGCTTCGATTTACTTCAAACTTATTTTATTATAATAAAAAAATAAGCTCTTTTTATTAATAATAATAATTTTTTTATTTTTTATATTTTTTAATTAATAAAAATATTAATTTCTCAAAAATATGTATAAATTGATTGTTAATTTAAAAATAAATATAAATTAATTAATAAATTAATATTTTTATTAATGAATTTATAATATTTATCATATAAAAACTTGAAAGATCACGATACCATCATTAAAATATCATAATTATTAGTTTAATCTGACCTCTTAAAATAATTAAAAATAGGTAGAAAGTAGTGAGTCGGGTCAAATCCATAGGAAAGATAGTATTTTAGTTTTAAAATCTTTGATTTTGAGAAAAAAAAAAGAAAAAAAAAATTCTAAGTCAGAAAATAAATAAAGAGCAAAAATTAAATAGTATGGAATAATAAACTTGGTACTAAGATCTACTAGTTAGTCTTAGCATCTACTTACAGTAAAATAAAAAGTAATAATTAAAGTATAGAAATTAAATTGCTATAAAAATAAAAAGCTAAAATTAAAGTGCATAAAAATAAAATTTATATTAATTAAAATTTTAGAATTTAAATATTTGAAATTTAAAAAGAAAATGAAAAAAATTAAAAATTAAAAAAGACTGATCTCTGATCTTGGATCGACTTTGGTAGAAAGATGGTGTAGAAGCTCAGCTTTTCCTTTTGGCACCAGTTGTTTCAAAGCAGCCATTAACTAAAGCTTGGTTCTATCCTGTACCAAAGCTTTACCTCAATTGAAGATAGATTGATTTGGAGGCCTGGGATCTTATTTATAGGTGTTGGAGGTTTTGAGGATTTGTTGCTGGGCAATGTGGGACTAAGAAAAATTTTAATCATCAAAATTGAAGAAACTTTGATGAAAATTAGATTAAAAAGAGTCCTGGATGAATTCTATTTCTTTAAGTGAAATCTGACCGTCAGATGGGATCAAACGGTCTAAAAAATACCAAAATCAGATGTGTATAAGTCCAGATCAGGTCAAATTAAGTTCTGGCTATTCGATCATGTTAATCAAGAGGAAATCTAGCCATTGATCGGAGTTCTGGGTGTTTTAATCTAGTCAGGAGCTTCCTAGATCATTGGATTGCTGCATGGAGCACTGTCCGCCATTAGATTGCGATCAAGGAGAGCTGGGAAAACTGAATCAAAGTAGGAAGAAACCCTGGCCATTGGATTTGGACTGGCTGATGGCTTCTGCGGCTGAGTTGGCTTTGATGGCTTGGCTTGGCTTGGTGGCTTGGCTTGCGGAGCTGGTTGAGCCATTTTTTTATTTTTTTTCTTTTTTTAAAAAAATTTATATCTAATCCATTTTAGCTTCAATTTTCTTCAAACTTATTTCGTTATGATCAAAAGAATTAGCACTTTTTATTGATAATAATATTTTATTTTTTATTTTAATTATTTTAATTCTTTTTTAATTAATAAAAATATTAATTTCTTAAAAATATGTATAAATTGATTATTAATTTAAAAATAAATATAAATTAATTAATAAATTAATATTTTTATTAGTAAATTTATGATACTTTTTACACCCTCCAACTTAAGCTTTGCTCATCCTCGAGTAAAGAAAGTATTTAGTTTTAGTTACCTTTTAACTTAAGAGTTTCGAATTTTACCTAAGCAGTTTTCAAAATGGCCATTGATATTCAGTAGAGCTTAAGTGAGGTATGTCATTGGGGTATTAATATTTATCAATAAAAAATTAAATAAAAATTATTAAATTTTTTTGAACTTTTTCTAAATTATCCTACCTTTATTTCTGATTTGTCCAAACTTTCATATGGGTAGGTGTAGTATATTGCTACTTCCGCTCTTTATTTATTGATTTTTATTTTTACATTATCCATTTTTTGATATGAATATCATTGCTTACTTAGGCAACGAGATCCAGTTACTCAGTGAAAAACCAATATTTTTTTTTTAGCATTGTACCGCTATTGAGTGTCTTAACTTCTTAAGCTTTCTATTTGATCCATATAGCAAGTCTAAGGCCAATGACTCCCAAACCAGCTGGCTTTAGGGCATTAGATATAAAATATCCCTCGGGCTTACTAGCTCGAATCAAATAAGTTATGAATTAAGACTTACTTTACAATGAGCTTCTTCGTTCTTTCCATCTTTTGACATGAAACTCAATGCTTGCTTAGGCAAAGAGGTCCGATTACTCAATGAGAAGTACTTAAAAATAATTTTATTAAAATAATTATTTTATATAATTATTTATGTAAAAAAATATATAGTTATCCTACACAAGCCCATAAAAAGTAGACTTTTCTTTGATGCTAGTAGAAAAATTAAAAATGCTCAAAGAAAAAACTTTCTATGTTCTAGACTAAACTCTTTAATGAATTTTTTTAATACTTGATCCCTAAATATCTCATAAATTTTCTGATCTGTGCATCAATTTTCTTTTAAAAATGCTTTGATTCTTAAGCATATTCGGATGTCTAAATACTAAATACTAACTTCTTCGAGGACTTAAAAAAATTAAAAAAATTTATTATTCTTCCCTCCAAACTTAATCGACATTATCCTCAATGGAGAAGAAAAAATAAAGGGTGTAATAAAGAATAAAAAAGAATACACTTGACTCAATATATATGGTCCAGCACATGTCTTTGATAATTTGAGCTCTTCCTTCAACTTATTCAATATGTCCTAAAAAAAATAAACTAAAAAGATAAATTAGATGAAAGAACTAAATATTGGGTTGCCTTTCAATAAGTGCTAAGTTTACCATCTTCAGCTAGACACAATGCAGCTTACTATCCTGTGTCAAATACTGGATTAACAAATTTGAATGATTTTGGATTGTCAATCTCAGGAAGACTGTTTATGATCCCTTTATTAATATATTCATTGTTACTTTTAGGGACATATTTTGAGACCTCATTCTTAGTCTCTTATTTTTCAAGAATTTCTCCTATTTGTTCTTCTAAAATGCTCATAAATTGAGTTTTTATATTAGGAGTTAAATTTAATATAATGGATACTGAAAGGGTGACTAAAGGTGGGTTTAATTCTAGAGGTAAATTAATATGATCTTGCTTAAATAACTCCACTGGCTTTTCATTGTATGCCTCTTGATTTTTACTTGAAGAACCGACTTCTAGGATTGAAGGGAATAGGACTTTTGGTTTATAGGTCTCAAGTAAATCATCTATTCTCTTCTCCTCTTTATCTATCTTATTTAAACTAGAACTAGCATCAGTATTAGTTTCGAGCTTAGGTTCTTCTATGTGGTTAGTCTTAGTACTAATCTGTTCCTCTAAATTTTTATTTTGGCTAGCATTAGTACTAGCCTCTCTCATCTTATCTTGGTATGGGTCCATAAGAATCCTATAGCTTTTAAGTAAAGAAATTACTTTGGCATTCGCTAATTGGAAATTCTTAAGTGGGACATTAGATTGATAACTTAGCCCAGATGGTTGGTGGACAATGGTTGGATTATTTTTAAGAATCAGTTGGCTCGGTAATCAATCTAGTTCTCTCCTCATATTAGACTCAGCTAATTATTCTATTTGTGCTTCTAGCCTGACGATAGATTATTGTTGAGTCAAAATTAATTATTGCAGTTGGTTAAATCTATCGTCAGCTAGATTGGTCTATTGAGGAGGTGGATATGATGGCTGATTATAATATAATGGCTGAGTAGATTGACTAGGCTGACCACTATTATAGGCATAATTTTGATATTGGAGCCTATTCTGATAGTTTTGGATATATGAAATTTGGGTCTAAGCTTGAGTCTATTGAAGTATCCAAGAAAAATTATGGTGGTTGCTCCAACCAGAGTTATAAGAATTTAAAAATGGATCATTAACCAGCTTGCAGTAGCCTTAAGCAGCTTGGACTTGTTCTTGGATAAAAGCTGGAAACTATGCAGTCATAGGATATTCACTCACATGATGGGTTGGGCTAGCATAGATTAAACAAATCTTCTGATAATTAGAAGATGATGTAAATTATGTAGGAGATTGTTGACTTAGGGTTAGGAGTTGATCTAATTTCTAGGCAAGAAGGTCCATTTTATCTAATTTTTGGGCTATTAGGTTCAGGTCGGCCTTAGAACTAGGTTTTGGATGTTTGATCTCATACATTCCTTTCTATTTTTGGTAGAAGGATAACGAAGCATGGTTGATTGAGTTTTACTCAAGGTTTCAAACAAAGTATAGGCATCATCCTCATTCTTGTTCATGAATGCACCTCCACATGATGCATCTACCATTTGTCTGTATTGATCTCCTAAATCCTCATAGAAAGCTTAAACTATTTGCCACTTAGATAGACCATGGTGTGGGCATTTTTTAATAAGTTTCTTAAGTCTCTCTCATGACTCGAGAATTTGTTCTCCTGGAAGCTGAGCAAATCTAGTGATAGCTCGCCTTATAATGTTGGTTCGGTCTATGGGATAAAATTTCTTAAGAAATTCATTTTGTAATTCTACCTAAGTTTTAATTGGTCTTTCTATTATGCCAAGTCAGTACTTAGCTTTATCTTTTAATGATAAGAAAAATAAAATTAGTCTAAGAGCATCCTAAGTTAAATTTTGAATTCTCACCATAGAGCAGATTTCTAAAAACTCATATAGATGCTTATAAGGATCTTCATTGGTGCTTCCATAGAAAGATGGGGGCATCTGAATTATGGTTGGCTTGATCTCATAGTAGGTGGCATGAATTTCAGGTAATTGGATATAAGTCGATGGATTATAGGTGGAAGAAATAAAGTATTCCTTCATTTGCTTAGGTGGTTCTCTAAAATTTTCAGCCATTTGGTCATCTGGGTTTAATATGATTCAGCCTTTCAATTTTATGGTTGGGTTCAACTAGATCAGGTAAAGCGATTTTCTATCGTGTATATACTAGTGCAATCCTAACATGTGGTTCAAAATTTTTTTAGAATTTTTTATAATTTTTTTTTATTTTTTTATTATTTTTTAATTTTTTAAATATTTTTTAAATATTTTTATTATTTTATTATTTATTTATTATTTTTAATTTAATTTAATTTAATTTAATTATTATTTTTAATAATTTTTTAGTTAGTTTAATATAATTTAATTTAATTTTTATTTTATTTTATTTTTAGAAAAGAAAAGAGAAGAAAGAAAGAAGAGTTCTAAAGAAGAGGTCCTAAGGAGTCCTAGAGCTAAGATGAGAGAGAAGAATTAATTTTAATTAGGTTTAATATTAGTTAGCAATCAAGTTGGTCAATTAATCCTGTCTAAAAATTATCCTAGATCTAGATAGCTCCTAACTATCAAGGTCACCTTCAAGTTCTCCAAGTATAGGATCAGCTAATCAACTGGTTAGATAAGTGTAAGATTGGTGGGAGTCCCCCCATTGCTTGTCTTAGACACCAATTGTACTTGACCATATAAGCTAATGGAACCAATTAAGTAACCACCTTCCTTCGAACTTAGTCATTCCTGAACCACTTTTCTTAGACATTAGTTAAGTTGACTAACCCTAACTTGATCCAATTTTTAGGATTTTTTATCCTAATGAACTTGAGTTCCTAGGGCTGATGTCTAATTGATTTTAAAATTAAAGGCTTAGGTCAATGCAGGATGCTGATTGGTTATTTATGGACCAAGGAAGGATGATCAAATTCCTATCTTATCTTGTTTAATTAGATGTTGCCCTTAATTTGATTTAAAGATAAATATGCATAAAAAAATTTTCAAGCAAGGGATTCTATGCAATTTAAACTAGATGCATGCAACTAATTGAGTTTTGAGAAGCTTACCTTACCGCTAGCAATCACCAAAAGAAATAAAAATAAAAAAAAATTAATATGATATATACTCTAAGCAATTAGGATTTCTACGCTTGACATGAAGTTTTTAATTAGATTTAAGTGGATAATTTTTAAATTAATTTTAAAATAAAAAATAAAAAATAAAAAAAAAGAAAGAGATCTAAGGTTAGGATTGATCTCACCAAATAAGATTAGATGATTTTCTTTCCTTAATTTTTTTCTTCTTTTATTTTTTTCTATAAAATAAATAAAAAAATAAAAAAAGTTAGTAAAAATATTTATAAAAAAATTATTTATAATTAATTTATAAAAAAATTAAATAAATTAAGCAAAAAAATAGCATCTATTCCTTCCCCAGCAATGGTGCCAAAAATTTGATAGATCGCAATACCATTGTTAAAATATCATAATTATTAGTTTAATCCAACTTCTTAAAATAATTAAAAATAGGTAGAAAGTAGTGAGTTAGGTCAAATCCATAGAGAAGGTAGTGATTTAGTTTTGAAATCTTTGATTTTGAGAAAAGAAAAAGAAAGAAAAAAATTTTGAAGTTGAAAAATAAATAAAGAGCAAAAATTAAATAGTATGGAATAATAAACTTGGTACTAAGATCTACTAGTTAGATCTTAGCATCTACTTACAGTAAAATAAAAAGTAATAATTAAAGTATAGAAATTAAAATACAACAAAAATAAAAAGTTGAAATTAAAGTGCATAAAAATAAAATTTATATTAATTAAAATTTTAAAATTTAAATACATAAAATTTAAAAAAAAATAAAAATTAAAATAGGCTGATCTTTGATCTTATATCGGCATTCACAAAAAGATACTGTAGAAGCCCAGCTCTTCCTCTTGGCACCAGTTGCCTCGAAGCAATCATTAACCGAAGCCTGACTCTATCCTGTACCAAAGCTTTACCTCAATCGAAGACAGATTGATTTGGAGGCCTGGGGTCTTATTTATAGGTGTTGGAGGTTTGGAAGATTTGTTGCTGGGCAATGTGGGACTAAGGAGAAGTTTTAATCATCAAAATTGAAGAAATTTTGATGAAAATCAGATTAAAAAGAGTCCTGGACGATTTTTGTTGCTTTGAGTGAAATCTGATCGTTAGATAGGATCAAACGGTCTAAAAAATGCCAAAATTGGATGTGTATAAGAACAGATCAGGTCGAATTAAGTTTTGGCCATCCGAACATATTAATCAGGAGAAAATCTAGCCATTGATTGGAGTTTTGGGTATTTTAATCAAGTTGGAAGCTTCTTGGACCATTGGATCAGTGCCTAGAGCGCTGTCTGCCATCGAATTGTGACCAGGGAGAGCTGAAAAAATTGAATCAAAGTAGGAAGAAACCCTGGCCATTGGATCTGGACCAGCTGATAGCTTCTACGGCTGAGTCGGCTTTGATGGCTTGGCTTGGCTTGGCTTGGTGGCTTGGCTTGTGGAGCCGGCTGAGCCATTTTTTTTAAATTTTTTTCTTTAAAAATTTATATCTAGTCCATTTTAGCTTCGATTTGCTTCAAATTTATTTTATTGTAATTAAAAAAATGAGCTCTTTTTATTAGTAATAATATTTTATTTTTTATTTTTATTTTTATAATTATTTTTTTAATTAATAAAAATATTAATTTCTTAAAATTATGTATAAATTGATTGTTAATTTAAAAATAAACATAAATTAATTGATAAATTAATATTTTTATTGGTGAATTTATGATACTTATCACCCCTCATGCTTCTTATATAGACTGTCTATGTATATCTTGTTGGCATGTTGGAATTTGCCTTCAAGCTCTCGCCACTGCTTCCTCAAGTCCTCAGACTCGGCCTCTGCATCCTCGATAGCCTGATGTTCATAGGTTAGCTGGAGCTTCAGCCATTGAACCTTGGCCTTCTTTGTCTTGATCGCTTTTGAGAGCTTGTCGATGGTCCTCTTCAAGGAGGCGATCTCCTCCAACTCGCCACTTGCACCGGCTTACTGACTACTGTATAATTGCCTCTGAAAATAAGTTGCTTCATCTCTGGCAACCTTGAGCTTGCATTCCAACCTAGATATTTTTTCTACTCAGGTTATTTTGTAGCTATTATGCTAGTTCTCAATGTCTCGTAACTGCTTCTGAAGCTTGGAGATCTTCTTGGACTAGTCCTAGTCGTACTGAGCCTTGTCAGTAGACCATGGGGAACTCCCCTCCAGCAGATGAATTTTTTCTTTCACTATCTTGAGATCAACTTCGAGAGAGCTGATCTTCGCCATTAGTGTCCAAGATTTGTCACTAGCATTTTTCTTGAGCTCGGCGATCTTCCTCTCAAAGCTGTTCTTTCGAATGCTGAAACTTGCAAAGTCCTTCATGTGTAAATTTTGGAGATGAGTGACCTCTTTGGTTGCCTTCAAAGCGTTCTTCCAAGAAGCTTGAAGGTCATCCTCCATCTTCTTCAACTTCTTCTTCAGATGGTAGACTTCCTTCTTTAAGCTTTTCATTAAAGGTTTTAGTAGAACTCCCTGAAGTAAGGGATCGGCGTCGATTGGAGATGGCAGGTTATGGCTCTGATTATTGGAGAAATTTTAGATAACACATGGCACAACACCAATATAAAGAAAGACATAGACAAAAGTAAATTCACTTCCATTTAACTAAAAACTTTCAAGTATAAAGCAAAACAAAAGAGAAAAAGGGAAAAGTACAATTATTCGAGGTCCTCAACCTTGGAGGGTGTGGCGGTGGAAGAGGTTGGAGTGCTCTCAACTACCTCAGATTCCTGAGTAGGCTCGGGTGCCTCCACAATAGGTTCGGATGGATCGGGGGCAAGCTCGATAGGGGAATGATTGGTTGCAGTGCTGGGTGGTCCTACTTCTTCGCCAAGATCCTCCTCATCCAAAAAGCTCAGGTCGAGCTTGGAAAAGTTTCGGGCCATCCTGCCTTCACAAAGTTTGAAGCCCTTGATGAATTCCTTCTGGCCAAAGGTGATGTTCAGATCTTTCATTTTGGAGGAGGCCTTGAACTCCTCCACGGCCCGGGTTGCCACCTCTGAAGCTGACTTTGCCTAGCGAGCCTCTATCTCGGCAACCCTCCCCTCGGCCTTTTTTCTTTTCTCCTCCTCTAGTGCTAGAGTGGCCTTCAGCCCGATCAAGATGAGCTCCTCTTTTCAGAGCGTGCCTTGGAGACTCACAACTTTCGTTGCCTTCTCCTTCATGGAGCGCTCAGCTTCGGCGGCCTTTTCCTGGAGGTGACCAATCTCAGCTTGAAGATCCTCTTGGACCTTCAGCTCCTCCACCTCCTAACGATTCACCCTCTTGAGGTGGGCAATTATTTGGTGACCCGACTACCACAGTAAAATAGCAGTAAGATAGAGGAGTGAAAGAAAGAAAAATGAAAAAGAAAGTATGATAAAACTATTACCTTGAGAAAAGTCCTAAGAAAGTCCCAAACGAACTGCATCTGATCAAGATCAGCCATATGGTCCACTACCTCAGGCATGGCGAATTTGTCAGTTAGATCTCGGATGATGTCTGGGTTGTCAAAGGGGTCCACCCCCAGATCATCGCTGCCACTATTACTTGGCTCGCCCGGACGGGCCTTGCGGGCTACCTTCCCAACGGTCAACCTTCCCTTCCCCTTCTTCTTTTCCTTGTAGGCGGAAGGGTCTGATGCATGGTCCCATGTCGGAAGACATATGGGCTCGAGGGGAAGTGACCCTCCTTCGGCGACGTCAATGCTAGTGGCCAGGGCAACCTCGGCTCTTGGACGGACCTCAGGTGTGACATCTGCAGCAATAGATGCCACAGGGTTGGAGGTGCCGACCTTCATCCATTTTGAACCCTCACTCGGGGCCTTCCTCTTCCTTTTCTTCTGGGCATAAAGGCCCTTGGTGAGTCTCTCCACAATGTTAAAATCCATTTCTACAATAAAGAAAAAACTATAGTCAGCTAAAGTACATGCAAAACTTCACGAGAATTGAACATTCATACTCATATATATATATATGTGCATACATGAGGCAAAAAATAATGATAACAATAATAGTACAGGTGGGGTTGAGATGACTTAGCCAAGGTTGAACAAGGTCTGCTCCTTTAGAAGGTCAAAAAGAAGAGGAGCTAGATATGCCTTGAGCTTGTTAGAAGACTCGAGGTCGGCAACATCTAAACTAAGGGCTCGGCAAACTAATTCTTAGAGGAAGCCCCAGGGAGGAAGGTCAAGAAGCAAGGTTGACCATCGAACATAGAAGTACTTCTCCTTCTAGTTATGAATAGAAGAAGGAGCACCTTTCAGTAACCTCTTCTTACCAAACTATGGGGAGAAATACCACCAGTCCTTCACGGAAGGATAATGCTTGAAAGTGTAAAAATTCTAGAAAAGTGAAATAGTTGGCCGGACTTTGGCTAGATGACAAAGAAAAGGAAAATCAATTACAAACCAAAAGAAGTTCGGTACGACGGAAGCAAAAAAAATGTTCAAAAAGCAAAATAGCGCGACAACAAAGGGTAGAAGGGAAAGTCGAAGTCCGATGTGCAAGTCTTCTAGATACAAACAAAATCGATCGACCGGAGGCGAACTAGCACGTTCGTCCGATCCAGATAGCTTGAGGTTGTACTCGGAGGGAACCCCATATTGGATGTGGATCAACAAAAGATCGTTCGAAGTCAAAATCGAAGGGATGGTATCTGAAATAAAAGACTGGTGAGATATGTTCTTAGGCTCAATCTTGGTTAGGGGTGCGGGATCTAGGAAGGACAGTCTGGATGAGCTTCAAGAATCAACAGAATGGAAGGTTTCGGAAGACATTCAAATGAAAATAAAATCCTAGGAAAACCCCCAAAAATCAAGAAAAAATGCACTATAGAAGCTTCTACTAGAGAAACCAAAAGAGTAAGAAGAAAAAAATGCTAGAGAAATCAAAAATAGGTGATAGGAGGCTGACCTAAGTTGACTAAGAGGGGCAAAGAAGCGATGGGTGCGACAAAAATTGAGTGGAGGAGCGCCAGAAACTGGAGAGGATGCAGGGAAGAACCGGTGCTCTCAAGCAGCAAGAATGCAAGGGCTCAGGAGGGAAGAAGACTTAGGTAAGAATGACTTCTGAAGGAGGGAGAAAGCTTTAAATAGCCAAGGATAATCTGAGGTAGTTATGATTGCAGATCTTACTCGATCGCTTCGTGTGTGCCGCATCCCACTCATCATGACAGGGGAGGGGCAATGGACAGATCTTTAATTACACCATACCTAGGGTAGTGTTATAATGGAAAATTTGAAGGGCCATCTTCTTAAAGTCATTTCAAATTTAATGAGCCCAAGAGCCGACGCGATAGACGCCAAAATGTCTTTTTTGGATAGACGTGAGAAAAGAACTTTGTTTGTTGCATCTGTACTCCTTTCTTTCGAATTTTGAACTCTAGAGTAGGGCGACTAGTGTTGGGGATAAATCCGCTCTTACCGAAGTTTGGCTAAAATGCCTGACCTTTGAATTGGCCCATCCAGTATTAGCGGCCAGAGATAGGCTTCCACCAAATTCGTAAGACCTTCCAAACTCCTTCAGCAGTCAGACTCCTGCTGGACTTCTCCTTCAGTAGTCGAGCTCCTACCGAGCTTCTCCTTCAGTTGGACTCCTTCAGTAGTCGGACTCCTGTTGGACTTCTCCTTCAGTCGGACTCCTTTAAAGGTCGAACTCTGGAGAGGTTTCGCTACTAGTCAAACTCTTACTGGGCTTCTCTACCTATTGAGCTCCTCTTAGACTTCTCTTACTAGATACCCGAAAAGACCTCGGCACCGACTCATGATATGGCAAATGATGGCCCAAGCACGGCTGACCTCAAGAACCTCCGAACTCCTCTAGAACAGTGTTAGCTAAGATTTCTTCATTACCTGTGGCTATCCCATCCGAACTTGAGTTGTCAGACTCCGATGGACTAGCACGTCACGATAATAGACACGATCCTCTATAACAAAGCCCACGTGGCTTTGAATAGTCCACTACCACATGGTTACGACTGTTACTATCAGTTTGTTACAGGCTCTGCTTATATAAGGGATCCTCCAGATATGCCTTTTTTTTTAAGCTCTTGATTTCTTTCTAAAAATGCTAAAATCTCTCTAAGCGCTCCATTTTTGTTGATCGAAAGAGCTGACTTCATCATCGGAGGATCTTGCCGGAGCTACCACCCCTAACTCCGGACAAGACTTATTTTGTAGGTCACCGATGGTGACCTCATCTTCTCCGACTCCAGCCTCGATTTCGATGACAATCAGATTCACACCAACAATGTCCAAAAGAGACCCTAACACCCCAACAATTTGGAGCATCCATCCTCCACGCCCTCTCCCTCTCTTTCTTAGATTCTTCTCATAAAAAAAAAAAACTCACAAAAATAAGGGAGAAAGAAAACTTGAAAGAAACTCTCAAGAGAAGATAATCTTTTCTTACATTTGTCTCTTCAAGACATCAACAATTAATATCCAAAAGAAGGCCTCTCCTCCAAGATTATTGGCACCCCAAAACACCATGCCACCTCCGCCTTTTGCTCTAGAATTCTCATGGAAAACCTCTAGGTTTCTCATGCCAATTCCTAATAAAATAGGAGGCGCCCTTATTTATAGTAGACAAGGTCAAAAGCTAGTCTTATAAGGAAAGAATCCAAGGAGTTTGGGGGGCATCCAACTCTTGGTTGCCTCCCTAATATTTTTGTGCATGGGCAACTAGAATATAATGCCCTAAAGGAGGAAATAATGTATGGAAAAACATCAGGAAAGGGGCGCACAAAATAATATGGCATGGGGAAGGAGAGTCTTTAGGTTTTAAAACTCTATCCCTTCTTTCTTAGTTTGACTCGTTCAAACTAATTCCCAAAACTAGATGTTGTGACATGGGATTCTTCACTTAGGGATGGAAAAACTTATGACAAAATCTCGAATTAAAGAGTGGGCGTGGGCTCTTTTAGGTGGCATAAGGAAGGAGGAGTCCTAGTCAAACTAGGACTCTCCTATTTTGACTAGATCAAAATCTTTTGAACCCAATTCAAAATAGTTTTGAATCAATCTAATTAATAGATAATTCTAATCATATTAAAAATTTAATTAAATTAGATTTGACTAAATTTAAATCTAATTTAATTTTTAATTAAATTAAAAATTAGGTACACTCAAGTGCTAATTGAGTAAGGACTTATTTTCCCTTGTAATTGGCTTATCCAATAAACCAATTAGACTTAATTCAATTAAATTCAAAATAATTCTAATTGAATCTAATTTAATTAAACTTAATCTCAGTCTGATTGCTTAATCATATTAAGCTAATTAGTAATCTAATTGCTAATCGATCCTCTTACAATTTTGCACTTGATCGATCATCAATCTTATTGATGATTCGATTACTGAATGATTCTCAATCATCGATCAACCATCTAATCAGATAATAATCTCTTATATATGTGACCCCATAGATTCGAACCTAAGCTGGTAGCATAAGAACTAATTTTTGTACCAACCGAAATGACCATTTAGCAATGGTACCCAACATCTAGATTGGTCGAATGTAAGCAAAGCAACATTCTTAGAATCCTAGCCCATGGTTACCATATAATTCATCTTTTTGATCAATAATGCTCAGGATGACATCAAATTAGCTATCAACACTCATATAAGTCATCCATATTATGTTTCAAAATTTTACAAAGCTCATGACTCCTCACAAGGATTATCCAGATCTATGTTTTGCTAAATTAAAATAGAGCAAGACATTCGCTTTCTAAACTTAATCAGGAGTGATCAATCCCATCTTGAATCATATACTGACTCTACAAGTACTTGACTATACTCAAAAATCTTTCATTGCTATATTAGAAATACAGGTAGATTGGCACTAAAATCTATTGAGTTGCTTGCAAGTCATCGTGGTGATCTCAGGTCGGAGAAATACTTATACCTATTGATCTTAGCTAGCTACTCTTGATAGTATAATGCTACATTGGTCATGTTTAGTGTAGATGTACTCCTATATCTCATTTGAATGTAATTACCAGTGTTTTCATACTATTCGATTACGAGGACAACCAACTTATATGGCATATAGCGACCTACACTCGATAAGTTATTGTTCTTATTAATACTTTATCATTTAATCATGAATAATTTAAGAACCATCCGATAAATCCTCTTTTATCAATTAATTATGGTTCTAAGGACTTCATCATAAGATAGGAGTTCATTTAAGGGAGATAAAACTTTGATAATGAATAAGCCAAATAACTATTATTATCTAATAATTCATATACTAATTCTAATCATCTACAACTTAGATGATTGGCTTTAGGATACATTTTCTAATAGCCCTATGCTTCGTCATTTGCTATATCAAATTATAATTATGACAAACCCCATAGATTAGGACAATGATTTTAGGATCATGATGAGATCATGCTAGTGAGATCTAAAACTCTAATAGCCCAAGTCAAAAATGTTCGTAGTCATGGAATCATCAAGTCGGGGATCAATGATTTTGGAAAGATTGGTATATCTCATGTATGCTCAAAAGAGAGGGTGATTGATCTCACAATCACTTATGTGGTGATACTAATACAAGAATGTAGGTACTTATTAGAGAATGAGTTCACTAAACTAATCTATAAGGAAAACATCGGATAAAGTATTACTAGCACATCAATAGGTGATTCTCTAGTGAAAGTGGTGCAAGTGATTCTTAGACCTGAGATCACCATAATACCTTATGTATGTGGATCTCTACTTTGATTTATATCCTAATATGACTCTCTGAGATATATTAGGGATGTTCTGGATTTGGTGAGGTATGCATGGAAGTTGTGAGTGGTCAATAAGGAATCGATCACTGCTTATAAGAGGAGAGAACATTCTATGTGATCTCCTAGGATGATGACCCAGAGAGTCTCTGGCTAGAGCAGGATAAACATTAGAAAGAGTTTCTATTGGTTCATCAATTGAGTTGCCATCATCAGATCGAGATACATATGGATAGGTATTTAGGCTTGACCTGATTGCATTCCCATAGCCTATTTGGGATGTTGTGCGATCAAAGAATTGAATTGCATGGTAACTCACCATGGAAGGATAATTTTGGTATTCCACCAAACTTCACATCTTCTGGATAGTCATGACATGTTGCTAGATATTAATCTTGACTTGTAGATCCTAGTGAATTAAAAGAGTTTGATTCAGCAAGTTAATTAAAAGGAGTTCTAATTAATTAATCTATTTAGGTTCAATGTGACTTAGATATAATCAGATTATGTACACATGAACTTGGACCTACTGTTGGCTAGATGTGGAACCCAATGGATCACACACAAAAAGAAAATTGGTTTAAGACTTTTGATTAAGTCTTGTTGAACCTAATTGAATAAGGATTTGATTCTAATGGGTTAAGGTCAAATAGGCTAGCATGAGTTTAAACCCTAATCCCTAATTTATTTGGATTTATTGTGGCTATGGGCTTTGAATAGTCAATGACCAAATTAATTAGGCTACTATGCACCTTTGAATAAGTCAAAGACTTAGCCAAGGAACCTTCATATTTGACATGAAAGAGTCTCACATTAAGAAGGACTTGTTCCTTAAAAGCCCATGCCCTTGTGATTTGTGCCACTCTCATTTATTCCATGTTGTTAAAGAGGAGTCCATCTTGTAGGGTTCGATGACTAGAGCAAAAGCACAAATTTCAAAGTAATAATTAAATAAATCCAAAATATCAAATCCTAATCCAGGACCTCCTTATTACATTATAATCATAGAACATGCATTTATAACATAATCATAGGTTATAGAGGAATACCTGAATCGCTTAACCCTAATCTCTAGTAGAATTTCGATAGTGGTTCGGTAGGGGTTCCACTAGGTGCCCACGTGTTCACCCTCTAATATTGATCCAGATGGAGACTTGATCAAGCTTCTAATTCCTTGGAACAATCAGTTTCTTAAATTCTTCTTCCAAGAATTCTATTAAGCAAAACTTCCTTAAGCCTTTCTTTCTTCCTCTTAGACTCCCTTCTCTCTATCTTTCTTTTCTTCTTATCTTTTTTAATTTCCTTCCTAAATTCTTGTCCTAAAAAAGACTTCTTGTCCTTATTACAATCTTGTTTTAATAAGGAAAGGAAGAAAATAATTGGATAATAGGAAGAGTGTGTAAGAAAGAAAGGATCGGGATGAATTATCTAATCCCCGATGCACACCCCTATTTATAATGTATGTAGGGGTGTCAAATCACTATCTCATGCCCATTCTAGATCACATTCTCATGCCTATTCCAATAATCTCATGCCTATTAATAATATCAAGATATGTGGAAAATATAAAGAATTAAATCCAAGAGTCCTTCGTGCAGAAGGACTCTTCAGAGTAAATTCTACATTGTTTTCCGAAACATCAGATGCAATACTAAATGGTGCCACTTATTGGATGGTTTGTATTTGATCAAATGGTTATTTGATGGCCCTCATTATTGGGGCCAATCTGAAGTGTGGTTGGGAAAGTCAAAGTCCCAAACCACTTGGACTCTCGGTCCAAGTAGTGCCAACAAAGAGAGAGGGCGGCTAGGAGTTTGAACTTATCCAAACCAAAGTGCTTAAGAGGCAAAAGGAGTTTTCTAGCCTCTTAACAATTTGATTTCCAAGCAATTATAAAATTACATGAAACAAATAATTGGATAAGCATAGGAAGTTTGCACCAACAATCCATGTGCCACATATTTCGTAACACATAACAAATTCCTCACATGCCAAGAGAGAGACTCTCTGGCACATGGGATATAGATATGAGGCACCCATCTCTTGGCCTAAATAGCCAAGAGTCAACCCAATTAAGAACTCAAATCAGGTTTGACTTAAATTGGATTTAACTAGTACAAATAGGAACCAAATTCGAATCCAATTCGAATGTAGGAGTCAGAATTTGCAACATGTGCTAGCATGTTCAACTTGCAAACATAATCTAACTCAATTAGATCTTTGATCAATTCTCTTTGTGTGTGAACCATTGGATTCCACATCTAGCTAGTAGTGGGTTCGAGTGCAAGTTGAACTAATTTGATTAGAAACCAATCTAACCAATTTGGGTCAAATCGAGCTAATCCGATTCGAATAATTAGAATCCTTTCTAATAGTGATCGAATTAAACTCTTTAATTTGATTGAACCCACAAGACAAGATTGATGTCTATCAACGTATCATGTCTACTTGAAAAATATAAAATTTTGATGAAAATACTAAAAAAAATTCTTTAGTGGTAAGTTACCATGTAATTCGATCCTGCAATCATCCTACATCCCAAATATGAATATGAAAATAGAAACATGTCAAATCTAATATCATATTCATATTTTTCTCAATCTTATAATAATGATTAGATTAATAAAATATTAGAAATTATTTTTAATTTTTATTATGCTTTGATTAAAGTCTTCCTGAATTATCATTTGATTGAAGCAAGTATGATGTGATCTTCTCTTACTAGGAGTGATCAATTCCATGTTGACCTACTCACAACCTCCATATGCAATCTACCATATTCAGAATATTCCATACATGACTAAGTCATAAATGATTATGAACCAAAATATGAATTCATGCATACAAGGTTCTACAGCAATCTCAAGTCAAAGGAGTATATGCACAACTCCTACTATGAGAAACATCTTTTGACAAGTAAGACTCTATAAGATGTTCTCAAGTCAAATCAATTTAGTAAACTCATTCTCTAATGAGCACCCGCATCCTTGTATTAGTGTCTCATACAAGTGATTGTGAGATCAATCACCTTCTCCATTGAGCATATGTAGGATATGTCAGTCTTATCAAAAATATTAATCTCCAACTCAATGTTCCATCAATCAAGAATCTTTTAGACTAAGATTTTAAGATTTTAGGTCTCATAGATATGATCTCATCATACCTCTAAAATCATAGCCCTAATCTATGGGATTCATCATAATCTCAAATAAATAACAAGATACAGCATATGATGAAATTTAAATGCCTTCTATTTACTTGTAAAAATATCATTACATGAGTCTAGAAAATAAAAAGATTAACCCATCAAAATATATATTTTGATTAGCATGTAGTGTTAGATATGTGTGCCCTAGAAGATAGAATTCGCTAACACTTGTAATACACATTTAAGAGCAAAATTATAATTTTGATTATAAATAATAAAATGAATTATATTCTATCACAGTGTATATTTGAAAGTGTCCGTGATACATTTCTTAAGTTAATGATAATGATAGTTCATATTTTCAAGAGTTAAAAATTTAAAACATGAATTTTCATTATTGACTCATAAAATACTTCCGACCATAGAATCATCATGAGGATGGTGATTAATCCGAAAGGTTGGTGTACGATCGCTTCTTTAGGATAGATAAGTCTTGAGTCTATGGTGTAGAGATACTAGAATGAGAGTACAAGTACTCGCTAGAGAATGAGGGCACTGAATATGACCACCTCGAGCAGTCATGAGGAAGTCTACCTTCTCATCAATGACTGGCTCAAAGCTGCAGTGGTATGTCTAGTTCTTTGACCTGAGGTGCATTGGCAGTTCACTTTGAGGGTGTTATAGTTTGACTACACCATAACTCGATCTTCTAGCCATTCAGAATCTTGAGGTATATGTTGGCTATAGCATGTTCATTGTAGAAATTGGATTGTACCAATAGGAGATCTATCTACCTCAGTAGATGAAGAGCAGCCCTATGATGATCATGAGAATCAAGTCCATAAGCCCATGGCCATGGTAGAGTGAAATAATAGAAAGAGTTTCAATTAGGATTTTCACATTGGACCTAAATCGAATGATTAATTCATATGATAGAAAATTAGGGTTTGACGAGATCACCTTAACCCTAATTTGATCGAGGCTCGAGATGGAGGAACTTAATCACATAGGTAACTGCATCGAGAGGTTCATTTTCAATTTTGATGGGTTGCCATCATATGCTGCTAAGTGTTACTAGTGGATTTTGGTAGCAATTAGAATGATATGGATGATCGATCATACTAGTTGTCTGAATCAGAAAAGTTCTGATCCATCGAAAGATGTTTTGATGATGTCGATGATAGAGATCATGATATATCCCATTACCATATAGAACTAAATCTAATTGGATCACACAAATAAGGGCTTGGATCTAGATATTATCAATTGGACTAACCCAGTTCAATTGATTTGAATAAGATTCAATTAGGTTCAAGAAAATCATGCTAGCACATGATTGAGCCTAATGTTCTCCTTCAACAATCACTAAAGCTTGTCTCGACTGAGCCAAATATATTTGGGCTCACATAGGAACCTTTACTTGGTCTGACTGGAGCTTGTCCAGATTAGAAAAAAATTGTCTTAATTTATGAGATAAATTTGAGACAATATTTGCCATTTTTCATCACCTGCTAAATCTTGTCTTTGGACTTTGGTCAAATGTTGACCTTTGACACTTAGACATCTGCCCATGTGTCATGCACCCATAGGAGAGAAGATGGGGCTTTGTCCCCCTACTAAAAAGTAGAAAGGAAGGGGGCACATGCCTAGGGAGGCATGCACCCAATGAGGATGATGCTTGGAGTCCGGTATAGATCGGACTCCAGGTTGCTTCATGCTCTCTACTTGGGTGGCGCCAAAGAGTCTTCTTTGACCAGTAATGGCACCACCTAAGAGGTTTGTGAGGCACTTTAATCTGATTAGATTAGATGATGTCATCCCATCAATCAAATTTAGATTTAATTGCATAAAGAGCCATGATTGGTCGGGATGATGTGGCACTGCATGGAGCAGCAAGGTCTATATAAACCCTATCTGTGCCTAGGATTTAGAGTTTCTTCCCTTTGCCCATGCCACATAGCCCCTCTCCCTCTTTCTCCATGCCACCCTCTAATCTTCTCTCTCCTCTCCATGCCCAAGAGGCTTTGGGCTCCAGTTTAGTGCGATCCAAGCAAGAGAAAGGCGATAGGAAAGGAAGAAGGCAGACTGTTGCAAGAGACAACGACTGATTTTCAAAAGCTATTTTGAAGATCTTCAAGATTAAATCTAGATCTAATTTTTGGAGGATAGATTGAGAAGAAGAATATCTCTAGATCCTATCTGAGTAGATACTGGTAGAGATCAGGCACTTATGTGGCTACATCTAGAACCTCAGGCAAATATCAGGATCATCACAAGATAATAGGATTATCCATAACAAGGTATAATTAAATTAGATTTAATTTAATTTTTTTTATTTTATTTTATCAGACTAATAAAATCAAATTTAAAGATTCTTAGATCTAATTTAGATCTAAAAGAAATTTTTTTAAAATATTCCTCTTGATTCAATCAGATCTGAACGAACTTGATCTGGAAAATAGAATTTTACCCTTCAATTGGTATCAGAGCCAGGTTGTATAATTAATTAGATTAGATTTTAATATAACTTTAATTTGATAATTAGATGATTTCAGATGTCACTTTAGATATGATTAAATCTAAAATAAAAAATTAAAAAAATTTAATAATCTAGATCTAAGATGTATGAGATACATGACTAGACTAGGAATAGAATTATTCTATATGTAGTCTAGGATGATCATAATTTTAATTTAATTAATTATAATTTTATATATATTTATTTACTATTTTTTAATATTATAAATATTTTAATTAGATCTAAAAAATAGAAAATAAATTTATTTAATTTTATTCATATGAGATATGATAGATGCATGTTTAGACTAGTTGTAGAATAGTTCTACAAAGTTATCTAGATTAGAATTTATTTTGATAGATCAAATTTAAATCTAATTTTTTAGATTATTATGAGATAATTTAGATCTAAAAATATGCATGATTGATACATGAGATGTATGCAAAATATGTTTTTAATTAGATCTAATTTTTATATATGAGATATATGATATAGATCTAAAACTAGTTTTGTAGATTTATCATGTTTTCCTGATTAAGGCATTCCTCTTGGCCGTCCGATCATAAGAATGAAGAAGGGATTTAAAGGCCCTCTCCTCCCATTCGATGGGGATGTTCTTATGATGTGTAGGGGTGCTGCACATTCGTCCTTAATCAGAAATCCAAAAACTTACTTTCTGCAAAATCCTAGATCCTGAAACCCTAGGATTTTATTGTGCATATTTTGTTTATGAACCTATACTTAATTAAGAATTAAGATTATGAAATATAATTAGGATCTAAAATTGAGAATTTTTAGATCTAAGACATATTCATAATACTGGGTTCGGGCTTGGGTAGCTCAATTAGGTCTAAGCGGTTGATCAAACCGAATCAAGAGTTGGTTAGATGGGATCAACAATGCTTAAATTGACCAGCCTAATAGGATTAAGTCTGGGTCAAGATCGAGTCACATGAGTGATCGATCAAGCAAGACCTAATTAGGCTCAGAGGTTAGAGTCTGGATTGTAGGCTAACCCAATTGGTTCTGGCTCAATAATTTGGTGTCTAAGGTAAGTTTGGCACATACGATCGACTGATTTTTAATTGGGAGCTACTCGACTCTGAATGCATTCTTATACGAGTTAATGGCATATTCCCTTCCATCGGTCTCACTTACCTGGCCATATCTGTTGACTCAGTTCTGATCTGAGGTGGTCAATAATTCGAGCTAACCCATGCCACTAGGTTAGTCATAATTGTTATGACTATGACAAGTCTAGTTTAATGAGACCTGAATCAATTCTTCCTAAGAAAAGATTAAGTCTGAGGTCTTCCACCATTGTAGATGTGCGGGCCCTTTTCGGGGTTGATTGTTCTCGATTGGATACAGTGGCTCAGTTGCACCTAGAAAGATGCAACCATGTCTATTAGGCATTGGATGCTATGGGCTGGAGGATGAGTTGGGCTCAATATTTGGATATGGTGAGAGACTCAATTAGGAATCCAGTCTATGCAAATGGTGGGTCTGACTTAACTAAGGAGTGGATCAATATTTCTGGATATGGTGAGATTCATGAATTAGAGATCAAGTTTGGGTGCACCATGATTAGAGAATCATTGAACAAGAGTTGTTCACTCATTGGCTAACCCATCACCAATAACTGTTAGGTGAGGTGATGAGTCAGTTGGTGAGACCGCACCACCCACTAGAAATCATTAATCATGGAGATTTTTGCATCTCTACAGAGGAGAGTGTAGGGATTCCAAGAAAATAGTGGAAGCTAATTTATTTAAAAAAATAAAATTCTAAATAAATTGGTCAAGTCATAATTATAGTATCTAACTAGAATCTTTGACTCTCTATAGGAAAAGAAAAATATCTGCGTCCAACCCATTAGCACGTATCCTGGACACACATAGACTGACCGGAACCCAATTATAAAGATTGGCTTCAAAACTACAAAATTATTTTGGGATTTCTGAGAAGTTAACCATGTATTGGACCAGGATCCCTCCCACCTTACCAGCCCGTCCATCCACTGAACAGAGAGCATCTTTAGAAAAATGGATAGACGAAGATAATAAGGCCAGATATTACATGTTGGGCTCGATGTCTGATGAGCTCCAGTACCAACATGAAGATATCAAGACTGCTCACCAAATGTTGGCTCACCTGCAGGAGATGTTTGGTGAACAGAGTCGCGCAGCCAAATATCAAGTCACGAAATGACTTTTTAAGGCTAAGATGCATGATGGGCAGTCAGTCCAAGATCACTGTCTGATGATGATCAAGGACTTGGAAGAGCTTGAGAAGCTCAAAGGTGTGAAGTTAGACTTGGATCTGCAGAATGATATTAATTCTGCAATCCTTGACTGATGCATATGGGCAATTCATCATGAATTACCACATGCATAAACTTCAAATTCCTTCGGGCCGAATTAATGAATATGCTGGTTACCGCTGAGCTTTCTATGAAAGGTTCTAAAGGCTCAGTTCTTGCTATGGAATGGACTTCTTCCAAAAGAAAGTCTTTTGGAAAGAAAAAGAAGTCTGTGAAAAAGCAAAAGATGGAAGGTGGAAAGAAAAAGAAGGCAGAGCCTGAAGAAGAAGGCCGCTGTCAAAGGAAAGTATTTCCATTGCAACAGCGACGGCCATTGGAAGCGGAACTGCCCTACTTACCTGGCCACCCTAAAGAACAAAAAAAAGAAGGTCCTTCTGGAGGTATGCTCGTTATTGAGTCTAACCTTACGGATTTCTTCTGCATCCAGTTGGGTGCTTGACTCTGGTTCTAGTGCTCATCTGTGCACTTCCTATGCAGGGTCTTGAGGATAGCAGGAGGCTGAGGGATGGAGACATGATCCTACGCATCGGTAATGGAGCAAGAGTTGCTGCAGTGGCCGTGGGAACATACCCTCTTCGATTACCATCTGGTTTAGACTTAGTTTTGAAAGACTGTTATTATGTGCCTGCAGCTAGCAGGAATTTGATTTCTATTTCATGCTTAGCACAAGAAGGCTATGTGATTACCTTTTCTTAAGGACCATTGTAACATTCTTTATGAAAGAAATAAAATTGCAAATGGTTTTCTTATTAACGGTCTTTATCAGCTACATATTGATGTACCTATTTTAACTATCGAGCAAAATATGAATGCTGTAAAATGACCTAGGGATAGTCCAAATGATAGATATCTATGGCACCTGAGATTAGGTCATATAGCAGAAGATAGGATCAACAAATTGGAGAAAAATGGGCTATTGAGTCCATTGACTTTCGAGTCATATCCAACTTGTGAATCTTGTCTTCAAGGCAAAATGACTAAACTCCCTTTTGTTGGACATGGGGAAAGGGCCACAGATCTCCTTGCCCTAGTACATACTGATGTGTGCGGCCCATTTGATGTGCCGGCTAGAGGCAATTTTGTCTACTTCATTATCCTTTACCGATGATCTATCTAGGTATGGGTATGTGTATCTTATGAGACACAAGTCTGAAGCTTTTGAAAAGTTCAAAGAATTCAGAAACATGAAGTAGAAAAACAAACTAGAAAACCCATTAAGGTTCTTCGATCAGATCGAGGAGGTGAATACCTTAGCCGGAAATTTCTAGACTATCTCAAGAAAAATGGCATAGTCTCTCAATGGACTCCACCAGGAACACCTCAACTCAATGGGATTTCAGAATGGAGAAATCGGACTCTATTAGATATGGTTCGATCCATGATGAGCTTCACAGACCTTCCTGATTTTCTTTGGGGACACTCATTGTTAACTTCAATTTATCTACTGAATAGGGTTTCCTCTAAAATCGTTCCTACCACACCGTATGAGATATGGCACGGTAAGAAACCAAGTCTGAGTCATCTCAGAATTTGGGGTTGTCCGGCTCATGTCAAAAGACAACAAGCGGACAAGTTAGAGTTTAGGTCCTTTAGAGCTCGATTCATAGGATATCCTAAAGAGTCATTAGGATACTATTTCTACATTCCAGAAGACCACAATGTGATTGTGAGTCGACATGCCATCTTTCTTGAAAAATAGTTTATTCAAGATAGCGGCATTGGAAAGCAGATCAAGCTTGATGAGAAAGTCTCACAAGTACAACGAGCTAAGGACCAATTGGAACCAAATCAGGTTGAGCCAATAAGAACACTACCTCCTCCACCTCGTAGATCGGAAAGAGTTTTCCGTCCTCCTGAAAGATACTTAGGTATTATTTCAGAGGAAGTAGAGAAAATGTTCCTCGTAGGTAATGGTGCTCATGGTGATGATCCCAAAACCTACAATGAGGCGATATCAGATATCGACTCCGAGAAATGGCTAGAGGCAATGCAGTCAGAAATTGACTCGATGCACTCAAACCAAGTCTGGACCTTGGTAGATCCACCAGAAGGTATAGTACCTATTGGGATGTAAATGGATCTTCAAGAGAAAGATTGGTGCAGATGGAAAATGTGGAGACATTCAAGGCTAGACTAGTGGCAAAAGGTTATAGTCAACGCGAAGGCATTGACTATCAGGATACCTTTTTCCCAGTGGCTATGCTAAAATCCATCCGCACATTGCTTGCCGTTGCAGCCTATTTCGATTATGAAATATGGCAAATGGACGTGAAAATGGCATTCTTAAATGGATATCTTGAGGAAGATATCTATATGGAACAGCCGCTAGGTTTCACATCCAGTGATACTGATCACAAGGTTTGCAAGCTGCAAAGGTCCATATATGGACTTAAGCAAGCATCTCGGAGCTGGAACACTCGTTTCAATGATGTGATCAAAACATTTGGTTTCATCAAAAATGAAGAGAAACCATGTGTTTTCAAAAAGGTCAGTGGGAGCGCTGTTGTCTTCCTCGTATTGTACGTGGATGACATCCTCCTTATTGGGAATGATATTCCCATGTTGACAACAGTCAAAATATGGTTGTCCAAGGAATTCTCCATGAAAGACCTAGGTGAAGCATCCTTTATTCTAGGAATTAAGGTCTATAGGGATAGACCGAATAGGATGCTAGGACTTTCACAGAAGATGTACATAGAGAAAGTACTAAAGAGGTTTAGTATAGAAACTCTAAGAGGGGATTAATACCCTTCAGACATGGTATTCATCTTTCCAAGAAGATGTGCCCTAGCACACCTAAGGAAATAGAATGCATGAGCAAGATCCCTTATGCTTCTGCAATAGGGAGCCTCATGTATGCCATGCTATGTACACGACCTGATATAGCCCATGCTGTGAGTGTCACAAGCAGATATCAGTCAAATCCAGATGAAGAACACTGGACTTCTGTGAAATGTATCCTTAAGTACTTGAGAAGAACTAAGGATATGATGTTGGTCTTTGGTAATGGAGAACTCCAAGTCCAAGGGGATACACAGACTTAGATTTTCATGTCCGATATAGATGATCGAAAGTCGACATCTGGGAGTCTGTTTGTGTGCAATGGTGGTGCTGTCAGTTGAAAAAGTTTCAAGCAAATAGTGATAGCAGATTCCACCATGGAAGCAGAATATATCGCTGCATCAGAAGCTGCGAAGGAAGCATTCTGGTACAAGAAGTTTGCTGTAGAAATCGGAGTAATGCCATCAGATGCCATTCCTCTATACTGCGACAATAATGGTGCCATAGCCCTTGCTAAGGAGCCGAGGTCTCATCAAAAATCTAAGCACATTGAGCGGCGATACCACCTCATCCGTGATTACCTCGAGAAGGGTTATGTCGAGGTCAAGAGAGTCAACTCCATAGACAATGTGGCAGACCCACTTACAAAGATGTTGGGCCAGTAGAAGATCGAAGCCCACCTTGAGAAGATGGGACTTAGACTTGTAGCCAATTGGCTTTAGGACAAGTGGGAGATTGTTAGATATATGTGCCCTAGAAGCCAGAATTGGCTGACACTTGTAATACACTTCTAAGGGCAAAATTATAATTTTGACTATAAATCAATAAAATGGGTTATTTTCTATCACATATGTGTATTTAGTGTCTGTGATACATCCTTTGAGTTAATGGTAATGATAATTCATATTTTCAAGAGTTGAAAATTTAAGACATGAATAATCATTATTAACTCATAAAATGCTTCCGACCATAGGATCATCATGAGGATGGTGATTGATCCAGAAGGTTGGTGTACAATCGCTTCTTTAGTAGTAGATGAGTCTTGAGTCTATGGTGTGGAGACACCGGAAGCGAGAGTATAGGTACTCGTTAGAGAATGAGGGCACTGAGCGTGACCACCTCGAGTAGTCATTAGGAAGTCTACCTTCTCGTCAATGACTGACTCGATGCTGCAGTGGTGTGTCTGGTTCTTTGACCTGAGGTGCATCGACAGTTCACCTTGAGGGTGTTATAGTTTGACTACACCATAACTCAATCTCCTAGCCATTCGAAATCTTGAGGTGTATGTTGGCTATAGCATGTTCATTGTAGGAATTGGATTGCAGCATTAGATGGAATCTATCTACCTTAGTGGATGAGGAGCAGCCCTATGATGATCATGAGAATCAAGTCCATAAGCCCATGGCCATGGTAGAGTGAAATAATAGAAAGAGTTTCTATTAGGATTTTCACATTGGACTTGAATCGAATGATTAATTCATATGACAGAAAATTAGGGTTTGACGAGATCACCTTAACCCTAATCCGATCGGGGCTCAAGATAGAGGAACTTAATCACACAGGTAACTACATCAAGAGGATTCATTTTCAGTTCTGATGGGTTGCCACCATCATATGCTGCTAGGTGTCACTGGTGGATTTTGGGAGCAATTAGAATGATATTTGGATGATCGATCATTACTAGTTGTCTGAATCAAAAAAGTTCTGATCCATTGAAAGGTGTTTCGATGATGTCGATGATAGAGATCATGACATATTTCATTACCATACGAAACTGAGTCTAACTAGATTACACAAACAAGGATTTGGATTTGGATATCATCAATTGGACTAATTCAGTTTAATTAATTTGAATAAGATTCAATTAGGTTCAAGAAAATTATGCTAGCACATGATTGAGCCTAATGTTCTCCTTCAATTATCATTAAAGCTTATCTCGACTGAGCTAAATGTATTTGGGCTCATTTAAAAATCTTTACTTTGTCTAACTGGAGTTTGTCCAGGTTAGAAAAGGATTGTCTTAATTTATGAGATAAATTTAAGATAACACCAGCCATTTTCCATCACCTGTTAAATCTTGTCTTTGGACTTTGGTCAAATGTTGACCTTTGACACTTAGACATCTGCCCATGTGTCATGCACCCATAGGAGAAAAGATAGGGCTTTATGCCTCCGACTAAAAAGTAAAAAGAAAGGGGGTGCATGCCTAGGGAAGCGTGTGCCCAATGAGGATGACGCTTGGAGTCCCATACAAATGGGACTCTAGGTTGCTTCATGCTTTCTACTTTGGTGGTGCCAAAGAGTCTTCTTTGATCAGTCTTGGCACCACCTAAGGAGGTTTGTGAGGGACTCTAATCTAATTGGATCCGATGATATCATCCCATCAATCAGATTTAGATCTGATTGCACAAAGAGCTATGATTGGCTGGGATGATGTGGCACTGCATGGTGCAGTAGGATCTATATAAACCCTATCTGCACCTAGGATTTGGAGTTTCTTCCCTTTGCCCATGTCACATAGCCTCTATCCCTCCTTCTTCATGCCACCCTCTGATCTTCTCTCTCCTCTCCACGCCCAAGAGGCTTTGGGCTCCAGTTTGGTGCGATCCAAGCAAGAGAAAGGCGACAGGAAAAGAAGAAGGCAACATTGCTACAAAAGAAAATGGCTGATCTTCAAAAGCCATTTTGAAGACCTTCAAGATTAGATCCAGATCTAATTTTTGGAGGATAGATTGAAAAGAAGAAGATCTCCAGATCTTGTCCGAGTGGATATCAATAGAGGCCAGATGCTTGCATGGCTACATTCAGAACCTCAGGTAAACATCAGGATCATCATAGAATAATGAAATTACCCATAACAAGATATAATTAAATTAGATTTAATTTAATTTATTTTATCAGATTGATAAAATCAGATATGAAGAGTCTCAGATCTGATTTGGATCTAAATTTTTTTTTTTTGAAATATCCCTCTTGATCCAATCAGATATGAATGAACCTGATCCAAGAAATAAGATTTTTTCCTTCATATAGGGCATATTCCTTTTCCACCTTTCTTGGTTCATCTCCATGGCTCCTATGAAGTGTTCATGTCCTTTGGT
This sequence comes from Cocos nucifera, assembly GCA_006176705.1. Classification (NCBI taxonomy): domain Eukaryota; kingdom Viridiplantae; phylum Streptophyta; class Magnoliopsida; order Arecales; family Arecaceae; genus Cocos; species Cocos nucifera. The sequence continues at coordinate 445,765 of QRFJ01001109.1, read as the reverse complement.
TTCATGGGGAGAAGTTTCCCATGCAATAAAAGAAGAGACTTCATGCCTCTTGGGGACTTGGGCACGCCTCTTGGGTTTTTGGATTTCATCCAAGAGTTGGATGCCATATAAACACCTCTTGACACCTCTTGGTAGTTGTGGATAAATCGCATGCCCCTTAGAGTTGCAAGAAGCATTCAAGAGTTGGACATTTAAAGGGAACTCCATGCAAAATCAAATGAAGCTTCATCCATCTAAAAAATTAGGGCCCTTGGGAGGAGTCCTTCTATGAGAAGAACTCCTCCATCCCACATGCCTTGCTCCATATGAAGAGAGTCTTCACTGTTAGAAAATGTATCCTAAAGCCAATTATTTAAGTTGTAGATGATTATAATTTGTATATGAATTATCAATTAATAATAGTTATTTGGTTAATTCATCATAAATATTCTATCTTTCTTAAATGAATTCCTATGTCATGATGAAGTGCTTAGAACCATACTTAATTGATAAAGGAGGATTTATTAGATGATTCTTAAATTTATTTACAATCAAATGATAAGTTATTAACTAGGACGACATCTTATCGAGTATAGGTCACTATATGTCATATGCGTTGATTGTGCTTGTAACCAAGTAGTGTGAAGACACTAGTATGGCATGCAGGTGAGATGTTGAAGTACATCTATATGGAATATGATCAATGTAGCACTCTACTATCAAGAGTAGCTAGCAAAGGCTAATGGGTATAAGTGTTTCTCCAATTTGAGATCACCATGGTGACTTGCAAGCAACTCACTATACTTTGGTACCGAACTACCTATATTTCTAATATAGTAATAAAAGATTTTTAGGTGCAGTAAAGTACTAATAGAGTTGGCATATGAGTTAAGATATGATTGACCACTCCTGATTAACTTCATGAGTGAATGTCTCACTATATTTTAATTTAGCAAAACCTAGGCCTAGATAATCCTCGTGAAAAGTCACAAGGTTTGCAAATTTTGGAATACAATATAGATGAATTATTTTGAGTGTTGACAATAAACTTATAGTCATCCTAAGCATTAAGAGTCAAAGAAATGAATTATACAGTAATAATAGATCAGGGTTCTAAGAATGTTGCTTTACATACATTCGATCTATCCAAATATCGGGTACGATTGCTAGATGGTCATTTTGATTGGTACAAGAATTAGTTTCTATACTATCAGCTTAAGTTCGAACCTATGGAATCACACACATAAGAGATTTCTATCTGATTGGATAGTTAATCAATGATTAAGAATCATTCAGTGATCGAATCATCAATGCGATTGATGATCAATCAAGTTCAAGTGTTGTAGGAGGATCTATTAGTAATTAGATTATTAATTGGCTCAATTTGATTGAGCAACTAGGCTAAGATTGAGTCTAATTGAATTAAATTCAATTAGAATTGGTTTGGACTTAATTAGATCAAGTCTAATTGATTTATGAGATAAGCCAATTATAAGGGAGAGCAATTTCCTGTTTGATTAGGACTTGAGTGCACCTAATTTCTAATTGAGTTAAAATTTAAATTAGATTTAAATATGATTTAATCTGATTTAATTGAGCTCCTAGTTGAACTAGGATCATCCTTAATTAGGTTGCATTAATCCTCATTTAAATAGAAGTTAAATTGGGATTGACCTAGTCAAACTTGGAGAGACCAAGTCAAACTTGGAGAGTCCTAGTTAGACTGGGACTCTCCCTCCTCCCTTGTGCCATAATTCCCCACACCCCACCTTTTGAGGCACCATTTTTTCTTCTTATTGGCATAAGTTTTCTCATGCCAATCTGAAGATTCCATGCTCCACTCCCTCTTAATTTTGGAATAAGGTTTGAATTGGTCAAACTTGGAAGGGATTGATGGAGTTTTAAAAGTTTAAAACTCGTCCCTTCTTTTGGAATATTGTTCAATGCCCCTATTTTTTTTGTGGCACCCTATTTTCCTAGGATTTGCCACACCCCTTAGTCTCCTCTTAGCATGAATTGTTCATGTAAAAAGGAAGGAGGCATCCAAGAGTTGGATGCCTCCATACTCTTGGATGCCTTCATAGATTCCTTATTAGACTAGGAATTTGACCTAGTCTTTGATTCTTAGGGGAGCCTCCTTTTAAGGAGGGATTGGCATGAGAAAACCAAGATAATTCCATGGAAAAAATCAAAAGATTATAGAGAGAGGGCATGGGAGTTATGTGTGCCAACATTCTTGGAGAAGAGGGTTTCTTTTGGATATCAATGGTTCTTGTCCTGTTAAGAGAAAAAGAAGAGAAGATTGGTCTTCTTATTAGATGAGTGCCCTAGAAGCTAGATTGGCTAACACTTATAACACACTTTTTAGGAGCATTTTTATAATTTTAACTTAAAATTAATAAAATATTATTTTTTCTATCACATTGTGTGTAAAGTACTTGTGATACATCCTTTGAGTTAATGAAAATGATAATAAATATTTTCAAGAGTTAAAAATTTAAGACATGTACTTTCATAATTAACTCATAAATTACTTTCGATCATAAGATCATCACAAGAATGGTGATCAATTTAGAAGATTGGTGTATGATAGCTTTCTTAGGATAGATAAGTCTTGATTCTACAGTGTGAAGACACCAGAATGAGAGTATAGGTACTCGGTGAGAATGAGGGTATTGAGCGTGACCACCTCAAGCAATCATAAGGAAGTTTATCTTCTCGTCAATGACTAAGCTTAATGCTATAGTTGTATGTCTGATTCTTAGACTTGAGGTGCATCGGTAGTTTACCTTGAGTATGTTATAGTTTGACTACACCATAACTCGATCTCCTAGCCATTCGGAACTCTGAGGTGTATGTTGTCTATAGCATGCTCATTGTAGGAATTGGATCACAGCAAGATGAAATCTATTAACCTCAGTAGATGAGGAGTAGTCTATGATGATCATGAGATTGAGTTCTTAAGCCCATGGCCATGGTAGTGTGATATAGTAGAAAAAAATTTTCTATTAGGATTTTACATCGAACTTGAATCTAATGATTCAATCATATGATGGGGTATTGGGTTTAATGAGTTAACCTTAATCCTAATCCTGTCAGGACTCATGATCGAAGAATCTAATCACACAGATAGCTGCATCGAGAGGTTTGCATCTAGTTTTGATGGATTGCCATCATATACTACTAGGTGTCACTGATGAATTTTGAGAGTAATTAGAATGATCTTGATGACCAATCATTCTAATTGGATGAACCGAAATATTTCTAATCCATTGAAAGATGTTTCGATGATGTCGATGATAAAGATCGCAACATATCTTATTACCATATGAAATTGAACCAAACTGGATCACACAAATAAGGATTTGGATTTGGATGTGATCAATTGGGCGATCTCAATTTGATTGATTTAGATTAGATCCAATTAGGATCAAAAAAATTATGTTAGCATATGATTGAGCCTAACATTCTCTTTCTATAGTTATTTTGTTCATCTCGATTGAGTCAAATTAGATTTGGCTCACTCGAGAATCCTTTATGCACTTGTCCTAGTCTGATTGGAGCTTGTCCAAGTCAAAAAAGGATTGTCCTAACCTAATCTAGGCTTGTCCTAATCCATCGAATGGAAACAGCACAAGACCTACTAAATTTTATAAACATCAGGACATGGGGTCGTTTGACCCAGTCTTTGCAAGAATTAAAGGAGGAGATGTGCGCCCCTCTTGGAATTTATCTAGGAAACATGTCCCAAGATATTTTTCATGAAGAAATATGTGGGCTCGCCACATATTTGCATGCACACAAATTAAAGAAGGCATGGAAGAGTTTGTTATGGAATAAACTCTTGGAGATTAGTTGCCGTGCACCACCTTCTCCCTATCCATTGTTCATGCAAACTCTTGGAGAGTTTTGGGCAACAAAACTAGGTAGAGACCTGGTGTTAGGCATGGTACATCAAATTAAAGACTGATTTAATCAAGCAATTTTGATTACTTGATCAACTAGGACTCTAGGGTTGGCGCAGAGTCTATTTAAAGACCCTACACCTTAGGGTTTGTATCTTTTGATCTCCCATGCCCAAAGGCTGCTACAAAATCCATCTCCGCACCTCCCTTACTACTCCTCTCTCTCTTCTCCATGCCCATACTAGATTGGATGAAGGTTCAGCAATTAAGTGTTGAGAAAAGCTGAAGCAAAGATCAAAGATAGGGTTTCTACATCAAGAGAAAAGGTGCTGCCTTAGAAGATTGTTTTGAAGGCTTCATAGATCCAGATTTGATCTAAATTTTGAGATCAAATCTAGAAGGAGAGCACATCCAAAATTAGCCTGAGTGGACTATAGTAGAGGCTGGGCACGTGCATGGCTAGATCCAGAATCCCTGGTGCTAATAGATCATCGACAAGGTAAAAGGTTTACCTAATCTCAGGTAACAAAAATTTTTGGTTTAATTTAAATTTTTATTTTTAATATCAGATTATTAAAATTAGATTCGAGAACTCTCAAATCTAATTAATGTTTCTAAAAAAATTTTAGAAATTTTTTGCTACAAATTACATCGATCCTATAGTGGAAAACTAGGTTTTTTCTATAACTAGTATCAAAGCTGCATTTGCAGTTCTTCAGATCTTCTTTAAATCTAATTTTTAATTTATTTATGATTTTATATTAATGATTTCAGATATCATATTAATTGTGATCAGATCTGAAACTAGTAGAATAAAAATTTTAATTAATATATGAGATATTTTTGATGCATGTCTAGAGTAGGTTTATAGAATTATTCTATGAATTATCTAGAATAAAATTTTATATGATAAGATCAATTAAAATTTTATTTTTTAGATGTTATATCAGATATATTAGATATGAAAACATGCATATGTAGGTTTAAATTTTGATACATGAGATGCATACAAAGCATGCATAGTTAGATCTATAATTTTATATGCGATATATATTATAGATCTAATTATTTTGTAGTGTAATTATTATTTCTAATCAAGGCATTCTTCCTGGCCGTTCATTCATAAGAGTAAGAAGGATTTAAAGATCCTCTCTTTCCATTTGATAGGATGCTCTTATGGTGTATAGGGGTACTGCATGTTTGTTCTTAATCAAAAATCAAAATTTAATTTACTATAAAATTCTAAATCTTGAAATCCTAGGATTTTTATGCATATTTTTATTTATGAACCCAAATTTAATTAAGAAATAAGATTATGAAATCAATTAGATCTAAAAATTATAAATTTTTAGATCTAAGACATCTTCATAAATTTGGGATTGGATATGGGTATCTTAATTAGGTCTAGCGATTGATTAAATCAAATTAAGAGTTGATTAGGTGGGATCAAGAGTGCTTAGATATGATCAACCCAATAGGATTAAGTCTAGGTCAAGGTCAACTCATAGTCACATGTGGTCAATCAAGTTAAGATCTAATTTAGCTCCACGGTTCGAGCCTACATTGTAGGCTAATCCGATCAGTTCTGATTCAAAAATTTGGTATCTAAGATAAGTTTGGCAGATATGATCGATTAATTTTTAATAAGGAGCTACTCGATCTGAATGCATTTTTATCTAGTTAATGGCATATCCCTTTCATTGATCTTACTTATCTGGCCATTTGGGTCGACCCGATTTTGGTTTGAGATGGCTAACAATTCGAGCTAACCCATGCTACTAGATTAGTCATAATTGTTATGACTAAGTTAAGTCATGTCTAAGAGATCTAAATCAAATCCTTCTAAGAAAATAATTAAGTCATAGGTCTTCCACCAATATAAATGTACGAGCCCTTTTGGAGGTTGATTATTCTTGACTGGTTATAGTAGTTCAGTTACACCAGGAAGATGCCATGTCTATTATGCATTGGATGCTACGGGTTGGAGGATGGGTTGGACTCAGTATTTTGGATATGGTGAGGGATCCAATCTGAAATTCAATTCATGCAAATAGTGGATCTGACTTAACTAAGAAGTGGAGCAATATTTCGGATATGGTGAGCTTCATGAACTAGAGACTAGGTTTGGATGCACCATGATTAAAGAATCATTGGATAAGAGTTGTCCACTTCTCGATTGACTCATCACCAATAACTATTAGGTGAGGTGGTGAGCCAGTCGGTGGGACCACACCATCGACTAGAAATCTATGATCGTAGAAATTTTTGCATCTCTACCAAGAGAGTGTAGGGATCCAAGAAAATAGTAGGAGCCTATTTTGTTTAAAAATAAAATCTCTAAATAAATTGGTTAAGTCTAATTACAAAGTCTAACTAAAAATTTTGACTCTTTATAGAAAAATATCTGCATCAAATCCACTTGCCTGAATCCTAGACACTCACAAACTGACCGGATCTAATTATAAAGATTGGCTGAGAAACTTCAAAATTATTTTAGATTCTAAGAAGCTGACTTATGTATTAGCCTAGGATCCCCCCATCTTACCAGCTCGTCCAACCACCGAACAGAGAGCATCTCTGAAGAAGTGGATGGATGATGATAACAAAGCTAGGTACTATTTATTGGGCTCAATGTTAGATAAATTATAGTGCCAACATAAAGACATCAAGATAACTTGCCAAATATTGGCTCACCAGCAAGAGTTGTTCGGTGAGCAGAGTCGCGCAGCTCGGTATCAAGTCTTTCGAAGACTTTTTAAGGCTTAGATGCGTGATGGACAGTTGGTCCAAGATCATTATTTAATAATGATCAAAGATCTAGAGGAGCTTGAGAATCTTGGTGTCATCATGGATAGGGACTTACAGATTGATATGATCCTATAGTCCTTGACAGATGCATATGGTTAGTTCATTATGAACTTTATATGCATAAACTATAGTGTACCTTGGTGGAACTCATGAATATGCTAGTCACTGCTGAGCTTGTTATGAAAGGTTCAAAGGGCTCAGTACTTGCTATGGAGCAGACTTCTTTCAAAAGAAAGTTTTTTGGAAAGAAAAAAAAGTCTGTGAAGAAGCAGAAGGTAGAAGGCGAGAAGAAGAAGAAGAAAGAATTAAAGAAGAAGACTGTTGACAAAGAAAAGTATTTTCATTACAACACCGATGGCCATTGGAAGCGAAACTACCCTTTATACTTGGCCAGCCTAAAGAACAAGAAGGAAATAGGTCCTTCTGGAGGTATATTGGTAATTGAATTTAATCTAACGGTTTCTTTTATATCCAGTTGGGTGCTTAATTCTGGTTCTAGTGCTCACTTGGGCACTTCTATGCAGGATTTTGAGGAGAGCAGGAGGCTAAGGGATGGTGAGATGATCCTGCACATCAAAAATGGAGCAAGAATTACTGCTGTGGTTGTAGGAATCTATCCTCTTTGACTACCGTCTGGTTTAGATTTAGTACTTAGGGACTGTTATTATGTACCTACAGCAAGCAGAAATTTGATTTCTATTTCTTATTTAGCATAAAAAGGTTACATAATTAGCTTACCTAAGGACCACTATACTATTCTTTTTGAAAGAAATAAAATTATAAGTGGTTTCTTAATTAATATTCTTTATTAGTTGCATGTTGATGTCTCTATATTTAATGTCGAGCAAAATATGAAAGTCATAGGATCTAAGCGACCTAGGGATAGTCTAAATGAAAGGTATCTATGGCACCTTAGGCTAGGTCATATAGTGGAAGGCAAGATTAATAAATTGGAGAAATTTAGACTAATGGATCCATTGACTTCCAAGTCATATCCAATTTGTGAACCATGCCTTTAAGGAAAAATGATCAAGCTCTCTTTTATGGGACATGGGGAAAGGGCCATGGACCTACTTACTCTGGTACATACAGATGTATGCAGTCCATTTGATGTACCGGCTAGAGGTAATTATGTGTACTTCATTACCTTTATCGATGATCTATCTTAGTATGGGTATGTATATATGGTGTGACACAAGTCTGAAGTCTTTGAAAAGTTCAAGAAATTCAGACAAGAAGTAGAAAAGTAAATCAAAATGTTCATTAAGATTCTTCGATCTGATCAAGGAGGTAAATACCTTAGTCAAAAATTTTTAGACTATCTTAAGAAAAATGGCATAGTTTCATAATAGACTCTACCTAAAATGTCTCAACTTAATGGGATTTTAGAATGTAGAAATTGGATCCTATTAGATATGGTTTGATCCATGAAGAGTTTTATGGACCTCCCTAAGTTTCTTTAGAGATATAGTCAAATAACTGCTATATACCTACTGAATAGGGTTCTCTCTAAAATCATTCCTACCATACTGTATGAGATATGGCATTGTAAGAAATCAAGTCTGAGTTGTCTCAGAATTTGGGGTTGTCCGGCCCATGTCAAGAGACAACAGGCAGATAAATTAGAGTCTAGGTCCTTTAGAGCTCATTTTGTCGGATATCCTAAAAAAATATTAAGATATTATTTCTATCTTTTGGAAGACCATAATGTGATTATGAGTCGACATGCCATTTTTCTTGAAAAATAGTTTATTCAAGATGGTGGTATCGGAAGACAGATTAGGCTCGAGGAGAAGCTCTCCAGAAAGCAATGAGCTAATGAACCTATGGAACCTAGATAGTCTCAGCCAGTCTAAACACTACCTCCTCCACCTCGTAAGTCAAATAGGATTTTTCATCCTCCCAAAAGATACTTGGGTATTATTTCAAAAGATGTAGAGAAAATGTTTCTTACAGAAAATAGGATTCATGGTGATGATCTAAAAACCTATGATGAGACGATATCTGATATCGACTCTAAGAAATGGTTAGAAGCAATGAAGTTAGAGATTGACTCAATGTACTCGAACCAAGTTTGGACCTTGATAGATCCACTTAAAGGTATAGTACCTATTGGATGTAAATAGATCTTCAAGAGAAAGATAGGTGTCGATTGCAATGTAGAGACATTCAAAGCTAAGCTCATAGCGAAAGAATATAGTCAGCACGAAGGCATTGACTATTAGGAGATCTTTTCGTCACTAGCCATGCTAATATTCATCCACATATTGCTTACTGTTGCAACCTATTTTGATTGTGAAATATGATAGATGGATATAAAAATGACATTCCTAAATGAATATCTTGAGGAAGATATCTATATGGAACAGCCACTTGGTTTCACATCCACTGATAGTGATCACAAGGTTTGCAAGCTACAAAGGTCCATCTATGGACTCAGGCAAGCATCTTGGAGTTGGAATGCTTGTTTTAATGATGTGATCAAATCATTTGGTTTCATCAAAAATGAGGAGCCCTGTGTCTTTAAAAAGATCAGTGAGAGTACTATTATCTTCCTCGTATTGTATGTGAATAATATCCTCCTAATTGGGAATGATATTCCCATGTTGACATCCATCAAAATATAGTTGTCAAAAGAGTTTTCTATGAAAGACCTAGAAGAGGCATCCTTCATATTGAAAATAAAGGTTTATAGAGATACATCGAATAGGATGCTGGGTCTATCACAAAAGATGTACATAGAGGAGGTGCTAAAGAGATTTCATATGGAGAACTCTAAGAGAGGATTAGTGCCCTTTAGACATGGCATTCACCTCTCTAAGAAGATGTGTCCCAATACACTTAAGGAGATTGAATGCATGAGCAAGATCCCTTATGCTTTAGCAATAGGGAGCCTTATGTATGCCATGTTGTGTACACGACCTGATATCACACATGCTGTGAATGTCACAAGTAGATATTAGTCAAATCTAAATGAAGAGCACTGGACTTCTATGAAGTGTATCCTTAAGTATATTTGAAGGACTAAGGATATGTTTCTGATTTTTGGCAATAGAGAACTCCAGGTCCAAGGATATATAGACTCAAACTTTATGTCTGATATAAATGATCAAAAGTCAACTTTTGATTGTCTGTTTGTTTGCAATGGTGATGCTATTAGCTGGAAGAATTTCAAGCAAATAATGATCATAGACTCCATAATGGAAGCTAAATACATCGCTATATCGAAAGCTATGAAAGAAGCATTCTAGTACAAGAAGTTTGCTGTAGAGCTTGGAGTGATGCCATCAGATGCCGTCCCTCTGTATTGCAATAACAATGGTGCCATAGTCCTAGCTAAGGAGCCAAGGTCTCATCAGAAGTCGAAGCATATCGAGCGGCGATATCATCTTATCCGCAATTACCTCGAGAAGGGTTACGTCGAGGTCAAGAGAGTTGACACTGTAGATAATGAGATAGACCCACTGACAAAGTTGTTGAGCCAGTAGAAGATTGAAGCCCACCTTGAAAAGATAGAATTTAGATTTATAGCCAATTGACTTTAGATCAAGTGGGAGTTTGTTAGATGAGTGCCTTAGAAGCTAGATTAACTAACACTTATAATACACTTTCTAGGAATATTTTTATAATTTTGACTTAAAATTAATAATTTTTTTTCTATCACATTATGTGTAAAGTGTCTATAATACATTCTTTGAGTTAATGGGAATGATAATACATATTTTCAAGAGTTGAAAATTTAAGACATGTACTTTCATAATTAACTCATAAATTACTTTCGATCGTAGGATCATCATAAGGATGATAATCGATCCAGAAAGTTAGTGTACAATCACTTTCTTAGGATAGATGAGTCTTGAGTTTATAGTATGGAGATACTAAAGTAAGAGTATAGGTACTCATTAAGAACGAGGGGACTGAGCATGACCACCTCGAGCAGTCATAAGAGAGTCTACCTTCTCGTTGATGACTAAGCTCGATGCTATAGTTATGTGTCTAATTCTTAAACCTGAGGTGCATTGGCAGTTTACCTTAAGTGTGTTATAGTTTGACGATACCATAACTCAATCTTCTAGCCATTCGAAATCCTGAGATGTATGTTAGCTATAGCATATTCATTATAGGAATAGAATCACACTAAGATGGGATCTATCAACCTCGGTCAATGAGAAGTAGTCCTATGATGATCATGAGATCGAGTTCTTAAGTCCATGGCCATGGTAGTGTAATATAATAGAAAAGAGTTTTCTATTAGGATTTCATATTGGACTCGAATTGAATGATTCAATCATATGACCAATCATATGATGGGGTGTTGGATTTGACAAGTTAACCTTAACCCTAATTCTATCGAAGCTCATGATAGAAGAACCCAATCACACAAGTAGCTGCACCGAGTGATTTATGTTCAGTTTTGATGGATTGCCATCATATACTACTAGATGTCACTAGTAGATTCTAGGAGCAATTAGAATGATCTTGATGATCGATCATTCTAATTGGGTGAACTAGAAGAGTTCTGATCTATCGAAAGATGTTATGATAATGTCAATGATAGAGATCATGACATATCTCATTACTATACATAATTGAACCTAACTAGATCATACAAATAATAATTTGGGTTTAGATGTGATCAATTAGGCTATCTCAGTTTGATTGATTTGGATTAGATCTAATTAGGTTCAAGAAAATTATGCTAGCACATCATTGAGCCTAACATTCTCTTTCTATAGTCATTTTGTTCATCTCGACTGAGTCAAATTGGATTTGGCTTTCTTGAAAACCCTATATGCACTTGTTCTAGGCTGACTGGAGCTTGTCCAAGTCAGAAAAAGATTGTCTTAATCTGATCTCGGCTTGTCCTAATCCATCGGATGGAAACAGGACGACCTGCTAATTTTTGTAAACATCAGGACATGGGATCATTTGACTCGATCTTTGCAAGAATAAAAGGAGGAGATGTGCACCCCTCTTGGAATTTATCTAGGATGCACGTCCCAAGGTATTTTTCATGAACAAATATGCGATCTCGCCCCATATTTGCATGCTCATAAATTGGAGAAGGCGTGGAAGAGTTTGTTATGGAACAAACTCTAAGAGATTAATTGTCGTGCACCACCTTCTCCCTATCCATTGTTCATGCAAACTCCAAGAGAGTTTTGGGTGACAAAACCAGGTAGAGACCTAGTGTTAGGCATGGTATATCATATTAAAGTCTGATTTAATCAAGCAATTTTGTTTGCTTGATCAACCAGGACTCTAGGGTTGCGCAGAGTCTATTTAAAGACCCTACACCCTAGGGTTTGTATCTTGTAATCTCCCATGCCCAAAGGCTGCCACAAAATCTATCTCCACACCTTTCCTACTACTCCTCTCTCTCTTCTCCATGCCCATACCAGATTGGGTGAAGGTTCAATAATCAAGTGTTGAGGAAAGCTGAAGCAAAGATTAAAGACAAGGTTTCTACATCAAGAGACAAGGTGCTGCCTTAGAAGATTGTTTTGAAGGCTTCATAGATCCAAATCTGATCTAATTTTTGAGATTAGATCTAAAAGGAGAGCATGTATAGAGCCAGCCTGAGTGGACTATAGTGGAGACTAGGCACATGCATGGCTAGATCCAGAACCCCGAGTGCTGATAGATCATCGATAGGATAAAGGGTTTATCCGATCTTAGGTAAAAAAAAAAATTATTTAATTTTGATTTTGATTTTTATTATTAGATCATTAAGATCATATCTGAGAACTCTCAAATTTGATTAATATTTATGGAAAAATTTTAAAAATCTTTTGTTATAAATCAGATCAGATCAGATCGATCCTACAACGGAAAACTAGGTTTTTCCTATATTTCTCTAGGTTTTCTTTCTGAGTTTTTTCTTCTCCATCTTTTGAGAGACTTTTTCATGGGAAAAATTAGAGAGAAAGAGATAAAGGGCATGGGAGAATACTAGAGAAGAGGGTCTTCTCTTGTTAAAGCATGAAGATTTATTTAGGACATCAATAGTTGATGTCTTGGAAGAGAAGATGGGTCTTCTCTTAAGGGTCTCCCCATAAGCTTTTTCCTTCTTCTTCTTAGGATATCCAAAAGTTAATCTTGTCCCTTAATCCTCCTTCAAATCCTTCTCTCTTGGAGAGTCCAAGTGATTCGAAGAAATTTTTTTAGATAAACCATCGGGAGGGATCCACAAGAAGCTAGCACTTCACATGGATCTTCCTTCGATGAACCTCCGATCAGCATGGCAATCTCATGTGGACAACCTATAGGGATGGACATCCTGTAAGGCTCTGAGCAATGAAGATAACCATGGATTTCAGCTTTAGTGTTCTCAACCCATGCAAAGGTAAAGAGATTCGATCTCTTCTTGACCTAGATGTGATCTAGGATTTTCTAGATATGATCTAGGGTATTGATATGATCAATACTAATTTATTTATTTTTTTTAGATTTATTAATTTATCTTGACATGTCATAGATCCTAGATGTAAGGTTTAGTAATTTTATTACATGCATTAATAGGTTAATTAGATTAATCTATGTCTTCCACTATGTTCAATTTTGAAAAAGTTTTGAAAGACATGCATGAAACACTGCATATTTTTCCTTCATTCACACCTAAATTTTGTGTGCCCATAGGGAGGAGTCCTTCTATGAGAAGAACTCCATCTCACACACCAAAAGAGGCTTCTTGCCTCTAATGTGGATGCCCAAGTGTTGGGTGGTTTAAGGGAGTTAGACTCTTATCATGATTACTTTTTGAGTCATGATTTGTGTCTCTGAAAGGCTGAAATAGGCCAAGAAATTGGGTGTATTAAAATAATCAAGAAATCAAATCCAAAGAGTTAGATTTGTGAGATCAAAATTCAAATCCAAAGAGTTGGATCTATGAGACAAAAATCAAATCCAAAGAGTTGGATCTATATGGTTCCTTAGGTCCAAATGTTGGACCGCAAGAGGGCTAGGAGATGTGAGGTTCTACATGTCCTATAGAGGGAAAAGGGTGGAGTGGAAAACACCAAGAATTGGTGTTGCAAAGCTAGGAGCAATTGTTAATTTTCTTGAGAAGAAATTCAGCAAATCCAGATTAAGGAAAATCTTAGATCGAGACCCATGTGGATCACCGTTGGAGGGCACGTGCTTGGATGCCTCGAGGATACCAATCAATGGGCTATTCAGATCTTCCTATCAGGTATATCTTCTATCATATAATTATGTTGTATGATTATTTTTGATTGAACTCTATCAAGGTTATTTTAGGTTAGGGGTTTGGATTACATGTTTTCAATGATTGCATGTTATAAAATTTTAAAATTCATTTCCATTGCACATCTGAATCCCAACATGAAGAATAAGAAGACTGTGGTGATGTATTCTACCATCCTTTCAGAGGTACATGTGGAACTCACTGACCTCAACTAGGGTCATTAGGATCTCAATGTTCTGGAGGTGTCGATTACCCCAGTCATCACCTCCAAGTAGTTTCATCAATTCCTACAATAGGTCCAAATACTAATTGCTAAGTTGCATGACCTGCAGCAATTAGTTCATTAGCCTATTCCAGCACTGCACAATCATCCAACCCTGCATGCCCAAATCTTCCTCTTCCTTCGAGGAGCCTGAGGTGAAGTAGCCAATATCACCCTATCAGCCTAGAAGGAGTGCCCTAGGGCTCTTGATCCATCCATCGAAGCCCTAAGCAAGTTCCACTCCATCACCACCCTCACCCTCGGGATAACGAATAAGGTAAAGATCAGAACCTGCTCATCCTTCTTTTTTACTCTCTTCTTCCTCATAGGATTCGTCTGCGAGTGGATCTATAAGCTGCTAGCCCCAAAGGAGATTTGGTCAGCAGGATGAGCTAGATCGAAAGATCTAAGAGGGAGACCACTACCTTAAGATCCTCCATCATCACTAATTTGCTCTAGGAGGAGAGCCCCTATTCACTACCCACCCTCCCTTCAAGGAGCAGATCATGAGGGAGCCAATCCCTCATCACTTTAAGGTGCTATTTATAAGAGTTTACAATGGCACCACCAATCCCAATGATCTCTTAGAGAGCTTCAAGGCCTTCTTGACACTGCAAGAGGTCTTGGATGCACTGCTATGCAAGTTCTTTCCTGCCACTCTTCAAGGTGCTGCTCTAGCTTGATATACCAGGCTTCAGCCAAACCCCATCGACTATTTTGAGAAATTTGGTTTCTAGTTCAATACTTAGTTTCATAGCAACAAGAAGTCAAGGAAGGGTACTGATACCCACTTTTCCATTTAGCAGAAGGACAAAGAATCTCTTCGAAGCTACATGAGTCACTTTAAAGTGGCTATGTTGAAAGTCTATGATCTGGACCACTCGATCGGTTGCAATGTCAACTCTCAAGAAAGGACTGAAGGCAAATAGTTTCTACTTCTTTCTCTCAAAGAAGTTCTCCTATGACTTTTTTGGGCTCCTCACTTGAGCGATAAGTACATCATTATTAAGGAGGGGATGGTGGAGAAACAGAAGGAGAAGTTGGATTAGAAAAGGGCTAGGGAGGACCACCTGAATCCCTAGCCAAAGAAGTGGAAGCGCAACAAGAAGCTTCCTCATCGATCTCAGAGCCCTCAACATTTCAAGGACTTCACATCTCTAAATACACCTTGGAGGCCAATTTTAATAGAAATAAAGAACCAAGACATTCTTCGATGGCCCAAGAAGAAGATTCAGTGGACAGTTTTAGCATGAATAGTCAAAGCACTGCCACTTCCACTAGAACCATGGCCACAATACTAATGATTACTTCTAGGTTAAAAAAGAAATAGAAGCCCTCATATGGAGAGGCTACTTGCGAACTTCGTCAGCTGCTTGAAGGATGCTGAGGCCTCAAGACATAAACTTGAGCTTGTGCTCGAGCCTTCGATTGATAATTGATCCATTGCTAGAGTCATTCAAACTAGTATAGGGTGATGCATAGCTAGAGACAAGAGCTCATCTGCAAGGAAGGTCTATGCTTGTGCAACCCAAGTGGAGGCTCTTATACCAAAGAGGCAAAGATTGGACAAAGTTATCTCCATCTTGGACACCGATGTTGAGGACGTCCAGACCCCTCATGATGATACTGTAGTTGTTTCCATGACCATTACAAACTATGATATAAAAAGAAAATTTAGTAGATAATGGAAGCTTCACATACATCTTATTTTATGATACATTTTGTAAAATGAATGAATTTGCCCGTAGATCAATTTTGAAAGGCCAATCCTCTGTTGGTCGATTTTTCAGGTAATGTCATCCCTTTCAAAGGCATTGTAACCTTGCTCGTGACTGCCAGGCAAGCTTTGAGCCAAACCATCATCATGCTTGACTTCTTGATAGTGAAGGTAGCCTCAGCCTATAACTCAATTTTAAGAAGGCTTAGCTTGAATGCCCTCCAAGCCATCGTCTCTACCTAGCTACCACCTAATGGTGAAGTTTCCTACTACCCAAGGCATAGGCAAGCATTGAGGTGATAAGCCTTAACCAGGCATTGCTATGTCGCCTCTCTCAATAGTAAGAAGCCTAAAGAAGCCATGCCAATCAAAAGCTTCGACATCCATAATGAAGGATAGCGATGGCCTGAGAAGTTGGTCGAGTAGCTTATCTCAATTCCCCTACATGAATCTGATCCAACAGAATGGTCCAAATTGGATTAAGGTAGGATGAAGCCTCCCACGCTAGGCTCCTAGACTTCCTATGGGCAAACTCTGATATTTTCATGTGGTCAGTCGAGGACATAATCGGAGTCGATCCGGAGGTCATGATGCACCATCTACATGTCGACCCACTATATCAACTAGTGCGGCAGAAGAATCGGAGCTTGGCCTCTAAGCACCAATAAGCCATGAAGCAAGAGGTGGAGAAGCTCCTAGCAACTAGTTTCATCCATGAGGTGGATTATCCTAAGTGGTTGGCAAACGTCATCCTCGTTAAAAATGCAAACGATAAATGATGGGTATATATAGACTTTATTGATTTGTATAAAGCTTATCCAAAAGATAATTTTTTTTGTCCAGGATACTTCATGGATGCCTTCTTTGGATATAATCAAATTCAGATGACACTCGAGGATGAGGAGAAGACATCCCTCATCATAGACCAGGGGCTGTATTGCTACAAAGTCATGCCCTTCAATCTAAAGAATGCGAGATTCACCTACCAGCGTCTTGTCAATAAGATTTTTATGATAGAAAACATGCAGGATTTCATGCATAGATTTAAATTTTTTTTTAAAATATAGAGCAGTAGAAGACATAGATTAAACTATTTAATCTACAACATGTATGTAATCAAATTACAAAACCCTACATCAAGGATCTATAATATGTTATGATGTAAATATAAATCTAAAATTAAATTAATCATAAGTGGTATTGATCATATCAATACCTAGATCTAGAACAATTTTAGATCTAATCCTAGATCACATCTAGGTCACCAAGAGATCAGATCTCTTACCTTTGCATGGATCGAGAACTTTGTGGTTGAATCCATTATTGCCTTTGGAGTTGTACATGCATTCGGCCTCTACAGGTGATTCACATGAACCTGCAACATAGATCGAAGGTTCGTCGAACGAAGATCCGCTTGAAGTGCTAGCTTCTCATGGATCCCTCTTGATGGTTAATCAAATATATATTCTTCGAATCTCTTGGATACTCCAAGAGACGAAGAACATGAGGAGGAATAAGAAAGAAATCCAACCCTTGGATCTCTCATAAATCAGAAATAAATACATATGAAAAAACCTAGGAGAAGACAAATCTTCTCCTTCAGAATGTCAACGGTTGATATCCTAAAAACATCTATTATGCTAGGTTCAGAGGAGACTTTTTTCTTGAGATTTTTTCTTAATTTTCTAGATATCACACCCTCAGATTTTTCTCATAAAAATCTTATAAATAAAATTGAGAAGAAGGGCTCTCAAGGAAACCCTAAGAGAAGACCTTCTTCTCTTCTTCTTCTTACATCAGGATATGATTAGATCATATCCAAAAATGATCACCATGCTCCAACACCTTGGAGCACAGATTCCATGCCATCTTCCTCTCTCTCTCTCTCTTAGATCTTTATCATATAAAAATCATATAAAATAATGAAGAAGAAAATACTCAAAAGAAAACAAAGAGAAGATAATCTTCTCTTACCTTTGTGCCTTCATGACATCAATGATTGATGTCCAGATGAAGACCTTTTCTCTAAGAATCTTGGCACCATCTCTCCTCAAGCCCTTCCTCTCTCTCTCTCTCTCTCATATTTTTATGATATAAAAATTATAAATAAAATAGAAAGAGAGAAACATAAAAGAAAAATATAAGAGAAGATAATCTTCTCTTACCTTGTCTCTTCAAGATATCAACCTTTGATGTCTTAATTGAGGGAACTTCTCCATGAATCTTGGTGCCAAAAGTCCTCCACGCCTTCTCCTCCTTCTTCTCTGATTTTTTATGATTTTTCTAGGATTTTTCACATTTTCTATGGTCAAAGAAAGAGGCATCCCCTTTATATTACAAAACTAGGTCAAAATCTAGTCAAAGGAGGACTTCTATGGGGCGTCCAACTCTTGGATGCCCCTCTCTTGATTTTTGGCATGTGAAATAGAAAACCAATGCCCAAAGCAAAGGGAGAAAGGGTGGAAATAATATTGGAGGTGTGGGGAATGTGGGCGCACAAGAGGAGGGAAGAGTTTAGGTCAAAGAGGACTCTTCCAAGTAGGAAATAATTTCCAACTTCCTTCTAATTTTGATCAAATCAAATTTAAATATAATTTCTGAGATAATGGGGTGTGGAAAATCATTTCTTAGGTATGGAAATCATAGAAAAAATTTGGATTAAAATATGGCATGGGCTTTCTTAGGTGCAAGTGAAAGAGAGAGAGTCCCAGTCCAACTAGGACTCCTCTTATTTGACTAGATCAAAATTATTTTAAATCTAATTTAAATCTTATTTAAACTAGATTAAATATAATTTAATTAAAAGTGATCCAAGTTCAACTAGAAGCCCAATTAAATTAGATTAAATCAAGATTTAAATCTGATTTAAATCCTAAGTCAATTAGGTGCACTCAAGTCCTAGTCAAATAAGGAATTATTCTTTCCTTATAATTGGCTTATCCAATAAATTAATTAAACTTAATCTAATTAAATATAAACTAATTTTAATTGAATCTAATTCAATTAGACTTGATCTTAGACTGATTTCTTAATCAAATTGAGCCAATTAGCAATCCAATTGCTAATCAATCCTCCTGCAATACTTGTATTAGGTCAAACAACAATCACATTGAATGTTTGACCTCAAAATGATTCTCAATCATCGATTAACCATCCGATCATGTTACAAGCTCTAATATGTGTAACCCCATAGGTTTGAGCCTAAGCCAATAGTATAGGAACCAATTTCTATACCAATCGAAGTTACCATTTAGCAATAATTTTCGACGTCCGGATAGGTCGAATGTATGCAAAGCAACATTCTTAGAACCCTGGCCCATGGTTACCATATAATTTATTCCTATAAAAAATAATGCTCAAGATGACTTTGAGTATGCTATCAAATACTCATACAAGTCATCTCTATTATGTCTTAAAATTTTGCAAATCCCATGACACCTCACGAGGATTACTTAGGCCTAGGTTTTGCTAAATTGAAACACAGTGAGTCATTCTCTTTTTGAAGTTAATCAGGAGTGGTCAATCCCATCTTGACTCACGCACCAACTCTATAAGTACTTGACTGTACCCAGAAACCTTTCATCATCTATATTAAAAATACAGCCATTCTAGCATCAAAATACAGTGAGTTGCACGCAAGTCACCATGACGATCTCAGGTCGAAGGAACACTTATATCCATTGGCCTTAGCTAGCTACTCTTGACAGTAGAGTGCTACATTGGTCACGTTCAGTGCAAATGTACTCCTACATCTCATCTGGATGCTATACTAGTGTCTCCACACTACTTGGTTATGAGGATAATTAATGCATATGGCATACAGCGACATACACTCGATAAGTTATCATCCTTGTTAATAACTTATCATTTGATCATGAACAATTTAAGGACCATCCGATAAATCCTTCTTTATCGATTGATTATAGTTCTAAGAACTTCATCATAATTTAGGAGTTCATTTTAAGGAAGATAAAACTTTTATGATGAAACAACCAAATTGCTATTATTATTAGATAATTTATATACTAATTCCAATCATCTACTACTTAGATAATTGGCTTTAGGATACATTTCCCAACAACTCCCACTTGGACTAAAGCTAATCAGAACAATATCAAATATCCTATCTTTCACTTAAGTTCGTAGAACTCCTTAGTTCCAAGGACTTAGCAAATGGGTTGGTCAAGTTCTCCTTTTATATCGATCTTCTAAAGATCGACGTCATCCAGATCAAATATCTAAGATGAAAATGATGCAGAATATGCTGGTCCTTCAGTTCTTTAGCCTGAGCTATGACTCCAATACTATGATAGGACTGGACCATGGGTAGAGGGTGCCACTCCTAACCTACTAATGAACCTCAGTAACTGCATAGCTTGCATGGCAGCATCATATGCCATGATGTACTCTACATCACTAACTGAATAGACTAAAGTATCCTACTTGAAACCTTTCCAGTAGATTGCTCCTACAATTAGGGTATGAGTCGACATTCTCTTGTTGTTATCTTATTCTGACTGAAATCAAAACATCCATATGTTTTAAGTCAGTACTTCCATATTTGAGTCACTAAATCTTAGTATTTCCTAAATACTTAAGGGTTGTCTATACAATCCTCCAGTGGCTCTTACTTGGATCAGACTAGGATCTGCTCACTATCCCTAGTGAGTATACCATGTCTAATCTCGTACATGGATAAATAAGATGACAGCTAAACCTTTATTTCTTGCAATGTTGGAATGTTATTCCAAATTAAGAGAATTTTATCCTCAAACATCATTAGTAATAACACTACAAAATATTTTGCCCAATAATAAGTGCAGGGTTTGTCTTTGTTCATAACTAAGATATACATTCAGAATGTATGTTCAAACTCTGAGATGATACTCAAATGGGCTTTATAGGTCCTTACTTTCCCATCTGCGCTACTCTGATCCTATTAAAAATTCATTCACATCTAATGGATTTTATCCCTTCAAGTGATCAACTAGTGTCCATACACTATTGATTTTCATAGACTTCAATTTGGATCATATGGCTCCAAGCCACTTCTCAGAATCAGGCCACTGCACTGTATCCTTATAGGTGAGCGAATCCTTGTTATTCTCATCAAGCTCAACATGATCGCCATCCTGGACCTAGATATTGAAGTATCGTTCGGCTAATGCAGTACTCTATCGGATCTTCTTAAAGGTGATACTTTAATGGGCTCCAGATTTGATCTGATCAAATTCGGTTCTATAGGTTTATCAGATAACGTCAGTTCTTTTCTACCAATAAAACTTTTATAAGTTCAACTTGATAGGCATCATTTTCTTTTCTAAGCAACTCCTTTCCAAAAAGAATGCCCTACTACTGATGAACATCTTATGTTCTTTAGCATAGAAGAATTAATAATCTTTAAACACTTATTAGACCAGGATCCAAGTTTATCTATGTGCAAATATACGACATAGGCTAATCAACTCCAAATCCAAAAGTGAGAGAGTCTAGGTCTATGTCCGATCCCTATCTCATATGGAGTCAATGCAACAGATTAACTTGGTATAAATTTACAAAGTAAAAAAATAGTCACAAGAGCACAACCTTGCAATAGGCAGACAAGTATACCCTATTGTGGATTGAAACATGTCTAACAAAGTTTAATTTCTCCTTTTAGATACACTATGTTCCGAAAAGAAATCCACTGAGAGAGAATCCTATTCTCTCCTAGATATGTCACAAACTCATTGGATAAGTATTTGCCTCCTCGATTTGATCGAAGAGTTTTAATAGCTTATCCAATTTTTTTTTTGTTTTCATTATTGAATCATTTGAATAGTTCAAATGATTCATCCCAAACATACCCATACCCGAATAGATCGTCTGTAATAAAATATTAATGTCTTCCTTTGGCACTTAAGTTCAAGGTCCACATACATCACTATGTATGAGACTTAGAACGTTATCGACTCCTTCATCTTTTTTAGTAAAAGGTGACTTTGTCATCTTTTTAAGAAGACAAGATTCACAGGCTATTAATGATTCACAATCATTGATACGAGGTTTCTCTCTCGAGCTAACCTATTTATCCCATTCTTGTCAATATGACTAAGCCTGTAATGCCAAACATAGACATCCATGATATAATCTAACTAGGGTGTGTACATTCCACTTATCTTAAGTCCTTGCAAAGAATTGCATAAGACCACCGGTATCTAATACCCAGGTAGTAGAATTATATACAGAGAAGTTTTAAGGTGTTATCATATAACATCTTTAATGAGCAATTTTTGCTCCTTTCTCTTGTTCAGCCTGTTGTGGTCAAGGAAAGTAAGACAAATCTTCTTCCTATGATCCTGTTTCAAATATTAAAAGTACTATGCCTGATTTGGGTTAACCTTGGACTAGTTATTTTTACTGGGCTCAGAAACCTCAATATGAACCCATTCGTACTGCTGAACCAATATTTAACTTTCGATACTGATTATCGAAGTTGGGTCCATAAGTCTTCACTATCTAACAGTGATAAGAGCAATTAGGATTTAGCCTTAATAAAGAACAATGACCTATTGTATATGAATCATTTTAAGCCTAAAGACCTAGACTTTAGTCTAAAGGTTCATCCACTATTTTATTCGAACTAGTAGCCTCTACCTTCAATTCGAGGAATTACTTTAATTTTCTAGTAGGTACTAGAATCCACATAGACCGCACACGAGCCTAACTTTGGTTGGCCCACCCATGTACATCTAAGGGTAGGTTCATAACCAATTATTTCTTCAAATAATTTTTAGTAATTTTAATTTTGCCCCAGGCCCTGATCAGTTGGCTTTGGCCTTCTCAGAAAAGGATCCAGTTAGGTCCAACCATTAACATGATCATACTTGGCGCATCCAACCAATGAATGACTAGGCCCAACTTTGGTTGGCCAACCCAACCATCATTAGAGAGACACATCCAAATCGTCATATGATGGATGATAATTTCATTAGTCAACAAGCACCAGGCCTTTAGGCCTCCAATGATTATTGAGTTAATGCATCCATTATCAAACACCTTAATGGGAGACAATGACTCCATTATCTCCATAACTTTATCATTTTAAGGACCTAATAATTTTAGAGGATTTAAATTATTAGTGATTTAAGGATAGAAAGAACACGGATCAATTTGCTTTGACTGACTTCACCAGGTCAAGTCCTCCCACTGACTTCATAAGTCACTGATGAAGAATAGGATCAATTATGGTCCATGGGCACCTAAATCAATCTTACTGAATAAAATCAGTCTCACCGATTTTCTATGTGACATGGGTTAGTACGAATCAATAAGCAACCTAATAAAAAACTTAATTAACCACATTGGCCAGGTAAGTGAGATCGGTGGAAGGTGTTAGATATATGTGCCCTGAAAGTCAGAATGGATGACACTTATAATACACTTCTAGGGGCAAAATTATAATTATGACTATAATTAATAAAATGGGTTATTTTCTATCACATATATGTATTTAGTGTCTATGATACATCCTTTGAGTTAACGGTAATGATAATTCATATTTTCAAGAGTTGAAAATTTAAGACATGAATAATCATTATTAACTCATAAAATGCTATCGACCATAGGATCATCACGAGGATGGTGATTGATTCAGAAGGTTGGTGTACAAATGCTTATCTTTAATAGATGAGTCTTAAGTCTACGATGTGGAGACACCGAAACGAGAGTACAGGTACTCATTAGAGAACGAGGGCACTAAGCGTGACCACCTTGAGTAGTCATTAGGAAGTCTACCTTCTCGTCAATGACTGACTTGATGCTATAGTGGTGTGTCTAGTTCTTTGACTTGGGGTGCATCGGTAGTTCATCTTGAGGGTATTATAGTTTGACTACACCATTACTTGATCTCCTAGCCATTCAGAATCCAGAGGTGTATGTTGGCTATAGCATGTTCATTGTAGGAACTGGATAGCATCAAGATGGAATCTATCTACCTCGGTGGTAGAGGAGCAGCCCTATGATAATCAAGTCCAGAAGCCCATGGCCATGGCGGAGTAAAATAATAGAAAGAGTTTCTATTTAGCTTTTCACATCGGACTTGAATCAAATGATTACATCATATGACAGAGACTAGGGTTTGACGAGTTCACCTTAACCCTAATCTAATCGGGGCTCAAGATAGAAGAACTTAATCACACAGGTAGTTGCACCAAGAGGTTCACATTCAACTCTGATGGATTGCCACCATATACTGCTAGATGTCATTGATGGATTTTTAGAGTAATTAGAATAATTTAGATGATCGATTATTCTAGCTGTTCGAATTAGAAGAGTTCTGATCCATCGAAAGAAGTTTTGATGATGTCGATGATAGAGATCATGACATATCCCATTACCATACAGAACTGAATCTAACTGGGTCACATAAACAAGGTTTTAAATTTGGTGATTATTAATTGAACTAATCCAATTCAATTGATCTGAATGAGATTAAATTAGGTTCAAGGAAATCATGCTAGCACCCGATTGAACCTAATGTTCTTCTTTTACTATCATAAATAGTTATCCCGACTGAGCCAAAGAAGTTTGTGCTCATTTAGAGGCCTTCACCTGGTCTGACTAGAGCCTGTCTAGGTCAAAAAAGATTATCTTATTTTGTAAGACATTACCTACCATTTTTGGTCACCTGCCATTTCTCATCCTTTGACTTTGGTCAAAAGTTGACTTTTGACTGGTCAAACATTGACCATTGACACTGACTTCTGTCCACATGTCATGCACCTATTGGAGAGCTGGTGGGGGCCTGTCCCCCTACTAGAACCTGGCAAGGAGAAGGATGCACGCCACTCTTGGCATGTGCCTAAGCTGGAGGCACCCAGGAGTCCCTGTTGGATAGGGACTCCATCTTCTTTTTGGATTCAATTAGAGTTCTCCTAAGAACCAACTTTGACTGGTCTTAGGCATCCTCTAAGGAGGAATCCAGGGGACTCTATTTTCACCAATCAGATTTAGATCTAATTTCATAAAGAGTTATGATTGGTTGGGAAGAAGAGGAGTTGGATCACAGACAGTCTATAAATAAGACCCTGCACCCAACTCAAATTAAGATTGGAAAATTGAAATCCCACACCCCAAGGCTGCCTCTCCCCTCTTCCTCCATGCCAAACCCACCTTCTCCCTCTCCTCTCCACGTCCAAAAGTATTTTGAACCTTGGTTGGTGCAATCCAGATGAGAGAAAGGCGACTGAAAGCTAGAAGACTACGCTGCTGCAAAGGACAACTACTGATCTTCAAGAGAAGTTTTGAAGATCCTCTAGATCAGATCTAGATCTAATTTTTGGAGACGTGATAGAGAAGAAGAGAATCTCCAGATCCAAACTAAGTGAATACCGATAGAGGCCAAGCACTTGCATGGCTAGATCCAAAACCTTCCGCTACTTACAGGATCATCAATGGGTAATAGGATTACCCTACATCAAGATAAATTAAATTTGATATAATTTATTTATATTTTATTTTTATTATTAGAATAATAAGGATTAGATCTAAAATATCCTAGATTTAATTAGGATCAAAGAAAAAAATTTTTGAAATATATCTCTTGATCCAATCAGATTTGAACGAACTTGGTTCGGGAAAATAGAATTTTCCTTCAAAAGGGTCTGCCAAGGCTTGCCTTAGACACTATCAGAAATGACCAGGTAAGTAGGCTGCCAATTAAAAGCCATTGTTCTGGGATGCCAGACTTACCTTAGACACCAATTAATTTATCAGTTTTGATTTGGTCTGCCTAAAGACTCGGATTCGACCACTGAGCCACGATCAGCATCCATTTGTTAGATGTATAGACTTTAATCAACTACAACTATTGAAGTGGTCTATAAAAATGACTTAATCCTAATTAACTATTAATTAGGTTTGATCAATTTTTTAACTATGTTTATATTTAATCTAACCCTAGGTCTAATCCAATTAAGGATCTGATCAAAGCTAACCCATTTTCCTTTAACCCATGTTTTATGAAATTATCTTAGAATCTTCAAATCACAAACCTAGATCCTAAACAATCACTTAATTCTCAATTATGTTCAAGTCTTATGGATT
This sequence comes from Cocos nucifera, assembly GCA_006176705.1. Taxonomy (NCBI): domain Eukaryota; kingdom Viridiplantae; phylum Streptophyta; class Magnoliopsida; order Arecales; family Arecaceae; genus Cocos; species Cocos nucifera. Next base: position 419,801 of record QRFJ01001109.1, on the reverse strand, counting down.
TAGATTTATAGAGTCTCAGAACTAGTTTCTAATTTTATTGTTTGAAACATTTTCAAATTATATTGAATCATATTCAATATATAGTTTTAGATCTGATTTGTTTCATTGTTTAGATTATATCCTAGAGTTTCAAATCTAGGATTTTGCAGAAAGTAAGTTCATGATTTAATTTCTATAAAATAAATATATCATACATATACAATATAGATTCAAAACAAAAATTACATATCAACATATGTAATAAGAGGATTAGATTTAAACATAAAACACATCATGAGGGTCAGATCATAAATCATTTAAAATTAGATTTAAAATATAAAAATAAATCATAAATCACTCAAGATCTCATCTAACATATTTATGACTTAGGTTTCTCAGATCAGCACATACTAGGATAATCTTTCCACCATAAAAGGTAAACCTTACAGCAGGACAATCTTATGGTAGTATGTGCAATCCTGATATTATCTAGATCTTATCTAAATAATCTAAAATAGATCTAATATATATTAAATTTTAGATTTAAATTAAAAAATTAAATCATAAATTTTCTTAGATCTAATCTAAATAATTCATTATTTTGATTTAGATCAGCACATACTAGGACAACCTTTTCATTGTAAGCAATTAACCCTACAATAGGACAACCTTATGGCAATATGTGCAATCTTTAATTAACTTTAATTTTTGTATTTAATCTAAAGCATACATAAACATGTTATAATAGAACCTAGATGCTTTGATATCACTGATAGAAAATATGCAGGATTTCATGCATAGATTTCACAATTTTTTTCAAATATAGAGCAGTGAAAGATATAGATTAAACTATTTAGTCTACAACATGCATGTAATCAAATTACAAAATCCTACATCAAAGATTTATAACATGTTATGATATAAATATAAATCTAAAATTAAATTAATAATAAGTGGTATTGATCATATCAACACCTAGATCTAGAATAATTCTAGATCTAATTCTAGATCACATCTAGATCACCAAGAGATTAGATCTCTTACCTTTGCATGGGTCGAGAACTCTGTGGTTGAATCCATTATTGCCTTTCGAGCTGCACATACGTCCGACCTCTATAGGTGATCCATACGAATCTGCAACATAGATCGGAGGTTCATCGAATGAAGATCCGCTCGAAGTGCTAGCTTCTCATGGATCCCTTCTGATGGTTAATCAAATACATGTTCTTTGGATCTCTTGGACACTCCAAGAGATAAAGTGAAGAGAAAATCCTAATTTTCGGACCAAGTTCGATCAGATCTGATCGGATCAAGAGATATATTTCAAAATTTTTTCTCTTTGATCCAAATCAGATCTGAGATATTTCAGATCTAATTTTTATTATTCTAATAATAAGAATAAAATCTAAATAAATTAAATCAAATTTAATTTACCTTGATGTAGGGTAATCTTATTACCCATTAATAATTCTGTAAGCAGTGGAAGGCTCTAGATCTAGCCATGCAAGTACCTAGCCTCTACCGATTTTCACTTGGACTGGATCTGGAGATTCTCTTCTTCTCTATCACATCTCCAAAAATCAGATCTGAATCTAATTTGGAGGATCTTCAAAACACCTTTCGAAGATCAGCAGTTGTCCTTTGCAATAGTGTAGCCTTCCAGCTTTCTGTCGCCTTTCTCTCATCTGGATTGCACCAACTAAGATCCCAAATTCCTTTGGGCGTGGAGAGGAGAGGGAGAAGATGGACTTGGCATGGATGAGGAGAGGAGAGGCAGCCTTGGGGCATGAAAATTTTCAATTGCATAGCTCTTTGAGTTGGGTGCAGGGTCATATTTATAGACCGTGTGTGATCCAACTCTTCTTCTTTCCAACCAATCATAACCCTTTATAAAATCAGATCTAAATCTGATTGGTGGGAATAGAGTCCCCTGGATTCCTCCTTAGATGGTGCCTAAGACCAGTCAAACTTGGTTCTTAGGAGAAGTCTAATTGGAATCCAAAAAGGAGATGGAGTTCCTGTCCAACAAGGACTCCTGGGCGCCTCCAGCTTGGGCGCACGCCAAGGGTGGCGTGCACCCTCCTCCTTGCCAGGTTCTGGTAGGGGGACAAGCCCCCACCAGCTCTCCAATAGGTGCATGACATGTGGACAGAAGTCAAAGTGTCAATGGTCAACATTTGACCAGTCAAAGGTCAACTTTTGACCAAAGTCAAAGGACGAGAAATGGTAGGTGACCAAAAATGGTAGGTATTGTCTTACAAAATAAGACAACCTTTTTCTGACTTGGACAAGGCTCCAGTCAGACCAAGTGAAGGCCTCTGATGAGCACAAACTCCTTTGGCTCAGTCAGGACAACTATTTATGATAGTAAAAGAAGAACGTTAGGTTCAATCGAGTGCTAGCACGATTTTCTTGAACCTAATTGAATCTCATTCAGATCAATTGAACTGGATTAGTTCAATTGATGATCACCAGATTCAAACCCTTGTTTGTGTGATCCAGTTAGGTTCAGTTCTGTATGGTAATGGGATATGTCATGATCTCTATCATCGACATCATCGAAACTCCTTTCGATGGATCAGAACTCTTCTGATTCGAACAGCTAGAATGATCGATCATCTAAATCATTCTAATTGCTCCCAAAATCCACCAGTGACACCTAGCAGTATATGGTGGCAACCCATCAGAGCTGAATGTGAACCTCTTGGTGCAGCTACCTGTGTGATTAAGTTCTTCTATCTTGAGCCCCGATCAGATTAGGGTTTAGGTGAACTCGTCAAACCCTAGTCTCTGTCATATGATGTAATCATTCGATTCAAGTCCTGATGTGAAAATCTAAATAGAAACTCTTTCTATTATTTCACTCTGCCATGGCCATGGGCTTCTGGACTTGATTCTCATGATGATCATCATAGGGCTGCTCCTCTACCACCGAGGTAGATAGATTCCATCTTGATGCAATCCAGTTCCTACAATGAACATGCTATAGCCAACATACACCTCAGGGTTCCATATGGCTAGGAGACCGAGTTATGGTGTAGTCAAACTATAACACCCTCAAGGTGAACTGCCGATGCACCTCAGGTCAAAGAACCAGACACACCACTGCAGCATCGAGTCAGTCATTGACGAGAAGGTAGACTTCCTAATGACTACTCGAGGTGGTCACGCTCAGTGCCCTCATTCTCTAATGAGTACCTGTACTCTCGCTCCGGTGTCTCCACACCATAGACTCAAGACTCATCTACTAAAGAGAAGCGATTGTACACCAACCTTTCGGATCAATCACCATCCTCGTGATGATCCTATGGTCGGGAGCATTTTATGAGTTAATAATGATTATTCATGTCTTAAATTTTCAACTCTTGAAAATATGAATTATCATTACCATTAACTCAAAGGATGTATCACAGACACTAAATACACATATGTGATAGAAAATAACCCATTTTATTGATTATAGTCAAAATTATAATTTTGCCTCTAGAAGTGTATTACAAGTGTCAGCCAATTCTTGCTTCTAGGGCATATATATCTAACAATCTCTCACTTATCCTAAAGCCAATTGGCTACAAGTCTAAGTCCCATCTTCTCAAGGTGGGCTTCGAATTTTTGTTGTCCCAATAGCTTTGTAAGTGGGTCTGCCGCATTATCTGCGGAGTTGACTCTCTTGACCTCAACATAACTCTTTTCGAGATAATCGCAGATGAGGTGGTATCGTCGCTCAATGTGCTTGGACTTCTGGTGAGACCTTGGCTCCTTAGCAAGGGCTATGGTGCCATTGTTGTCGCAGTAAAGGAGAATGGCATCTGATGGCATTACTCTGATTTCTGCAATAAACTTCTTGTACCAGAATGCTTTCTTCACAACCTTTGATGCAGCGATATATTCTACTTTTATGGAGGACTCTGCTATTATGGTTTGCTTAGAACTCTTTCAGCTGACAGCACCACCATTGCACACAAACAGATTCTCAGATGTCAACTTTCGATCATCTACATCGGACATGAAATCTGAGTCTATGTATCCCTGGACATAGAGTTCTCCATTACCAAAAACCAACATCATATCCTTAGTTCTTCTCAAGTACTTAAGGATACATTTCGCAGAAGTCCAGTGTTCTTCACCAGAATTTGACTGATATCTGCTTGTGACGCTCACAGCATGGGCTATATTAGGTCGTGCACATAGCATGGCATACATGAGGCTCCCTATTGCAAAAGCATAAGGGATCTTGCTCATGCGTTCTATTTTCTCAGGTATGCTAGGGCACATCTTCTTGGAAAGATGAATACCATGTCTGAAGGGTATTAATCCCCTCTTAAAGTTTTTCATACTAAACCTCTTTAGTACTTCCTCTATGTACATCTTCTATGAAAGTCCTAGCATCATATTTGGTCTATCTCTGTAGACCTTAATTTCTAGAATAAAGGATGCTTCACCTAGGTCTTTCATGGAGAATTTCTTGGACAACCATATTTTGACTGTCGTCATCATGGGAATATCATTTCCAATAAGGAGGATGTCATCCACGTACAATACGAGGAAGACAACAGCGCTCCCACTGACCTTTTTGAAGACACATGGTTCTTCTTCATTTTTGATGAAACCAAACATTTTAATCACATCATTGAAACAAGTATTCCAGCTCCGAGATGCTTGCTTAAGTCCATATATGGACCTTTGCAGCTTGCAAACCTTGTGATCATTATCACTGGATGTGAAACCTAGCAGCTATTTCATATAGATATCTTCCTCAAGATATCCATTCAAGAACACTATTTTCATGTTCATTTGTCATATTTCATAATCGAAATAGGCTACAATGGCAAGCAATGTGCGGATGGATTTTAGCATAGTCATTGAGGAAAAGATATCCTAATAGTCAATGCCTTCGCATTGACTATAACCTTTTGCCACTAGTCTAGCCTTGAATGTCTCCACATTCCCATCTGCACCAATCTTTCTCTTGAAGATCCATTTACACCCAATAGATACTATACCTTCTGGTGGATCTGCCAAGGTTCAGACTTGGTTTGAGTCCATTGAGTCAATTTCTGACTACATTGCTTCTAACCATTTCTCAGAGTCGATATCTGATATCGTCTCATTGTAGATTTTGGGATCATCACCATGAGCACCATTACCTATGAGAAACATTTTCTCTACTTTCTCTGAAATAATACCTAATTATCTTTCAGGGGGATGGAAAATTCTTTCCGATCTACGAGGTGGAGGTAGTGTTCTTATTGGCTCAACTTGATTTGGTTTCAATTGGTCCTTAGCTCGTTGTACTTGTGAGACTTTCTCATCAAGCTTAATCTGCTTTCCAATGCCGCTATCTTGAATAAACTATTTTTCAAAAAAGATGGCATGTCGACTCACAATCACATTGTGGTCTTCTGGAATGTAGAAATAGTATCCTAATGACTCTTTAGGATATCCTATGAATCAAGCTCTGAAGGATCTAAACTCTAACTTGTCTGCTTGTTGTCTTTTGTCATGAGTCGGACAATCCCAAATTTTGAGATGACTCAGACTTGGTTTCTTACCATGCCATATCTCATACGATGTGGTAGGAATGATTTTAGAGGGAACCCTATTCAGTAGATAAATTGAAGTTAACAATGAATGTTCCCAAAGAAAATCAGGAAGGTCTGTGAAGCTCATCATGGATCGAACCATATCCAATAGAGTCTGATTTCTCCATTCTGAAACCCTATTGAGTTGAGGTGTTCTTGGTGGAGTTCATTGAGAGACTATGCCATTTTCCTTGAGATAGTCTAGGAATTCCCGGCTAAGGTATTCACCTCCTCGATCTGATCGAAGAACCTTAATGGGTTTTTTAGTTTGTTTTTCTACTTCATATCTGAATTCTTTGAACTTTTCAAAAGCTTCAGACTTATGTCTCATAAGATACACATACCCATACCTAGACAGATCATCGGTAAAGATAATAAAGTAGACAAAATTACCTCTAGCTGACATATCAAATGGGCCGCACACATCAGTATGTACTAGGGCAAGGAGATCTGTGGCCCTTTTCCCATATCTTATAAAAGGAAGTTTAGTCATTTTGCCTTGAAGACAAGGTTCACAAGTTGGATATGACTCGAAAGTCAACGGACTCAATAGCCCATTTTTCTCCAATTTGTTGATCCTATCTTCTTCTATATGACCTAATCTCAGGTGCCATAGATATCTATCATTTGAAATATCCCTAGGTCATTTGGCGTTCATGTTTTGCTCGATAGTTAGAACAGGTACATTAATATGTAGCTGATAAAGATCGTTAATAAGGAAATCATTTGCAATTTTATTTCTTTCATAAAGAATGTTACAATGGTCCTTAAAAAAGGTAATCACATAGCCTTCTAGTGCTAAGCATGAAATAGAAATTAAATTCCTGCTAGCTGCAGGCACATAATAACAGTCTTTCAAAACTAAGTCTAAACCAGATGGTAATCGAAGAGGATATGTTTTCACTGCCACTATAGCAACTCTTGCTCCATTATCGATGCATAGGATCATGTCTCCATCCCTCAGCCTTCTACCATCCTCAAGACCTTGCATGGTAGTGCACAGATGAGCACTAGAACCAGAGTCAAGCACCTTACTGGATGTAGAAGAAATCACAAGGTTAGACTCAATAATGAGCATACCTCCAGAAGGACCTTTCTTCTTGTTCTTCAGGGTGGCCAGGTAAGTAGGGCAGTTTCGCTTCCAGTGGCCATCGCTGTTGCAATGGAAATTCTTTTCTTTGACATCGGCCTTCTTCTTCGGCTCTGCCTTCTTCTTCTTTCCTCCTTCCATCTTTTGCTTTTTCACGGACTTCTTTTTCTTTCCAGAAGACTTTCTTTTGGAAGAAGTTTGTTCTATAGCAAGAACTGAGCCTTTAGAACCTTTCATAGAAAGCTTAGCTATGACCAGCATATTCATTAATTCGGCCAAGAATTTTTGAAGTTTATGCATGTGATAATTCATGATGAATTGTCCATATGCATCAGTCAAGGATTGCAGAATAATATCATTCTGTAGATCTAAGTCTAACTTCACACTGAGCTTCTCAAGCTCTTCCATGTCCTTGATCATCATCAGACAGTGATCTTGGACTGACTGCCCATCACGCATCTTAGCCTTAAAAAATTGTTTTATGACTTTATACTTGGCTGTGCGACTCTGTTCACCAAACATCTCCTACAGGTGAGCCAACATTTGGCGAGCAGTCCCAATATCTTCATGTTGGCACTGGAGCTCATCAGATATTGAGCCCAACATATAATATCTAGCCTTATTATCTTCGTCTACCATTTTTCTAGAGATGCTCTCTATTCAGTGGATGGACGGGCTGGTAAGGTGGGAGGGTCTTGGTCCAATACATGGATTAACTTCTCAAAATCCAAAATAATTTTGTAGTTCCTGAGCCAATCTTTATAATTAGATCCGGTCAGTCTATGTGTGTCCAGGATACGTGCTAATGGGTTTGACGTAGACATTTTTCTATAGAGAGTCAAAGATTCTAGTTAGATACTGTAATTATGACTTGACCAATTTATTTAGAGATTTTATTTTTAAATAAATTAGCTCCCACTATTTTCTCAGATCCCTACACTCCCTCTGTAGAGATGCGAAAATCTCCATGATTAATGATTTCTAGTGGGTGGTGCGGTCTCACCAATTGACTCATCACCTCACCTAACAGTCATTGGTGATGGGTTAGCCAATGAGTGAACAACTCTTGTTTAATGATTCTCTAATCATGGTGCACCCAAACTTGATCTCTAATTCATGAATCTCATCATATCCAAAATATTGATTCACTCCTTAGTTAAGTCAGACCCACTATTTGCACAAACTGGATTCCTAATTGAGTCTCTCACCATATCTAAAATATTGAGCCCAACTCATCCTCCAGTCCATAGCATCTAATGCCTCATAGACATCATTGCATCTTTTTGTTGCAACTGAGCCACTATATTTCAGTCGAGAATAATCAATCCTAGGAAGGGCCCACACATCTACAATGGTGGAAGACCTCAGACTTAATCTTTTCTTAGGAAGAATTGATTCAGGTCTCATTAAACTAGACTTGTTATAGTCATAACAATTATGACTAACCTAGTGGCATGGGGTTAGCTCAGATTATTGACCACCTCAAATCAGAACTAGGTCAATAGATATGGTCAGATAAGTGAGACTGGTAGAAGAAATATGTCATTAACTCGTACAAGAATGCATTCAGGTCAAGTAGCTCCTAATTAAAAATCAATCGATCTTATGTGCCAAACTTACCTTAGACACGAAATTGTTGAGCCAGAACCAATTGGGTTAGCCTGCAATCCAGACTCTAACCTCTGAGCCTAATTAGGTCTTGCTTGATTGTGACTCGATCTTGACATAGACTTAATCCTATTAGACTGATCAATTTAAGCATTATTGATCCCATCTAACCAACTCTTGATTCAGTTTGATCAACCGCTTAGACCTAATTGAGCTACCCAAGTCCGAACCCAGTATTATGAATACGCCTTAGATATGAAATTCTCAATTTTTAGACCTAATTAATATTCCATAGTCTTAATTCTTAATTAATTAAGGTTCATAAACAAAATATGCAAAATAAATCCTAGGGTTTTAGGATCTAGGATTTTGCAGAAATTCAGTTTTGGATTTCTGATTAAGGACGAATGTGCAGCACCTCTACACATCATAAGAACACCCCATCGGATGGGAGGAGAGGGCCTTTAAACTCTTCTTCATTCTTATGACCAGACGGCTAAGAGGAACTCCTTAATCAGGAACATGTAATACTACAAAATAGTTTTAGATCTATATCATATATCTCATATACAAATTAGATCTAATCATGGCATATTTTGCGTACATCTCATATATCGAATCATGCATGTTTTCAGATCTAAATTATCTCATAATAATCTAAAAAATTAGATTTAAATTGATCTTATCAAAATAAACTCTAATCTAGACAACTATATAGAACTATTCTACAACTAGTCTAGACATGCATCAATCATATCTCATATGATGTTAAAATTAAATAATTTTTATTTGCTATTTTTTAGATGTTATTATAACAATTATAATATCAAAAAGTAGTAAATAAATAGATCTAAAATATGATTTAATTAAATTAAATTATAAACATGCAAGACTATTCTATAGAACTATTCTATTTTAGAACTAGTCATACATATTTTCTAATCTTAGATCCAAAACATTTAATTTTAATTTTTTTCTAATTTCAGATCTGATCACATCTCATGTGACATCTGAAATCATATATTTTTTATTTAGAATAAATTTAAAATTAGAACTAAACACTTTAGAACCTTGGCTCTGATACCAGTTGAAGAGAAAATCCTGATTTCTGGATCAGGTTCGTTCAGATCTGGTCGGATCAAGAGATATATTTTAAAATTTTTTTTCTTTGATCCAAATCAGATCTAAAATATTTCAAATTTAATCTTTATTATGCTAATAATAAAAATAAAATCTAAATAAATTAAATTAAATTTAATTTATCTTGATGTAGGATAATCTTATTACCCGTTGATGATCCTGTAAGCAGCAGAAGGTTCTAGATCTAGCCACGCAAGTGCCTAGCCTTTACTGGTATCCACTCAGGTTGGATCTGGAGATCCTCTTCTTCTCTATCATATCTCCAAAAATTAGATCTGAATCAAATTTGGAGGATCTTCAAAATACCTTTCGAAGATCAGCAGTTGTCCTTTGCAGTAGCGCAGCCTTCTAGCTTTCTATCACCTTTCTTTCATCTTGATTACGCCAAATAAGATCCCAAACTCCTTTGGGCATGGAGAGGAGATGGAGAAGATGGACTTGGCATGGAGGAGAGGAGAGGCAGCCTTGGGGCATGGGAATTTTCAATTGCATAGCTCTTTGAGTTGGGCGCAGGGTCTTATTTATAGACTATGCGTGATCCAACTCCTCTTCTTCCCAACCAATCACAACCCTTTATGAAATCAGATCTAAATCTGATTGGTGGGAATAGAGTCCCCAAGATTTATCCTTAGATGTCGCCTAAGATCAGTCAAACTTGATTCTTAGGAGAAGTCTAATCGAAATCCAAAAAGGAGATGGAGTCCCTGTCCAATAGGGACTCCTGGGCGCCCTCCAACATGGGCACCACCATCCCTTCAATAGGTGCATGACACATGGACAGAAGTCAAAGTGTCAATGGTCAATATTTGACCTGTCAAAGGTCAACTTTTGACCAAAGTCAAAGGATGAAAAATGGTAGGTGACCAAAAATGGCTGGTATTATCTTACAAAAATAAGACAACCCTTTTCTAACCTATACGGGCTTCAGTCAGACCAAGTGAAGGCCTCTGATCGAGCACAAACTCCTTTGGCTCAGTCAGAACAACTATTTATGATAGTAAAAGAAGAATGTTAGGTTCAATCGAGTGCTAGCATAATTTTCTTGAACCTAATTGAATCTCATTCAGATTAATTGAACTGGATTAGCTCAATTGATGATCACTAGATTCAAACCCTTGTTTGTATGATCCAGTTAGATTCAATTTTGTATGGTAATGGGATATATCATGATCTCTATCATCGACATCATCGAAACTTCTTTCGATGGATCAGAACTCTTCTGATTCGAACAGCTAGAATAATCGATCATCTAAATCATTCTAATTGCTCCTAAAATCCATCAGTGATACCTAGCAGTATATGGTGGCAACCCATCAAAGCTGAATCGAACCTCTTGGTGCAGCTACCCGTGTGATTAAGTTCTTCTATCTTGAGCCCCGATCAGATTAGGATTTAGGCGAACTCATCAAACGCTAGTCTCTATCATATGATGTAATCATTTGATTCAAGTCTGATGTGAAAACTTAAATAGAAACTTCTTCTATTATTTCACTCTACCATGGCCATGGGCTTCTGGACTTGATTCTCATGATCATCATAAGGCTGCTCATATACCATCGAGGTAGATAGATTCCATCTTGATGCAATCCAGTTTCTACAATGAACATGCTATAGCCAATATACACCTCAGGGTTCCGTATGGCTAGGAGATCAAGTTGTGGTGTAGTCAAACTATAACACCCTCAAGGTGAACTACCGATGCACCTTAGGTCAAAGAACCAGAAACACCACTACAGCATCGAGTCAGTATTGACGAGAAGGTAGACTTCCTAATGACTACTCGAGGTGGTCATGCTCAGTACCCTCGTTCTCTAACGAGTACCTATACTCTCGCTCTGGTGTCTCTACACTGTAGAATCAAGACTCATCTACTAAAGAAAAGTGATTGTACACCAACCTTTCAGATCAATCACCATTCTCGTGATGATCCTATGGTCGGGAGCATTTTATGAGTTAATAATGATTATTCATGTCTTAAATTTTCAACTCTTGAAAATATGAATTATCATTATCATTAACTCAAAGGATGTATCACAGACACTAAATATACATATGTGATAGAAAATAACCCATTTTATTGATATTAATCAAAATTATAATTTTGCCCCTAGAAGTGTATTACAAGTGTCAGCCAATTTTGGCTTCTAGGGCACATATATCTAACACAAAGAACACATGGAGGAATAAGGAAGAAATCCAACCCTTGGATCTTCCATAAATCAGAAATAAATACATATGAAAAAACCCTAGGAGAAGATAAATCTTCTCCTTCAGGACGTCAATGGTTGATGTCCTAAAAATATCTATTATGCTAGGTTCAGAGGAGACTTTTTCCTCAAGATTTTTTCTTAATTTTTTAGATATCACAACCTCAGATTTTTCTCATAAAATTTTCATAAACAAAATTGAGAAGAAGGGCTCTCAAGGAAATCCTAAGAGAAGACCTTCTTCTCTTCTTCTTCTCACATCAGGACATGATCAGATCATGTCCAAAAATGATCACCATGCCCCAACACCTTAGAGCATAGATTCCATGCCCTCTTCCTCTCTCACTCTCAGATCTTTATCATATATGAAAATTATATAAAATAATGAAGAAGAACATACTCAAAAGAAAATAATGAGAAGATAATCTTCTCTTACCTTTGTGCCTTGATGACATCAATGATTGATGTGTAGATGAGGATCTTTTCTCTAAGGATCTTGGTACCATCTTTCCTCAAGCCCTTCCTCCCTCTCTCTCTCTTAGATTTTTATCATATAAAAATTATAAATAAAATAGAAAGAGAAAAATATAAAAGAAAAATATAAGAGAAGATAATCTTCTCTTACCTTGTCTCTTCAAGATATCAACCTTTAATGTCTTAATTGAGGGCTCTTCTCCATGAATCTTGGTGCCACAAATCCTCCACACCTTATCCTCCTTATCCTCTAATTTTTTATTATTTTTCTAGGATTTTTCACGTCCTCTATAGTCAAAGAAAGAGGCATCCCCTTTATATTATAAAACTAGGTCAAAAACTAGTCAAAGGAGGACTTCTATGGGGCGTCCAACTCTAGGATGCCCCTCGCTTGATTTTTGGCATGTGAGAAAAAAAACCAATGTCCAAAAGAAAGGGAATGAGGGTAGAAATAATATTGGAGGCTTGGGGAAAGTGGGCGCATAAGAGGAGGGAAGAGTTTAGGTCAAAGAGGACTCTTCCAAGTAGGAAACAATTTCCAACTTCCTTCTAATTTTTACCAAATAAAATTTAAATCTAATTCTTGAGATAATGGGATGTGGAAAATCATTTATTAGATGTGGAAATCATAGAAAAAATTTAGAATTAAAATATGGCGAGGGCTTTCTTAGGCGTAAGTGAAAGAGAGAGAGTCCCAGTCCAACTGGGACTCCTCTTGTTTGACTAGGTCAAAATTATTTTAAATTTAATTTAAATTTTATTTAAAATATATTAAATACAATCTAATAAAGGATGATCCTAGTTCAACTAGGAGTCCAATTAAATTAGATTAAATCAAAATTTAAATCTAATTTAAATCTTAAGTCAATCAGGTGCACCCAAGTCCTAGTCAAACAAGAAATTATTTTTTCCTTATAATTGGCTTATCCAATAAATCAATTAGACTTAATCTAATTAAATTCAAACTAATTTTAATTTAATTTAATTTAATTAGACTTAATCTCATTCTGATTGCTCAATCAAATTGAGCTAATTAGCAATCCAATTGCTAATCGATCCTTCAACAATATTTGCATTAGATCAAACATCAATCGCATTGAATGTTTGACCTCAAAATGATTTTCAATTATTGATTAACCATTTGATCATATTACAAGCTCTAATATGTGTGACCCCATAGGTTCAAACCTAAGTTGGTAGTATAGGAATCAATTTCTGTACCAATCAAAGTTACCATCTAGTAATGGTTCCGGACATTCAGATAAGTCGAATGTATGCAAAGCAACATTCTTAGAACCCTAGCCCATGGTTACCTTATAATTCATCCCTATGATCAATAATGCTCAAGATGACTTCAAGTATACTATCAAACACTCATACAAGTCATCTCCATTGTGTTTCAAAATTTTGCAAATTTCGTGACACCTCATGAGAATTATCCAGGCCTAGGTTTTGCTAAATTGAAACACAGTGAGTCATTCTCTTCTTAAAGTTAATCAGGAGTGGTCAATCCCATCTTGACTCACACACTATCTCTATAAGTATTTGACTATATCCAAAAATCTTCCATCAACTATATTAAAAATATAGGCAGTCCAACACCAAAGTATAGTGAATTGCTCGCAAGTCACCATGGCCATCTCAGGTTGGAGTGACACTTATATCCATTGGCCTTAGCTAGCTACTCTTGATAGTAGAGTGCTATATTAGTCACGTTCAGTGTAGATGTACTCCTACATCTCACCTGAATGTCATACCAGTGTCTCCACACCACTTGATTATGAGGACAACCAACGCATATGGCATACAGCGACCTACACTCGATAAATTATCATCCTTATTAATAACTTATCATTTGATCATGAATAATTGAAGAACCATCCGATAAATTCTTCTTTATTGATTGATTGTGGTTCTAAAGACTTCATCATAATTTAGGAGTTTATTTAAGAAAGATAGAACTTTTATGATGAAACAACCAAATTACTATTATTATTAGATAATTCATATACTAATTCCAACCATCTACTACTTAGATTATTGGCTTTAGGACATATTTTCCAACACTTCAAAGATTAGATCGATCACAACATGAAAGTTTATATGGATGATATGCTGGTAAAAAGTTGTCAGATAGAGCAGCATATGGCAAACCTCAAGGAGACCTTCTAAGCCCTAAGAACATATCGCATGAAGCTTAATCACATTTGGAGTAGCCTCAGAGAAGTTTCTTGGTTTTATGATCACTCACCATGGAATTGAGATGAACCTAGAGAAAATCTGTGCCATCATGGAGATGTCACCTCTAAGGACTTGGAAGAAGGTGCAGTGCCTCACAGGACATATGGCTGCACTAAATAAATTTATGGCTAGGTCGATAGAGAAGTGTCTTCCATTCTTCAAGACCCTGAAGCAAATCAAAGACTTCCAATGGATGGCAGAATGCTAGTCTACTAGAGACATGTTGTATTTGTACCTTGCCTTCTCTCCCATAGCCATAACCTTGGTCCTCGTCCAAGAGGAGAAGGGAGTGTAGAAGCCTATCTACTATACTAATAAAGTGATACAAGATACAAAAACTAGATACCCCAAGATAGAATAGATCGTCTACACTTTAGTGATCTTGGCATGAAAGCTCCAACCCTTTTTTCAAGCACACTCCATCACCATGCTGACAAATCAACCCCTAAGGCAGGTCCTATAGAAGTTCAACCATTAGATGTATGCCTTAGAAGCTAATCCTGGCTTATGCGTATCCTATTTCTAGGATATAATTTTGTACTTGATTGGTAGTTTTATTTTCATTCAAGTTGTGTGTGTCCATGAATTGTCCAAGAAATTAATAAGATGATAACATATTTTCAAAGAGTTAAAAATTTGAGGCATGTATCATTACGGTTAATTCCTAAATTGCTCTTGGTCATAGGATCATCATGAGTATGGTGATTGATCTAGATAGACCAATGCATGGATCACTTTCTTTAGATAGATGAGTCTCGAGTCTATTGTATAGGAACATTAGAGCAAGAATATAGGTGGTTGTTAGAGAACAACTAGCATTGGGCGTGACCAACATGAGAAGTCGCATGAATGTTTGCTTACTTATTAGTGACTTTCTCAATGCTGCAGTTGTGTGAATAATCCTTTGACCTACGTTGTGACAACTACTTATGGCAAGGCTACTGGAGTTCAACTACACAGAAATATTATCTTAATGAGTCCTTGTAATTGATGTTGATGATAATTGGTCCACTATAGAAGCAGGATGCACATCTAGATGGGATCTATCAATTTTAGCAAAAAGAAGTAGTCCTATAGAATTTGAGAGATAGAGTTCTTAAGTCTATGGCCATAGCAATGTGATTGATGGAAAAGAATTTTTATGAGAATCATAGTCGGACTCATGGTAATTGAATCTATCATATAACTAATGTTGTGGTTTGACATTTTATCCATAACCTGCCATCTAGTCGGAACTCATGATAGAAGGACTGAATCACATTATAACTGCTCCTAGAGGTTCGTTACTTTTATTCTAATGGATTGCCACTACATACTACTAGATGTCAATGATGGATTGTGAGATCCACGAGCATCATCTTGATGATCGATGGCTCTTGATGGGTAGACTTAGAATTATTCCAATCCATTGAAAGAAGTTTCAATAATATTATGATAGAAATGACAAAATATCTCACTATCAAACTAAGTAGAACCTATGAAGTCATACACAAAAGAGGTTCTTGACTATTCAGATGCTTGAAATGTAATTATGAATTGCATATGAATTTAATTATCAATATGATTGATGATTAATCCAACACAAAAATTACAATGTTGAAATTCATTAAGAGTTAGTGAATTATAAGAGGATTAATTAACAATTAGATTGCTAATTGGCTAAATTTGATTAAACAATTAGGCTGAAAATAAGTCTAATTAAATTACATTCAATTTGATTTGATTTGGATTTAATTTGATCAAGTCTAATTGGATTATGAGATAATCCAATTATAAGGAAGACCAATTTTTTGTTTGATTAGGACTTGAGTGCACCTAATTTCTAATTAGATTAGAATTTAATTAAGATCTAATTGGACTACCAGTTAGACCAGGACTTTTCTTTCATTGGGTGCAACTAATCTCTAATCAATTTAGACTTGATTAGGGTTTTGACCAAAGCATTTGAGAGGTCCCAGTTTGACTGGGACTCTCTCTCCTTTCATGCACCTCATATGAAGCCACACCCACCCTATCCATGCACACCCCTCTTTCTTGTATTCACCTAAAATAATCCATGCCCTTCTCCATGCTAAAATGAAACCTCACATGCCCCCTTTTATTGCATGTTTGCATGAAGCCTTAGAGGAAGGCATCCAAGAGTTGGATGCCCCTGCCCAATCTCTATCTCTTGGATGCCCCCCCCCATTCGATCTCTATTTGATAGAGTTCCATATAAACTCTAATTCCCAAGGTTTTGACTCAAACTAAAAGGAAGATTGATCTAATTTTAACATGATTTTTCCCTTGGGCATAAGATTAGAGAAGTTACACACCAAGAAGTCTTAGGGCATGGGGTTTTGTGGTTGTGCATGAGAAAGAAAGGAGGTGCTACTCCTCTCTTCTAGTGCATGGGTTCTTTGGAATTTTTCAAGGTGAAAAATTTAGAGGAAGAGTTCCTCTTAGGCATGGAAGAAAAGAGAGGGAGTGTTCCTCTTGAAGGCATGGAAAAATAAGAGAAAGGGTTCTCTTGTGCATGGAAGAAAAAAGAAGAAAGAGTTCCTCTCAAGATCTCTAGCATAGAGGTCTTATGCATGGTTTCAAGAAAAAAAAGGAGAGGGTCTCCTTGATCTTCATCATTTTCTTCATCCTCTTATTTTTCTTCTTGAAGAGAGAGTCTTCAAAGAAAAGGAGAGTTCTATTCAACCATCAAAGATGCGATCTCTGTAAGGGAGCTAGCACTCTGGTGAGTTCAAGAGGCTTTTGATTAGATCAAGGCCTCGTGTGGACACCTGTAGAGGCTGGACGCTTATGTGGCTTCAAAAGGACTCGAAGATATCCATAATTATTGACTTGTAGTATAGATTGACCCATGCAAAGGTATGTGATCTGATCATATTTTATTTTTTAAATTAAAATCAGATTTATGTTATTTTCTATATATGAACTAGACCTTTCTATGCTTTGATTTGATCTATGCATGTTACTGATTAAAAAGTTTTTAATCTATTATTCCACTACATTTTCAAAAAGGTTTTTCAAATATACATGCATGAGAACCTAAGAAATCCCTACATCAATGCCTCAAGAAGATTGATTAAGTGGGCCATGGAGCTCAGAGAATTTGATATTCATTTCCAACCCCGACCATCCGTCAAGACTCAGGCTCTTTTAGATTTTCTTATGGAGTGTATACTTCCAAAGAAGATCAAGGCCATAGTGGAATCTTCTACCTTAGCGCTTGTAATCCTATGAATGCTACACATTGATAGATTGTCGAATGCTAGAGGCATGGAGGCAAGGTTGATTATTACCAGTCCTGATAGAATTATGGTGGAACAAGCTCTTTGTTTTAATTTTGAGACCTCAAATGAAGCAAAATACGAGGTGCTCTAGGCCAAATTGAGACTGGCTTGGGAGCTTGGAGTTTTGCATCTCCAAGTCTCCAATGACTCTTAATGAGTAGTCTCCCAAGCTCAGGGAGAATATGAGCCAAAGGTGCACTCCATGGAGAAATATTTGTAGAAGGTACAAGACATAATTTCTTCTTTCAAAAAATTTGAGATTTTGCAGATGTCCAACTATCGAAGCTGGTGACATCAGAGTACACCAATATTCGGATGCCAACCTACTTGGAGATGCATGATAAACCCAGCATTGAGGAGAAATTGGCCCAAGTAATGCAGGTGAACCATGAGCCTGGCTGGAAGGATCCACTAATTAGATACCTGTAGGTGATACGCGATGCTTGAAGGAAATCTCTATAGGTGATCTTTCTCCATGCCACTCCTCTGCTGTCTCTGCCGATGCTGAGTATGCTCTATGTCAGGTCTATGAAGGCATTGCGGCAACCAATTGGGGGCCAAGGCTTTAGCCTATAAGATCCTATCAAGACTACTACTGGCTAAGTATCCACAAAAATATAATCGAGTTTGTGAAGTGATGAGATTAGTACTGACGATGCTCGAGCATTCAGCATCTATCAGTGGCTCCTCTCTCTCCAATCAACTTTTTTTGGTTGTTCGCTTAGTGAGGGACAAATATCCTCAGTCCTTTCCCATAAGCCATCAAGCAAAGAAAATTCTTTATAGTAGTTATCGACTACTTCACTAAGTGGGTCAAGGTTGAGTGACTTGTCTATATCATTAAGAAGAATGTCTGTAACTTCATCTGAAAGAGTGTCATCTATTGCTTTAACTTATCTTGGATCATCATAATCAACAATGGCCAATAGTTTGATAATGCCTCCTTCCACGAGTTCCATTAAGAACTCCATATTGACCATCATTTCACCTCTATCGGCTATCCCCAAACTAATGAAGATACTGAAGTAACCAACTGGACCATCCTACAAGGCTTGAAGACTCGATTATATAAGGCCAAAGAGGTTTAGATAGATGAACTACAGTGTTCTTTTGGCCTACCATAACACACAGAGCTTTTGATGAGTGAAACACCATTCAACCTCACCTTCAAAACCAAAGCAATCATCCCCATGGAGATAGGCCTACCCTCGTACTGGGTGGAGACCTTCAATGCACAGAGGAATTCAGAAGACCTATAGGTGAATCTGGATCTTTTAGAAGAAGTTTGAGAGAAGGCACAGGTTCGAATGGTAGCATATCAGCAATGCATTGTATGCTACTATAGCTCCAAAGTAAAAGAGAAGCACTTCCAAACTTAAGACCTGATACTTAGGAGGTTTGAAGTCAGCCAACCTACCAAGCGAGGGAAGCTTTCACCCAATTAGGAAGGACCATACCGACTTGCTGAGGTAGTACACTTCAGAATCTATCATTTGGAGCAACTGGATGGGATGCCTCTCCCTCGAACTTGGAATTCTACTAATCTTTGGTCTTATTACCAGTAAGATTTACCATATAAAGTCGATTCTATAATAAAACTCCAATTTTTTCATGTAGACGAAATATTTTTGAGTTAAGCCTCGAGCCCAGATGATTGAAAGGGTGAAACATATGAGAATTCATTTACTGCTTGAGCAAAGTCTAAAGATTGGACCAAGAAAGCCCTAGGCAAGCCATGCACCCTAGGCTAGGCCACTGCGCCTATAGGAAAGCCCTGGGCTAGCTATGCACCCCAGGCTGGGTTACTATGTCTAGAAGTCTTATCTATGTTGTACATCCCTAATGGCGAAAGACTTCGAAACTTGGAGCTAGAGTAAGCCGATGTCAGCTAAAAACTACAAGAAAGCTCTGGATGAGCTACATGACCTAGGCCAGGCCACCACACTCATAGGAAAGTCCTTGGTGAGTTATGCCCCCTAAACTAGGTTATCATGTCCAAAAGTCTCGACTATCTTGCATGCCCTCGATGGCAGAAAACTTTGAGCCTTAGAGCGAGAGTAAGCCCACATCGACTAAAAATAATGAGAAAGTGCCAAGCAAGCTAGGTGCTCCAGACCAGGCCATCATGCCTACAAGAAAGCCTTGGACAAGCTATATGCCCCAGACTGGGTCACCAAGTCCAAAAGTCTAAACTATCTCGTATGCCCCCGATGGTTGAAGACTCTGAGCCTCAATGCAAGAGTAAGCCTACATTGGCTAAAAACTCTAAGAAAACCTTGGACAAGCTACACATCCCAGGTCAGGCCATCGTGTCTATAGAAAAGCTCTGGATGAGCTATGCGCCCTAGGTTGGGTCACCATATCCATCTTTTTCAAGTTTCGGATGCCATGACATGGTTCGACTCTAGTGTGAGTACTTATCAAGATCGACAATGAGGAGTCCTAACCTCAGGTGGCAGAGCATCCAAAGACCCATTCCTCCAATTCTGCAAACTCTAAAGAAGGAGAAACCTCAACTTTTAAGCATTGGAGGACCCCTTCCTCTGAGTCCACAAAACTTTAAGGAAGGCGAAGCCTTGATTGTCAAGCCTCGAACGATTGAGCCTTGGGAAGGCTCCCTCCCTTAAGTCCATAACTTAAAGGGAGGTAAGCAAACATCTTTATGGCTCCTCACTAACCCTAAGTGGGCAAGGCCTCAGCAAAAACTCACCAAAGTAGAAAAATAGAATTTCAGGGAGAGGTAATACCTCAGACACATCCACTGAGAAACATTCACAACAATCATCCACATCAAGACTAGAGAGATATTAAACAAAAATCTTTCTTTATTCATTCAAGATTCAAAAGCATAGGACTTCAACTTGAAGACTTGATTACAGGATGTGTGAACTTCAAGTACAAGGATGCTGGGGGGAGAAACTGCACACTTGACCTTGAAGGAACTTCTTTGCTGGCTTGAGCCAAGGGATATTGGGGATGGCATAAGCTTCATCAGACTAACGTGCCCATGGAATCCATCTATCTCCTAGATATTCCTTGATGGAAAGATCCAGAAAGTCACCTCAGGGAGAGGTAGAGGCCCACTGAAAGATCCATGACCTTCCTGGGAGACCTGATTCTGAGAAGGCCCCCTAACCTACCATTTGCTCCATACCAAAAAACTAATAGTGAGCACGAGCTATTGTATCCTTTACCGAATCCATACCAAGGTGATGGAATTTTAATCACAATGAAGATCGGTCACTAGCCCTAATTGGAATTGTTGGAACCTTAGTAGCTTTTGATTGGAATAGTTGGAATTTTAACAACTGGCCCTGGACATGATGCCATGCTTAGAGTAGCAAAGTTTCCCGACACCTCCCATACCTAACTCTGGAGGCTTCGTAGATAGATGGGGAGTGGGGGAGAACCCCTCCATAGGGCAGCAAACACCAACAATGGCTACTCCACTACCAAGAGTGTTGGAAATTATATTCCAAAGTCAATCGTCAGCTTGTTGACGATTGAGATATTGTAATTGATTTATTAATTAATAAAAAATATTTTAAAATCTTTTTTCATCGCAAGTTTATATCTTCTAATGAACTCCATTATTGTGATGAAGTCCTTAGGACTATTTAGTTTCAATAAAGAGAGGATTTATCGATTTGTCCTTAAATGAGTTCACGATCAAATGATAGGCTGTTAATTAGAACAATAGCATCTATTGAGCATAGGTCGCTATATGCCATATAGGTTGGTTGTGCTCTTAACCAAGGAGTGTGAAGACACTAGTATGGCATACATGTGAGATGTATGGGTACATCATCATTGAACATGATCAACTTCAGAGCATTCTGTTATCGAGAATATCTCTGATGGGACATAGGTATAAGTATCCCTTAGACTTGAGATCACCTCAGTAACTTGCAAGCAACTCACTGTGCTTTGGTACCAGACTAACTAAATTTCTAATTCAACAATGGAAGACTTCTAGGCATAGTCAAGTACTTGCAAAGTTGGAGTGTAATCAAGATGAAATTGACCACTCCAAGAGTTAGAGAAGATGTATCACTATATTTCAATATAGCAAAACCTTGGCTAGGATAATCCATTAGATGGATTTGGTATTTTAAAATATAATGTGGACAATCTGATCAGAGTTGACAGTTGAACTCTAATGTATCCTACGAGCATTATGATCAAGGGGATGAATTATATGGAAACTATATTTGCATGGATTCTAAGGATGGTTTTCTACACCTTCGATCTATCTGACCGATAGGTATCATTGCTAGATGGTCAATTCGATTGATACAAAAATTTATTTCTATGCTATCGGCTTAGGTTTAGACCTATGAGATCACACATATTAGAATTTATGATCTGATCGGATGGTTGATAAACGATTAAGAATCTTTCTAGGATTAAATAATCAATATGATTGATGTTTAACCTAGTACAAGTATTGCAGGAGGATACATTAGCAATTAGATTGCTAATTGACTTAATTTGATTAAACCAATAAGCTAAGATTAAGTCTAATTAAATATAATTTAATTAGATTTAGTTTGAACTTGATTGAATCAAGTTCAATTGATTTATTGGATAAGCCAAGTGCAAGGAAGAACTAGTCCTAGTCTAACTAGGACTCGGATTAACACAATTTTTTAATTTGATTAGAAAATAAATCAAAATTAAATCTGATTTAATCTAATTTAATTAAGTTCTTAAAATAAAAAATGATCTTATTTAATTGGATTGGTTTAATCTTGATTTTCTTTGGTTAAAAGATCTTGTTTGACCAAGTTAAAATAGGAGTCCTAGTGTGACTAGGACTCCCTATCTCCTTGCGTCACCTTGGTCCCAACGCCCTCCATAATTATTTTTTAGGTATCTTTTATGAAAAATCTCTTTCTTTCTAATTTTCATGCCCCCTCTCTCTCCCTCCAAGTCATATTTGAAAGTTAGATGGAAGACCAAGTCAAAGGAGGAATTGGTTTTGCTTAGGATTCTATGAGATAGAATCCTTATTGACCAAAACATCTTCCCTTGAGTGCCACCCCCTCTTTTACTTAATTCTTCTCTTATTCTATAAAAATAATCTCTTTTTTTATGCACCCTACCTTGTAGTTTCATGCAAAAAATTATGGAGGCACCTAAGAGTTGGGTGCCCCAATAACTTTCCATGTTTGGATATTCCTAGTCTAGGAATTTGACCTAACTTAGACTCTTTTTTTTTCCTATTTATTAGATAAATTTTGTTCTAATTTTTTTGTAAAATATAGAACTTTGAGAGAGGATTGGGGTGTGCAAAAATTAGAGGAAGCAGGTCCTTGGGCATAGGGGTTCCATAGGCACCAAACTAGGTGTCTAGGTGAGAGAAAAGAGAAGAAGAAGAGGGTCTTCTTCTAGGGCTATTTTATTTTCAATCTCTCCTCCTTTCTTTTGAGTTTGTTTGAAAGAGTCTCAGATCTACAAACTCTCATTGTCCTTCTCATATTTTGAAGAGTCCAAATTTTGAAGAAGGGAGCATCAGATCGATCATTGAAGAAGAATTAGCACAGTACTAGCATGCTATGCTGATTTCCTGCATCGGACTTTAGATCAGAGATCGTAGGCTCGTGTGGATGACTCCTAGAGGTCGGAGATATGTGCGGCTCATAATTTTATCCTCAAGCAAAGATCAGCAAGTTAGAATGTCTAAACTTGCTCAGGTAATAGATATGATCTATAAACTTCATACCTACATTTGATGTAGTGTAGATGTAGGTTGATTTGATCAATTTTTTACTTTCTTATTTAATTTTAATTTTTGATTTAATATCATACCTTGATTATGTAATAGATCTGATATCTAGGTATTTATATATTTATTTAAATAAATATTTAATTTATTTAAATTTTTTGCTGTAAGATCTTAAAAAAGTTTCAAGATCTAACTGTGAAATCCTAGATTTGGTTCCTACAATTGGTATCAGAGCCTAAGTTCGTATTACATGACTTTTATGCATGTCTATATTATTTATTAGATTAGATCTAATTTATAATCTAATTATTAAATCTAAAATTTTTTAAAAATAAAATAAAATAAAATATTTTAGATTGCACGGACTGCCATAAGGTTGTCATGCTGTAAGATTTATCCCTTACAATGAATAGGTTATTTTAGTACATGCTGATCTAAAATATTGATCATAAAATTTTAGATTAGATCTAAGAGATTTTATGATCTGATAAAAAATATTTTAATCTAATTTTAATCATCATAAATATGTTAGATTTGATCTAGAAAGATTTATGATTGATTATTATTGAAACTATTTCAATTACATGAACTTGTTTAGATTAGATCTAAAGTATTTTTATGTTTATTTTACTTGCATATTGATTATGAATCAAACATGCAACTTGGTTGATAGAACCATGTTGTAAAAATATTTTAGAAATATGAAAATCATTTTCGAAAAGCCGAACCCCAACCCTCAGTCCAAAACTTAATTGAGAATTAAGAAGTTGATTGATTAGGATCTAGGATTACGAATTGAAGATCCTAAGACACAAATCATAACACATTGGGTTAAATGGGTTAGTGGAGATTAGGTCAATTAATTGGGTTAGACCTAGGGTTAGATTAAAGAATGGTCTTAATTAGAGAATTAACTAAATCTAATCAATTGTTGTCTTAGATTAGGTCAAGGATTCTTTAGATCAATTACAATAGTCGTAGTTGGTCAAGTCCATGTCTTTAACAAGACCCAAGATGGACTTGATTCTTGGCTATGTGGTCTAGCACAAACTATTAGGTTGATCTAATTGAAAGTAATTAAACCAGTTAGTGTCTAAGATAAACTAGACCAGTTGTTTTTAATTGGCAGCCCACTTACCTAGCCATTTCTAATGGTGTCTAAGGCAAGCCTGGTAGACCCTTCCATTGATCGAACTTATCTGACCTCTTGATGAGATTATATTTTGATCGGATCGCTTGACTATTTGAGCTAACCCATGTCAGCTAGGTAAATCAGTTTGACTAATTTAGGTGCTCCTAGACCAGCCTATTAATGGTCTCCCTTAAGCTGACTTGGTGAAGTTAGTGGGAGGATCATGACAAGCTAGTTAATCTAACCTACTCACTTCCATAAATAAATCTTCTAAAATTATTAGGTCCCTAAAATGAAATAGTTATATGATAACTGGATCATAGCCTCCCATTAAAGAGGATGATAATGGGTCCATCAGTTGGATAATCATTGGAGACCCAAAGGCCTGGTGCTTATCGGTTGATGGAATTATCATTCATTATATGATCTCTTGGATACATCTTTCTAAATGGTGGTCAGATGGGCCAACCAAAGTTGGGCCTGATCATTCATTGGTTGGATGGGCCAAGTATGGTCATGTTAATGGTTGGACCTAACTGGACCCTTTTTTGAGAAGGCTAAAGCCAACTGATCAGGGCCTAGGGCAAAATTTAATTACTAAAAATTATTTAGAGAAATAATTAGTTATGAACCTATCCTTAGATGTACATGAGTGGGCCAACCAAAGTTAGGCTTGTTTATAGTCTATGTGGATTCTAGTACCCATTAAAAAATTAGGATAATTCCTCGAATTGGAGGTAGAGGCTACTAATTCGAATAAAATAGTGGAAGAAATCTTTTGATTAAAGTCCAAATATTTAGGTTTAATGAATCAATTGCTCATTAGATTTTGTTTTTTCTTTGTGTAGACATGGCCACTTTTCTATCACTTCGATCATTGTTGGACAATGATAAGTTGGTGGGATCCAACTTCGGTAGCTGGTATCAAAAGTTGAAGATTGTCCTAGAGCATGAATGGATCCTATATGTGCTAACGGATCCTGCACCTGAGGAGCCAGCTGCCAATGCATGTGGAATAGTCAGAGACACTTATCAGAAGTGATTTAGTGACTGAACAATGGTATGCTGCATTATATTGGCTGCGATGAGTGATGAGTTCAATCGTAAGTTTAAGACAGCACGGCCAAACGAAATGCTCCAAGTGTTGGAGGATTCTTTTGGCACACCCAATGACGTTGAGAGGCACAAGACTAGTTGCACTATGTTTAACGCTAGAATGCGGGATGGAGCCTATCACTGATCATGTATTGTATATGATCGAGCTGATAGAGCACTTGAGTAAGCTCGGCTTTTCCTTACACAAATAACTTAGGAAAGATGCAATATTGAACTCGCTACCTAAGTCTTATCTCCTATTCCTTACACATTATAGAATCTCAAAGTCTGAAGTGGACTACCACAGGTTACTAGGGTTACTTCAGAACTTTGAGAAGGATCACCAACTCCATAAGGAGTTGGTGAACTTAGTAAGAGGTTTGTCTTCTCGTTCTCGATTCTTTGGGAAAGAAAAGAAGAACAAGAAGAAGAAAGACAAGAAGGTGCATGTTCATGCTAGGACACCTATGCAGGCTCAGACCCCAAAGACCAAGCCCAATAAGAGTCAAGCCGAATGCTTCTTTTGCAAGAAGCAGGGGCACTGAAAGTGGAATTATACTCGGTATATTGCCTCCTTAGATTCGAACAGGCAGAGAAAGAAGCAAGCTATTCCCATGCAAGGTATTTATATAATAACTCCTTATAATTTTTTTATTTGCGATATTACTGATTGGATATTTGATACCAGTAGCTCTTACCATATTTGCAATTCATTGCAGGGGTTGCAGGTTAGTAGAAGATTTGAGCAAGGCGAGAGATTCATGAACATTGGAGATGGAAGACCAGTTCCAGTTCTAGCTTTAGAAATTTTGAAACTTATATTTAAATCTCATATCGTTGTTCTTAGTGATTGTCATTTCTATCCTAGTTTCTTTTTAAATATCATTTCTGTAGGCCTTTTGGCCATGAACAATTATGATATTTTAATAAAAAAATAAGTTTGTAATATCATTTTGAATGATGTTACTGCTTTCTGTGGATAATTGAACAATGATGTATATATGTTATCACAACCTATTAATGTAGTCTATTCTACTGACAAGCATCCTAGATTAGATAGTGTATCAGATATCTACTTATGGTACTATAGACTAGGTCATATAATCAAGAACAGAATAAATAGTTTGACTCAAGAGGAAATCCT
This sequence comes from Cocos nucifera, assembly GCA_006176705.1. Classification (NCBI taxonomy): domain Eukaryota; kingdom Viridiplantae; phylum Streptophyta; class Magnoliopsida; order Arecales; family Arecaceae; genus Cocos; species Cocos nucifera. Next base: position 393,097 of record QRFJ01001109.1, on the reverse strand, counting down.
CAAAATCAATAATTGTGAATCACTTTCAATCTGTGAGTCCTATCTTCTTGGTAAAATGACCAATTCACCTTTTATTGGAAAAGGTGAGAGAGCCGATGAGCTCTTAGGTCTAGTACATACCGATATATGTGGACCAATATGCACAAGTGCCAGAGGTAGATATGTCTACTTCATCACTTTCATAGATGATCTATCCAAAAATGGATATGTCTATCTAATGAAACATAAATTGGATTCTTTTAAAATTTTCAAATGATTCCGAAGTGAAGTAGAAAAATAAATTAAAAAGAGTATTAAAACTCTTTGATTTGACCGAAGAGGAGAATATCTTTCTGATGAGTTTCTTACATATCTAGGAGAGAATGAAATTCTCTTCCAATGGACTCCTAGAATACCACAGCATAATGGTGTATCTAAAAGAAGGAATCGAACTCTGTTAGACATGGTCCGATGCATGATAGGATTTGCCAGCTTGCTAATATCCTTCTAGGGATATGCATTCAAATCGGCTTGTTATCTATTAAATAGGGTTCTAAGTAAGTCTGTAGTTAAAATCCCATATGAGATATGAACAAGGCATAAGCCAACACTTTCACACCTTAGGGTTTGGGGGTGCCCGACTTATGTCAAACGATTAGTTACAGACAAATTTGGATCTAGGTCTGCAAGTGTACATTCATAGGATACCCAAAAGAGATCAAAAGATGCTATTTCTACCATGCTGATGAACAAAAAGTGTTCGTCAGTTTTAGGGCAATCTTTTTGGAAAAGGAGTTCCTTGATGGAGGAACTATTGCCTCTAAGATTGAACTTAATGAAGTTCAACAGGAAAAAAGTCTGACACAGAATGTTGAACCTAAGTCAGATTTGATCAAATCAGATCCGAAGCCTAGTGAACCTGCACCATTAAGACGATCTGGTAGAGTACCACACCATCCGAACAGGTACTATGGATTCTTGATCCAGGATGGTGATCCCATCAAACTTGATGAGAATGATGAGGATCCGATCACTTATATGGATACGATATAGAGATCCAACTCTAAAAAATGGCTAGAAGCCATGAGATTCAAAATGGATTCCATGAAGGTCAATGATGTATGAACATTAGTTGACCCATTTGAAGGGGTTAAATCCATTGGGTGTAAATGGATCTTCAAAAGGAAGAGAGGCACAGATGAAAAGGTGGATACCTATAAAGCTTATCTGGTTGCCAAGCGATATCGTCAATATTATGGTATTGACTATAATAAGACATTCTCTCCTATGGGAATGCTCAAGTCTATTTGGATCATGCTTGCCATTACTGCCCATCTGGACTATGAGATCTGACAGATGGATGTGAAGATAGCTTTTCTAATTGGAGAGCTGACTAAAGAGGTGTATATGATACAACCTGAAGGATTCACATCCACAGATGAGTCCAAGGTGTGCAAGCTTCAGAGATCCATTTATGGATTAAAGCAGGCATCTCGAAGTTAGAACATGTATTTTGATAAAGTGATCAAAACATATGACTTCGTTAAGAACGAAGAAGAATCCTGCATTTACAAATGGACAAATGGTCCAGCAATGGAATTCCTTATTTTGTACGTGGATGATATTCTCTTAATCGAAAATGACATCTCCACACTATAAGAAATAAAAGTTTAGTTGTCATCATAGTTCTCCATGAAGGTCTTGGGTGAAGCATCCTACATCCTAGGGATGGAGATCTATAGAAATAGATCTAAAGGATGCTTAGTAAAAATAGCATCCTACATCCACGTACATAGAAACTGTGCTGAAAAGATTCAGCATAGAGAATTTTAAAAAGGGCTATCTTCTGATAGACCAAAAATTTCTCTCTCAAAGAAGAATTATCCGACAACTCCTAAAGAGAGAGAGCATATGAGTAGAATTCTATATGCTTCGATAGTGGAGTCTATTATATACGCAATGACATGTACGAGACCAGACGTGGCATACTCACTAGGAGTAGTAAGTAGATACCAATCTGACCCTGAAGAAAATCACTAGAAGGTGGTTAAAACCATCCTTAAGTATTTGAGAAATACTAAGGACTAATGGTTGGTTTATGGTGAATCAGATCTGAAGCTTGTGGGGTTTATAGACTCTAGCTTTCAATCTGATCATGATGACAGTAAAAGTATGTCGGGATATATCTTTACTCTAAATGGTGGAGCCATCTGCTGAAAAAATTTCAAGCAGCATATAGTGGCTGACTTTATTTGTGAAGTAGAGTATATGGTAGCATCAAATGCAACAAAAAAAGCTGTGGCTGAGAAAGTTCATCACCGAGTTTAAAGTAGCATCCTCCATTGATGGTCTAGTCCTGCTCTACTGCGATAGCACTGACGCCATAGCTCAAGCAAAAAAACTGAAAGTACATCAGTGAACAAAGCACATTCTGTGTCACTTCCATTTGGTCTGTGAGATCATGGATCATGGTGACGTCGACCTTTAAAATATCGACGAAAAGGAGAATCTGGCCAACCCCTTCACTAATGCCCTAGCAATCAAGAAGTTCGATGACCATAAGTCGAAGATGGGTATTAGATACTATGTCGAGTGGCTTTAGGATAAGTGGAAGTTGTTGAAAATTATGTTTCAAAGTCAATCATCAGCCTATTGAGATATTGTAATTGATTTATTAATTAATAAAAGATAATTTGACATCTTTTTTTATCATAAGTTTACATCTTCTAATGAACTCTATTGTTGTGATAAAGTCCTTATGACTATTTAGTTTCAAAAAAGAGAGGACTTATCAATTAGTGCTTAAATAGGTTCACGACTAAATGATAGGCTGTTAATTAGGACAACAGCATCTATCGAGCATAGGTCGCTATATGCCATATAGGTTGGTTGTTCTCTTAACCAAGGAGTGTGGAGACACTGGTATGGCATATAAGTGAGATGTGTGGGCACATTGTCATTGAATGTGACCAACTTCAGAGCATTCTGTTATCGAGAATATCTCTGATGGGATATAGGTATAAGTATCCCTTAGACCTGAGATCACCTCAGTGACTTACAAGCAACTCACTGTGCTTTGGTACCAGACTAACTAAATTTCTAATTCAACAACGAAAGACTTCTGGGCACAGTCAGGTACTTGCAAAGTCAGAGTGTGATCAAGATGGAATTGACCACTCTAAGAGTTGGAGAAGAATGTATCACTATATTTTAATAAAGCAAAACCTTGGCTAGGATAATCCATCAGATGGATTTGATATTTTGAAATACAATGTGGACAATCTGATCAGAGTTAACAGTTGAACTTTGATGTGTCCTACGAGCATTATGGTCAAGAAGATGAATTATATGGAAACTATATCCACATGGATTCTAAGGATGGTGTTCTACACCTTCAACCTATTCAGCCATCAGGTCTCATTATTAAATGGTCACTTCGATTGGTATAGAAATTTATTTTTATGCTATCGACTTATGTTTGGACCTATGAGGTCACACATATTAGATCTTATGATCTAATCGAATGGTTGATCAATGATTAAGAATCATTCTAGAGTTAAACAATCAATACGATTGGTGTTTAACCTAGTACAAGTGTTACAGAAGGATCAATTAACAATTGGATTGCTAATTAGCTTAATTTGATTAAGCTAATAGGTTGAGATTAAGTTTAATTAAATATGATTTAATTAGATTTGGTTTGGACTTGATTAGATAAAGTCTAATTGGTTTATTGGATAAGCCAAGTGCAAGAAAGAACTAGTCCTAGTCTAACTAGGACTCGGATTAACCCAATTTTTTAATTTAATTAGAAAATAAATTAGAATTAAATCTAATTTAATCTAATTTAATTAAATTTTTAAATAGATAAGAGTCTTTTTTATTAGATTTGTTTAATCTTGATTTTATTTGATTAAAAGATCTTGTTTGACCAAGTCAAAATAGGAGTCCTAGTGTGACTAGGACTCCCTATCTCCTTGCACCACCTTGGTCCCAACTCCCCCCATACCTATTTTTTAGGTAATTTTCATGGAAAATCTCTTTCTTTCTGATTTCCATGCCCTCTCTCTCCCTCCATGTCCGCTCTCTCCCTCTAAGTCAAAGGAGGAATTGGTTTTGCTTAGGATTCTATGAAATAGAATCCTTGTTGATCAAAACATCTTTCCATGAGTGCCGCCCACTCTTTTAATTAATTCTTCTCTTATTTCATGAAAATAATCTCCTTTCTTGTGCGCCCTCCCTTGCTGGTCCATGCCAAATCTTGGGCGCCTCAACAACTTTCCATGTTTGGATATTCCTAGTCTAGAAATTTGACCTAACTTAGACTCTTCTTTTTTTCTATTTATTGGATGAATTTTATTTTTATTTTTTTATGAAATACAGAGCTTTACGAGAGGTTTGGGGTGTATAAAAATCAGAGCAAGAGGTTCCTTAGGCATGGGGGTTCCATAGGCACCAAACTAGGTGTCTAGGTGAGAGAAAAGAGAAGAAGAAGAGGGTCTTCTTCTAGGGCTATTTTATTTTTAATCTCTCCTCCTTTCTTTTGAGCTTTTTTGAGAGGGCCTCAGATCAGCAAACTCTGATCTTCCTTCTCATATTTTGAAGAGTCTAAATTTTGAAGAAGAGATCATCGGATCGACCGTCGAAGAAGGATCAGCACAGTACTAGCATGCTGTACTAATTTTCTGCATCTAACTTCAGATCAGAGATCGTAGGCTCGTATGGATGAGTCCTAGTGGCTGGACGTGTGTGCGGCTTATGACTTCATTCTCAAGCCTAGATTAGCAAGTTAGAACATATAAACTTGCTCAAGTTATAGATATGATCTATAAACTTCATACCTGCATTTGATGTAGTGTAGATCTAGATTCATTTGATCAATCTTTTACTTTCTTATTTGATTTTAATTTTTGATTTAATATCATGCCTTGATCATGTAATAGATCTAAAATTTAGGTGTTTACATATTTATTTAAATAAATATTTGATTTATTTAAGTCTTCCATTGTAAGATCTTGAAAAAGTTTCAAGATCTACCTATGAAATCCTAGATCTGGTTTCTACAAAAAGACCACATCAATGACCCTTCATCCCTTAGGTCAATGCTTCTTCGTGTGGCCAAATCTTCTTCCTCTTATTTATAGAGAGATCTGGGTAGAAAGTGACCCTTCATCCTTTAAGTAAAATACCAAGTGATGCGACACCAGCATCCCCAAAAGACCACGCCTTCCAAGGAAAGGTGCTCTAGGCATCCCCTTTTAACAAAATGTTATTTCAGGGATTGCAACATTAAATAATCATACAATTTTTTTGGAGGAAAGACACACCGATTGGTGGAGTACTGAATGCTCCCTAAGATCCCCAAATAACACTAGCACCAAACTCATGGAAGGCAAGGAGGATGACTAAAGTTGATGCAAGGCACAATGTCCCATGTGATTGGTGCAAAGTGTCTCAGCATGAGTTTCAAACCGATGCAAGTTAAGCACTGAACAATTGTTCATCCTATGTTATCAAAGAAGAGATAGAAACTAATACGCATAGAAAGAAGACAAGATGTAAGAGAAAGTTTTCTTTTATTTCAAAAATAAGCATTACATCAGATCAAGGCAAAAGAGATGTAATCAAATCTTAGATTATCTTCTTCCTCTTCTCCAAAGCCTTCTTCACTTCTTCAAAATAAGCCAACTAAGGGATGAAGGAATTCGGCACTTCCTCCAATGCCCAAAGGTAGCCATGAAAGATCAATCGATAGTAGTTGTAGCCTTAGTTAAAGTGATCATATGACCTCTTTGTTCTCTTTGGATAGATAGACCAACTCATAGTGGCTGCCCTAGGTGGTGGGAATTGTGTCCCAAAGCCAATTATCAGCCTATTGATGATTGAGCTCATTTTTGTATATGAATATAAATTATTAATTAATAAACTATTATTTGATTTTTTCATCATAAATATGTACATCTTTTAATTAACTCTTACGTTATGATGAAGTCCTTAAGACTATTTTAAATTGATAAAGAAGGATTTATCATTTAGTCCTTAAATCTATTTATGACCAAATGATATGCTATTACTAAGACGATAGCAATATCAAGTGTAAGATTTATCATTTAGTCCTTAAACCTATTTACGACCAAATGATATGCTATTACTAAGATGATGGCAATATCAAGTGTAGGTCCTGGTGTGCTATATAAGTTGATTGTCCTCTTAACCAAGAAGTGTGGAGATACTGGTATGACATGTAGGTAAGATATAGGAGTATATCTGTACTGAACGTGACCAACTCTAAAGCATTCTACTCTCAGGACTTGCTCCGAAGGGATATGGATATAACTATCCCTCTGACCTGAGATCATCACGGTGACTTTCAAGCAACTCACTACGCTTTAGTGCCAGACTACCTAAATTTTTAATCCAGTGATGGAAGATTTTTGGACAAAGAAGTTGGTGTGTGAGTCAAGATGGGATTGACCACTCCTGGTTATAGGAGATGTGTTATACTATATTTCAATTTAGCAAAGTCTTGGCTAGGATAGCCCTTGTAAGGAGTCATAAGACTGATTAGGTTGAGATACATTATGGATGTACTAATTTTTAAAAAATATATTTTAAAGTCAATCATCAGTTTGTTGATGATTGAGCTACATTATACCTATAATTGATTTATTAATAAATAAAATATATTTTTTATATTTTTCATCATAAAGTATTCATCTTCTAAAAAACTCCATTATTATGATGAAGTTCTTAGGACTATTTAGCTTTGATAAAGAGAGCATTTATTGATTAGTCCTTAAATTTATTCACGACAAAATGATAGGATGTTAATTAGGACGACAACATCTATCGAGCATAGGTCGCAGTATGCCATATGGGTTGGTAGTTGAACTATAATGTGGACAACCTGATCAGAGTTGATAGTTAAACTCTAAGGTATCCTATGAGCATTTTGGTCAAGGAGATGAATTATATGGAAACTATATCCGCATGGATTCTAAGAATGTTGTTCTACACATTCGACCTATCCGACCATCGGATATCATTGCTAGATGGTTACTTTGATTGGTATAAAAATCTATTCCTATGCTATCAGCTTAGATTTAGATCTATGAGGTCACACATATTAGAGCTCACGATCAGATTGAATGGTTGATCAACAATTGAGAATTGTTCTAGAGTTAAACAATCAATACGATTGAAGTTTAACCTAGTACAAGTATTGCAGGAGGATTGATTAGTAATTAGATTGCTAATTAAGTTAATTTGATTACGCAAGAGGGCTAAGATTAAGTTTAATTAATTATAATTTAATTAGATTTAGTTTGGACTTGATTGGATCAAGTCTAATTGTCTTATTGGATAAGCCAAGTGTAGGAAAGTACTAGTCCTAGTTCAACTACGACTCTAGTTAACCTAATTTTCTAAATTAGAATTAAATTTGATTTAATCTACTTTAATTAAGTTTTTAATTGGGTTAGGGCTAATTGGGTTGGTCTACTTCTGGTTTAATTTGGTTTGAGAAACCAAATTTTGACCAAATCAAAATAGGAGTCCTAGTGTGACTAAGACTCCATATTCTTGCACCACCTATATTCCATGCCCCATGCCCACTCTCTCTATTTTTTGTGTCATAGAGAGTCTCTCTCTGGCCTTCACGCACACCCCTTCTCTCCCTCTTCTTCTCATATGGTAATTTGGTGGTTGACCAAGTCAAAGGAGAAGTTAGTTTTGATTTAGGATTCTATGAGATATAATTCTTATAAATCAAAACACCTCCTTCTAAGTGTGCCACCCCTCTCCTATTTTTCTCCCTTATTCCACATGAGAAAGAAGGAATTTTGTGCATGTATTCTTGCTGGATTCACTGAAAAAATCAAAGGAGGGGTGCCCAAGAATTGGGCGCCCCAACCTCTTGCCAAAACTAGTCCTTCCTTGTCTAGTTTTTGACCTAGACAAGGACTCTTCCTTTTCTATAAATTTAGAATGAATTTTGGTGTGATTTTTTCATGCAACATAGACTTTTAATAGGTCTTTGGGGTATGCAAAAATCAGAGGAAGAGGGTTCTTGGGCATTGGGGTTCCATAGACACCAAACTAGGTATCTAGGTGAGAGAAAAGAGAAAAGGAAGAGGATCTTCTTCTAGGGCTGTTTTGATTTTCTCTTCTCCTCCTCCTTTTGAGATTTTTTTGAGAGAGTCTCAGATATAAAATCTCTCCTCTTTGTTCTAATATTTTGTAGAGTCCATATCTCAAAGAAGGAGACATCAAATCGACCGTCGAAGAGAGATCAGCACAGTACTAGGATGCTGTGCTGATTTCCTACATCAGGATCTCAGATCGTGTTCGTGGGCTCGTGTTGATGACTCCTAGAGGCTGGATGTGTATGCAACTTATGACTTCATTCTCAAGCCTGCATCAGCAAGTTAGAATGTCTAACTTACTCAGATATCAGATCTAATCTATTATTTTATAGCTACATTAGATGTAGTATTGTAGCATGTTGAAGAGATCAATATGTTAATCTTTTCTTTATATTTTTAATTTTTAATTTAATATCATATCTTGATCATATAATAAATTTGAAATCTTAGATTTAGAGTATTTTATATTTATTTAAATAAATATTTAATTTATTTAAGTTTTTTGCTATCTGATCTTGAAAAAGTTTCAAGATCTATTTGTGAAATCCTAGATCTGATTCTTTCACTAATAAGGATTGACAATTTAACTCAGAGTCATCCTAAGCATACAAGTCAAAAGGATGATTATATAATAATCATATTCATGTAGGTTCTAAATATTGCTTCGCATACATTCAGCCTATTCGGATGTTGGGTACCATTGCTAGATGGTCACTTTGATTAGTACAAAAATTTATTCTGATGCTGCCAGTTTAGGTTTGAACCTATAAGGTCACACTCAAAAGAAGTATCTATCTAATCATATGGCTGATTGAGAGTCCCATTGGACTTGGACTCTATGATCAAGAGTCCTACTAGATTGAGACTCTGTGATTAGGAGTTCCACTGGACTGGGACTCTATGATCAGGAGTCCCAGTAGACTAGGGCTCTATCATTAGAGGATAAGTTAGTAATAAGATTACTAATTATCTTAATTTTATTGAGCAATTAAGTTTGGATCAAATCTAATTAAATTAAATTCAATTTGGTTTGACTCAATTATGTTATAAGATGACCTAATCGCTAAGGAAGATTGATTCCTGATTTGATCAGAACTTGGATTCGATATAATTCTAATTTGATGAGAATTTAATTGACAAGATCAGACAGCTAATTAGATTATGTTCACTAATCTTTTGGGTCTAGCTAAATGGGTTTTGGATTAAGATCTAATTGAAATATTGAAGAGTCCAAATGAATTGGATTACTTCCATGCGCCGCATCTCCCTTGCACCTTATTTCTCTCCATTTTTTTCTCCATTCAAATATCAAATTTGCATGAGTATTCTCCATGCCCAAACACTTATTGTCACCCTATATGGATAAGAATTAGCTTTGTTTAAGTTTCAAAAGAGTTTTGAGATTAACTCTAACTAACCATGTTATCTACTTTGGTTGATAACCTACAGAAGGACACTTATTTTGTGCAAGAAAAGAAAAGTTTTTCTCATTATTTTCCCATGCCCAAGCCTTTGTTTGGCTAATATTTCTAGGTGGATAGGGTTGGTAATTGGTTGGATAAAGTTTGGATTTAAAGGAGTTTAAATCTAAACCAAAAACCTAGACCTATCCTATCTAATTTAGACTTGTGTTTTACATCTATAAAATCCCTCCTATTTTGTGCCAACTCCAAATGTTTTTTACATGAAATTTAGAAGAGGGAGAGGAGGCCAAATACTCTTTTTGGGCATGAGGTTTTTGGGTGGGAAGCCTTCCTAGGCATGAGAAAAATTAGAGGAGTTCTTCCTCCTCTAAGGTGACAGATCAAACCCTAGGTGCTAGGGTTTTTGGGAGAAAGAAAAATCAAAGAGAAAAATAGTTTTCTTTGTTCTTTTTCTTATTCTCTACATCCTCCATAGATCCTTCTTTAATTTTAGAGAGTTTGAGAGGTTCAAAAAATGAGAAAAAAATCAAATCAACCATATCTTTTGTCTTCACATGATCTAGTAGTCTCAGAAGATCAGATCAGCACAGGACTTTGAGTGGATGATCTACAGAGGCTAGACATCCTGTGCGGCTATGAGCAACCACTAGAGCTTTATATTTGAAAGTTCCAACAATGGATATCATCTATCCATGCTCAGATATAAGATTCTAAACCTTAGTAGATAGATCTAAAAGTTAGATCTAGATTCCAGCATTGATATGATCGATGCATATATTTTATTTTTCTAATTTTTATGCATGCTATATATCATATTATAGATCCCAGGGTAGGTATTTTAGATCTGATCCTATGCATGTTTATTAGATTAAAATGTTAATCTTAAGTCTTCTATTTTAAAATTTTTAAAATCATGCTTACAACGTCTATCGGTTTCCATCACTAGGTGCCAATGTAACCTCGATCTCGAGCCTCGGAGGCCTCCATTCAGTGATGGTGAGGTCTATGCTAGTTTGGTGATCAGCTTCATTTGTCGAACCTACTTGGTCAAATAGAGTTTGAGAGCTTTTTTGCAAACTACCCACCTCAACCTCTAGTCGATCAATTTTCCTCTTGGCCTCAGCTAGCTCCATCTTCATGTTGATGACATGATGAAGAGTGTTAGATATGTGTGCCTTAGAAGCCAGAATTGGCTAACACTTGTAATACACATCTAAAGGGCAAAATTATAATTTTAACTATAAATAATAAAATGGGTTATTTTCTATCATAGTGTGCATTTGAAAGTGTCTGTCATACATCCCTTGAGTTAATGATAATGATAGTTCATATTTTCAAGAATTGAAAATTTAAGACATGAATTTTCATTATTAACTCATAATGCTTTCGACCATAGGATCATCTTGAGGATGGTCATTGATCCGAAAGGTTGGTGTACGATCACTTCTTTAGGATAGATGAGTCTTGAGTCTATGATGTAGAGATACTGGAGTGAGAGTATAGGTACTCGTTAGAGAATGAGGGCACTGAACGTGACCACCTCGAGCAGTCATGAGAAAGTCTACCTTCTCATTGATGACTGGTTCAAAGCTGCAGTGGTATGTCTGGTTCTTTGACCTGAGGTGCATCGACAGTTCACCTTAAGGGTGTTATAGTTTGACTACACCATAACTCAGTCTCCTAATCATTCAAAATCCTTAGGTGTATGTTGGCTATAGCTTGTTCATTATAGAAATTAGATTGCACCAATAGTGGATCTATCTACCTCGATAGATGAGGAGTAGCCCTATGATGATCATGAGAATCGAGCCCATAAGCCCATGGCCATGATAGAGTGAAATGATAGAAAGAATTTATATTAGAATTTTTACATCAGACTTGAATCGAATAATTAATTCATATGATGGAAATTAGGGTTTGACGAGATCACCTTAACCCTAATCCGATCGGAGCTCAAGATAGAGGAACTTAATCACATAGGTAACTATACCAAGAGGTTCATTTTCAGTTTTGATGGATTATCACCATTTACTACTAGGTGTCACTAGTGGATTTTTAGAGCAATTAGAATGATTTGGATGATCGATCATACTAGTTGTCCGAATCAGAAAAGTTCTGATCCATTGGAAGATGTTTTGATGATGTCGACGATAGAGATCATGACATATCCTATTACCATACAGAATTGAATCTAACTGGGTCACACAAACAAAGGTTTGGATCTAAATATCATCAATTAGACTAACCCAGTTTAATTGATTTGAATAAGATTCAATTAGGTTCAAGAAAATCGTGCTAGCACATGATTGAGCCTGATTTTTTCCTTCAACAATCATTAAAAGTTGTCTCGACTGAGCCAAATATATTTGGACTCACTCAAAAATCTTTACTTGATCTGACTGGAGCTTGTCTAGGTTAGAAAAGAATTATCTTAATTTATAAGATAAATTTGAAACAACACCTGCCATTTTTCGTCACTTGCTATATCTTGTTCTTTGACTTTGGTCAAATGTTGACCTTTGATACTTAGACATCGGCCCATATGTCATGCACCCATAGGAGAGAGCTTTGATCCTTGTCCTCCTACTAAATAGTAGAAAGGCAAGGAGTACACATCTAGGGAAGCATGCGCCTAAACTGGATAAGGATTGGAGTCCCATACAGATGGGACTCCAGTTGCTTGATGCATTCAACTAAGGTGGTGCCAAAGACTCATCTTTGACCAGTCTTAGCACCACCTAAGGAGGTTTGTGAGGAACTCTAATCTGATTAGATCAGATGATATCATCCCACCAATCAGACTTAAATCTGATTGCACAAAGAGTCATGATTGGTCGGGATGATGTGGCACTGCATGGCGCAGCAGGATTTATATAAACCTTATTTGTGGTTAGAATTTAGAGCTTTTGCCCTTTGCCCATGCCACATAGCCCCTCTCCCTCCTTCTCCACACCACCCTCTAATTCTCTCTCTCCTCTCCACACTCAAAAAGATTTTGGACTTCAGTTTGGTGCGATCCAAGCAAGAGAAAGGCAATAAGAAAGCAAGAAGGCAGTACTGCTACAAGAGACAACACCCGATCTTCAAAAGATATTCTGAAGATCTTCAACATCAGATCTAGATATGATCTTTAGAGTATAGATTGAGAAAGAGAAGATGTGTATAGATATATGTATATGCCCTAGATATATGTCCTAGAAGCCAGAATTGGCTGACACTTGTAATACACTTCTAGGGGCAAAATTATAATTTTGACTATAATCAATAAAATGGGTTATTTTCTATCACATATGTGTATTTAGTGTCTGTGATACATCCTTTGAGTTAATGGTAATGATAATTCATATTTTCAAGAGTTGAAAATTTAAGACTTGTAATAATCATTATTAAGACATGAATAATCATTATTAACTCATAGGATCATCACGAGGATGGTGATTGATCCGGAAGGTTGGTGTACAATCGCTTTTCTTTAGTAGATGAGTCTTGAGTCTACGGTGTGGAGACACCGGAGCGAGAGTACAGGTACTCGTTAGAGAACGAGGGCACTGAGCGTGACCACCTCGAGTAGTCATTAGGAAGTCTACCTTCTCGTCAATGACTGACTCGATGCTGCAGTAGTGTGTCTGGTTCTTTGACCTGAGGTGCATCGGCAGTTCACCTTGAGGGTGTTATAGTTTGACTACACCATTACTCGGTCTCCTAGCCATATGGAACCCTGAGGTGTATGTTGGCTATAGCATGTTCATTGTAGGAACTGGATGGCATCAAGATGGAATCTATCTACCTCGGTGGTAGAGGAGCAGCCCTATGATGATCATGAGAATCAAGTCCAGAAGTCCCATGGCCATGGCAGAGTGAAATAATAGAAAGAGTTTCTATTTAGATTTTCACATTGGACTCGAATCGAATGATTACATCATATGACAGAGACTAGGGTTTGACGAGTTCACCTTAACCCTAATCTGATCGGGGCTCAAGATAGAAGAACTTAATCACACAGGTAGCTGCACCAAGAGGTTCGCATTCAGCTCTGATGGGTTGCCACCATATACTGCTAGGTGTCACTGGTGGATTTTGGGAGCAATTAGAATGATTTAGATGATCGATCATTCTAGCTGTTCGAATCAGAAGAGTTCTGATCCATCGAAAGGAGTTTCGATGATGTCGATGATAGAGATCATGACATATCCCATTACCATACAGAACTGAACCTAACTGGGTCACACAAACAAGGGTTTGAATCTGGTGATCATCAATTGAACTGATCTAGTTCAATTGATCTGAATGAGATTCAATTAGGTTCAAGAAAATCGTGCTAGCACTCGATTGAACCTAACGTTCTTCTTTTACTATCATAAATAAGTTGTCCTGACTGAGCCAAAGGAGTTTGTGCTCAATCAGAGGCCTTCATATGGTCTGACTGGAGGTTGTCCAAGTCAGAAAAGGTTGTCTTATTTTGTAAGACATTACCTGCCATTTTTGGTCACCTGCCATTTCTTGTTCTTTGACTTTGGTCAAAAGTCTACCTTTGACTGGTCAAATGTTGACCATTGACACTTTGACTTTTGACCACATGTCATGCACCTATTGGAGAGCTGGTGGGGGCCTGTCCCCCTGCCAGAACCTGGCAAGGAGAAGGGCGCACGCCACCCTAGGGTGGCGTGTGCCCAAGTTGGAGGCGCCTAGGAGTCCCTTGTTGGACAAGGACTCCATCTCCTTTTTGGATTCCAATTAGAGTTCTCCTAAGAACCAACTTTGACTGGTCTTAGGCACCCTCTAAGGAGGAATCCAGGGGACTCTATTCCCACCAATCAGATTTAGATCTGATTTCACAAAGGGTTGTGATTGGTTGGGAAGAAGAGGAGTTGGATCACAGCTAGTCTATAAATAAGACCCTGCGCCCAACTCAAAAATATATGAAAAATTCCCACGCCCCAAGGCTGCCTCTCCCCTCCTCCTCCATGCCAAGTCCATCTTCTCCCTCTCCTCTCCACGTCCAAAAGGAGTTTTGGATCTTGGTTGGTGCGATCCAGATCAAGAAAGGCGATCAAAAGCTAAGAAGGCTGCGCTGCTGCAAAGGACGACTGCTGATCTTCAAAAGGAGTTTTGAAGATCCTCCAGATCAGATCCAGATCTAATTTTTGGAGATGTGATAGAGAAGAAGAGGATCTCCAGATCCAGCCTGAGTGGATACCGGTAGAGGCCAGGCACTTGCGTGGCTAGATCCAGAACCTTCCGCTGCATACAGGATCATCAACGGGTAATAGGATTACCCAAATCAAGGTAAATTAAATTTGATTTAATTTATCTTTATTTTATTTTATTATTAAAATAATAAGAATCAGATCTAAAACATATCTCAGATCTGATTTAGATCAAAGAGAAAAATTTTTGAAATATATCTCTTGATCTGATCAGATCTGAACGAACCTGGATCCGGAAAATCAGGATTTTCCCTTCAACTGGTATCAGAGCCAAGGTTCTAAAAGTATTTAGATCTAATTTTAAATTTATTTTAATTAAAAATAAATGATTTTAGATGTCACATGAGATGTGATCAGATCTGAAATCAGAAAAAAATTAAAATTAAATGATTTGGATCTAAGATTAGAAAATATGCATGACTAGTTCTAAAATAGAATAGTTCTATAGAATAGTCTTGCATGTTTTTGATTTAATTTGATTAAATCATATTTTAGATCTATTTATTTACTATTTTTTGATATTATAATTATTATAATAACATCTAAAAAATAGCAAATAAAAATTATTTAATTTTAAATATCATATGAGATATGATTGATGCATGTCTAGACTAGTTGTAGAATAGTTCTACATAATTGTCTAGATTAGAATTTATTTTGATTAGATCAATTTAAATCTAATTTTTTAGATTATTATGAGATAATTTAGATCTGAAAAATATGCATGATTCGATACATGAGATGTATGCAAAATATGCCATGATTAGATCTAATTTGTATATGAGATATATGATATAGATCTAAAACTATTTTGTAGTATTGACATGTTCCTGATTAAGGCGTTCCTCTTGGCCGTCCGGTCATAAGAATGAAGAAGGGTTTAAAGGCCCTCTCTTCCATTCGATGGGGTGTTCTTATGATGTGTAGGGGTGCTGCGTGTTCGTCCTTAATCAGAAACCCAAAACTTACTTTCTGCAAAACCCTAGATCCTGAAACCCTAGGATTTATTGTGCATATTTTGTTTATGAACCCTACTTAATTAAGAATTAAGATTATGAAATATTAATTAGGTCTAAAATTGAGAATTTTAGATCTAAGACATATTCATAATACTGGGTTCGGGCTTGGGTAGCTCAATTAGGTCTAAGCGGTTGATCAAACCGAATCAAGAGTTGGTTAGATGGGATCAACAATGCTTAAATTGACCAGCCTAATAGGATTAAGTCTGGGTCAAGATCGAGTCACGATCAAGCAAGACCTAATTAGGCTCAGAGGTTAGAGTCTGGATTGTAGGCTAACCCAATTGGTTCTGACTCAACAATTTGGTGTCTAAGGTAAGTTTGGCACATACGACCGACTGGTTTTTAATTGGAAGCTACTCGACCTGAATGCATTCTTGTACGAGTTAATGGCATATTCCTTCCACCGGTCTCACTTACCTGGCCATATTTGTTGACACAGTTCTGATCTGAGGTGGTCAATAATCCGAGCTAACCCATGCCACTAGGTTAGTCATAATTGTTATGACTATGACAAGTCTAGTTTAATGAGACCTGAATCAATTCTCCCTAAGAAAAGATTAAGTCTGAGGTCTTCCACCATTGTAGATGTGCGGGCCCTTCCCGGGGTTGATTGTTCTCGGCTGGATACAGTGGCTCAGTTGCACCGGGAAGATGCAACCATGTCTATTAGGCATTGGATGCTATGGGCTGGAGGATGAGTTGGGCTCAATATTTTGGATACGGTGAGAGACTCAATTAGGAAATCCCAGTCTATGCAAATGGTGGGTCTGACTTAACTAAGGAGTGGATCAATATTTCGGATACGGTGAGATTCATGAATTAGAGACCAAGTTTGGGTGCACCATGATTAGAGAATCATTGAACAAGAGTTGTTCACTCATTGGCTAACCCATCACCAATAACTGTTAGGTGAGGTGATGAGTCAGTTGGTGAGACCGCACCACCCACTAGAAATCATTAATCATGGAGATTTTTGCATCTCTACAGAGGGAGTGTAGGGATCCGAGAAAATAGTGGGAGCTAATTTGTTTAAAAATAAAATTCCTAAATAAATTGGTCAAGTCATAAATTACAGTATCTAACTAGAATCTTTGACTCTCTACAGGAAAATGTCTGCGTCCAACCCATTGGCACGTATCCTGGACACACATAGACTGACTGGACCCAATTATAAAGATTGGCTCAGGAACTACAAAATTATTTTGGGTTTCGAGAAGTTAACCCATGTATTTGGACCAGGACCCTCCCACCTTACCAGCCCGTCCATCCACTTGAACAGAGAGCGTCTCTGAAAAAATGGATAGACGAAGATAATAAGGCCAGATATTACATGTTGGGCTCGATGTCTGATGAGCTCCAGCGCCAACATGAAGATATCGGGACTGCTCGCCAAATGTTGGCTCACCTGCAGGAGATGTTTGGTGAACAGAGTCGCGCAGCCAAATATCAAGTCACGAAATGACTTTTTAAGGCTAAGATGCGTGATGGGCAGTCAGTCCAAGATCACTGTCTGACTGATGATGATCAAGGATGATCAAGGACATGGAAGAGCTTGAGAAGCTCGGTGTGAAGTTAGACTTGGATCTGCAGAATGATATTATTCTGCAATCCTTGACTGATGCATATGGGCAATTCATCATGAATTACCACATGCATAAACTTCAAAATTCCTTGGCCGAATTAATGAATATGCTGGTTACCGCTGAGCTTTCTATGAAAGGTTCTAAAGGCTCAGTTCTTGCTATGGAATGGACTTCTTCCAAAAGAAAGTCTTATGGAAAGAAAAAGAAGTCTGTGAAAAAGCAAAAGGTGGAAGGATCAAAGAAGAAGAAGGCAGAGCCGAAGAAGAAAGGCCGATGTCAAAGGAAAGTGTTTCCATTGCAACAGCGACGGCCATTGGAAGCGGAACTGCCCTACTTACCTGGCCACCCTGAAGAACAAGAAGGAAGGTCCTTCTGGAGGTATGCTCGTTATTGAGTCTAACCTTACGGTTTCTTCTGCATCCAGTTGGGTGCTTGACTCTGGTTCTAGTGCTCATCTGTGCACTTCCATGCAGGGTCTTGAGGATAGCAGGAGGCTGAGGGATGGAGACATGATCCTACGCATCGGTAATGGAGCAAGAGTTGCTGCAGTAGCCGTGGGAACATACCCTCTTCGATTACCATCTGGTTTAGACTTAGTTTTGAAAGACTGTTATTATGTGCCTGCAGCTAGCAGGAATTTGATTTCTGTTTCATGCTTAGCACAAGAAGGCTATGTGATTACCTTCTTTAAGGACCATTGTAACATTCTTTATGAAAGAAATAAAATTGCAAATGGTTTCCTTATTAATGGTCTTTATCAGCTACATATTGATGTACCTATTCTAACTATCGAGCAAAACGTGAATGCCAAACGACCTAGGGATAGTCCAAACGACAGATATCTATGGCACCTGAGATTAGGTCATATAGCAGAAGATAGGATCAACAAATTGGAGAAAAATGGGCTATTGAGTCCATTGACTTTCGAGTCATATCCAACTTGTGAATCTTGTCTTCAAGGCAAAATGACTAAACTCCCTTTTGTTGGACATGGGGAGAGGGCCACAGATCTCCTTGCCCTAGTACATACTGATGTGTGCGGCCCATTTGATGTGCCGGCTAGAGGCAATTTTGTCTACTTCATTACCTTTACCGATGATCTGTCTAGGTATGGGTATGTGTGTCTTATGAGACACAAGTCTGAAGCTTTTGAAAAGTTCAAAGAATTCAGACATGAAGTAGAAAAACAAACTGGAAAAACCCATTAAGGTTCTTCGATCAGATCGAGGAGGTGAATACCTTAGCCGAAAATTCCTAGACTATCTTAAAGAAAAATGGCATAGTCTCTCAATGGACTCCACCAGGAACACCTCAACTCAACGGGGTTTCAGAATGGAGAAATCGGACTCTATTGGATATGGTTCGATCCATGATGAGCTTCACAGACCTCCCTGATTTTCTTTGGGGACACTTCATTGTTAACTTCAATTTATCTACTGAATAGGGTTCCCTCTAAAACCGTTCCTACCACACCGTATGAGATATGGCACGGTAAGAAACCAAGTCTGAGTCATCTCAGAATTTGGGGTTGTCCGGCTCATGTCAAAAGACAACAAGCGGACAAGTTAGAGTTTAGGTCCTTTAGAGCTCGATTCATAGGATATCCTAAAGAGTCATTAGGATACTATTTCTACATTCCAGAAGACCACAATGTGATTGTGAGTCGACATGCCATCTTTCTTGAAAAATAGTTTATTCAAGATAGCGGCATTGGAAAGCAGATTAAGCTTGATGAGAAAGTCTCACAAGTACAACGAGCTAAGGACCAATTGGAACCAAATCAGGTTGAGCCAATAAGAACACTACCTCCTCCACCTCGTAGATCGGAAAGAGTTTTCCGTCCCCCTGAAAGATACTTAGGTATTATTTCAGAGGAAGTAGAGAAAATGTTCCTCGTAGGTAATGGTGCTCATGGTGATGATCCCAAAACCTACAACGAGGCGATATCAGATATCGACTCCGAGAAATGGCTAGAGGCAATGCAGTCAGAAATTGACTCGATGCACTCAAACCAAGTCTGGACCTTGGTAGATCCACCAGAAGGTATAGTACCTATTGGGTGTAAATGGATCTTCAAGAGAAAGATTGGTGCAGATGGGAAATGTGGAGACATTCAAGGCTAGACTAGTGGCAAAAGGTTATAGTCAACGCGAAGGCATTGACTATCAGGATACCTTTTCCCAGTGGCTATGCTAAAATCCATCCGCACATTGCTTGCCGTTGCAGCCTATTTCGATTATGAAATATGGCAAATGGACGTGAAAACGGCATTCTTAAATGGATATCTTGAGGAAGATATCTATATGGAACAGCCGCTAGGTTTCACATCCAGTGATACTGATCACAAGGTTTGCAAGCTGCAAAGGTCCATATATGGACTTAAGCAAGCATCTCGGAGCTGGAACACTCGTTTCAATGATGTGATCAAAAAGTTTGGTTTCATCAAAAATGAAGAGGAACCATGTGTTTTCAAAAAGGTCAGTGGGAGCGCTGTTGTCTTCCTCGTATTGTACGTGGATGACATCCTCCTTATTGGGAATGATATTCCCATGTTGACATCAGTCAAAATATGGTTGTCCAAGGAATTCTCCATGAAAGACCTAGGTGAAGCATCCTTTATTCTAGGAATTAAGGTCTATAGGGATAGACCGAATAGGATGCTAGGACTTTCACAGAAGATGTACATAGAGGAAAGTACTAAAGAGGTTTAGTATGGAAAACTCTAAGAGGGGATTAATACCCTTCAGACATGGTATTCATCTTTCCAAGAAGATGTGCCCTAGCACACCTGAGGAAATAGAACGCATGAGCAAGATCCCTTATGCTTCTGCAATAGGGAGCCTCATGTATGCCATGCTATGTACACGACCTGATATAGCCCATGCTGTGAGTGTCACAAGCAGATATCAGTCAAATCCAGGTGAAGAACACTGGACTTCTGTGAAATGTATCCTTAAGTACTTGAGAAGAACTAAGGATATGATGTTGGTCTTTGGTAATGGAGAACTCCAAGTCCAGGGATACACAGACTCGGATTTCATGTCCGATATAGATGATCGAAAGTCGACATCTGGGAGTCTGTTTGTGTGCAATGGTGGTGCTGTCAGCTGAAAGAGTTCCAAGCAAACTGTGATAGCAGATTCCACCATGGAAGCAGAATATATCGCTGCATCAGAGGCTGCGAAGGAAGCATTCTGGTACAAGAAGTTTGCTGCAGAAATTGGAGTAATGCCATCAGATGCCATTCCTCTATACTGCGACAACAATGGCGCCATAGCCCTTGCTAAGGAGCCGAGGTCTCACCAGAAATCCAAGCACATTGAGCGGCGATACCACCTCATCCGCGATTACCTCGAGAAGGGTTACGTCGAGGTCAAGAGAGTCAACTCCAGATAATGTGGCAGACCCACTTACAAAGCCGTTGGGCCAGCAGAAAAGATCGAAGCCCACCTTGAGAAGATGGGACTTAGACTTGTAGCCAATTGGCTTTAGGACAAGTGGGAGATTGTTAGATATATGTGCCCTAGAAGCCAGAATTGGCTGACACTTGTAATACACTTCTAGGGGCAAAATTATAATTTTGACTATAATAAATAAAATGGGTTATTTTCTATCACATATGTGTATTTAGTGTCTATGATACATCCTTTGAGTTAATGGTAATGATAATTCATATTTTCAAGAGTTGAAAATTTAAGACATGAATAATCATTATTAACTCATAAAATGCTCCCGACCATAGGATCATCACGAGGATGGTGATTGATCCGGAAGGTTGGTGTACAATCGCTTCTCTTTAGTAGATGAGTCTTGAGTCTACGGTGTGGAGACACCGGAGCGAGAGTACAGGTACTCGTTAGAGAATGAGGGCACTGAGCGTGACCACCACCTCGAGTAGTCATTAGGAAGTCTACCTTCTCATCGATGACTGACTCGATGCTGCAGTAGTGTGTCTGGTTCTTTGACCTGAGGTGCATCGGCAGTTCACCTTGAGGGTGTTATAGTTTGACTACACCATTACTCGGTCTCCTAGCCATATGGAACCTGAGGTGTATGTTGGCTATAGCATGTTCATTGTAGGAACTGGATGCATCAAGATAGAATCTATCTACCTCGGTGGTAGAGGAGCAGCCCTATGATGATCATGAGAATCAAGTCCAGAAGCCCATGGCCATGGCAGAGTGAAATAATAGAAAGAGTTTCTATTTAGACATTGGACTCGAATCGAATGATTACATCATATGACAGAGACTAGGGTTTGACGAGTTCACCTTAACCCTAATCTGATCGGGGCTCAAGATAGAAGAACTTAATCACACAGGTAGCTGCACCAAGAGGTTCGCATTCAGCTCTGATGGGTTGCCACCATATACTGCTAGGTGTCACTGGTGGATTTTGGGAGCAATTAGAATGATTTAGATGATCGATCATTCTAGCTGTTCGAATCAGAAGAGTTCTGATCCATCGAAAGGAGTTTCGATGATGTCGATGATAGAGATCATGACATATCCCATTACCATACAGAACTGAACCTAACTGGGTCACACAAACAAGGGTTTGAATCTGGTGATCATCAATTGAACTGATCTAGTTCAATTGATCTGAATGAGATTCAATTAGGTTCAAGGAAATCGTGCTAGCACTCGATTGAACCTAACGTTCTTCTTTTACTATCATAAATAAGTTGTCCTGACTGAGCCAAAAGGAGTTTGTGCTCAATCAGAGGCCTTCATATGGTCTGACTGGAGGTTGTCCAAGTCAGAAAAGGTTGTCTTATTTTGTAAGACATTACCTGCCATTTTTGGTCACCTGCCATTTCTTGTTCTTTGACTTTGGTCAAAAGTCTGACCTTTGACTGGTCAAATCATTGACCATTGACTTTGACTTTTGACCACATGTCATGCACCTATTGGAGAGCTGGTGGGGGCCTGTCCCCCTGCCAGAACCTGGCAAGGAGAAGGGCGCACGCCACGCCAAGGGTGGTGTGCGCCCAAGTTGGAGGCGCCTAGGAGTCCTTTGGACAAGGACTCCCATCTCCTTTTTGGATTCCAATTAGAGTTCTTCTAAGAACCAACTTTGACTGGTCTTAGGCGCCCTCTAAGGAGGAATCCAGGGGACTCTATTCCACCAATCAGATTTAGATCTGATTTCACAAAGGGTTGTGATTGGTTGGGAAGAAGAGGAGTTGGATCACGCATAGTCTATAAATAAGACCCTGCGCCCCCCCAACTCAAAAATAATTGAAAAATTCTCCATGCCCCTCTCCTTCTCCTCCATGCCAAACTCATCTCCTCCTCTCCTCTCCACGTCCCAAAAGTAGTTTTGGATCTTTAGTTGGTGCGATCCAGATCAAGAGAAAGGCGATCAAAAGCTAAGAAGGCTGCGCTGCTGCAAAGGACGACTGCTGATCTTCAAAAGGAGTTTTGAAGATCCTCCAGATCAGATCCAGATCTAATTTTTGGAGATGTGATAGAGAAGAAGAGGATCTCCAGATCCAGCCTGAGTGGATACCGGTAGAGGCCAGGCACTTGCGTGGCTAGATCCAGAACCTTCCGCTGCATATAGGATCATCAACGGGTAATAGGATTACCCACATCAAGGTAAATTAAATTTGATTTAATTTATCTTTTATTTTATTTTAATTATTAAAATAATAAAATCAGATCTAAAATATCTCAGATCTGATTAGATCAAAGAAAAAAAAATTTTGAAATATATCTCTTGATCTGATCAGATCTGAACGAACCTGAACACCCGCTCAGCCCCAAACCGATCTAATTTTAATTAATTTTTGATCTAATAATTAGATAATTTTAGATATCACATTAGATATGATTAGATCTAAAATTAGAAAAAAAAAAAATTAAATAATCTAGATCTAAGATGTATGAGATGCATGACTAGATTAGGAATAGAATTACTTCTATGTGTAGTCTAGGATGATCATAATTTTTAATTTAATTAATTATAATTTTTAGATCTATTTATTTACTATTTTTTAATATTATAAATTATTATAATTAGATCTAAAAATAAAAAAATAAATTTATTTAATTTTTGTTCATATGAGATATGATAGATGCATGTTTAGACTAGTTGTAGAATAGTTCTACAAAATTATCTTGAATAAATTTTAATTTGATATGATCAAATTTAAATTTATTTTTTAGATATTATATGAGATAATTTAGATCTAAAAACATGCATGATATGATACATGAGATGTATGCAAAATATATTTTTAAGTTAGATCAATTTTTATATATATGATATATGATGTAGATCTAACTAGTTTTATAGATTTATCATATTTTTGATTAAGGCATTCTCCTTGGCCGTCCGATCATAAGAATAAAGTAGGTTTTAAAGCCCTCTCCTCTCCATTCGATGGGGTGTTCTTATGATGTGTAGGGGTGCTGCACGTTCATCCTTAATCAGAAATCAAAATTTATTTTCTGCAAAATTCTAGATCCTGAAATCCTAGGATTTTATTTACATATTTTATTTATGAACCCTAAACTTAATTAAGAATTAAGATTATGAAATATATTAGGTCTAAAATTAAAAATTTTTAGATCTAAGACATATTCATAAAATTGGGTTCGGGCTTGGGTAGCTCAATTAGGTCTAGCGGTTGATCAAACCGAATCAAGAGTTGGTTAGATGGGATCAAGAGTGCTTAAATTGACCAGCCTAATAGGATTAAGTCTGGGTCAAGATCGAGTCACATGAGTGATCAATCAAGTTAAGACCTAATTAGGCTCAGTGGTTAGAGTCTGGATTGTAGGCTAACCTGATTGGTTCTGGCTCAATAATTTGGTGTCTAAGGTAAGTTTGGCAGATACGATCGACTGATTTTTAATTGAGGAGCTACTCGACTCGAATGCATTCTTATCGAGTTAATGGCATATCCCTTCCACCGATCTCACTTACCTGGCCATTATATTTGTCAACTCAGTCCTGATCTGAGGTGGCTAATAATCCGAGCTAACCCATGCCACTAGGTTAGTCATAATGGTTATGACTATGTCAAGTCAAGTTTAAAGAGACCTAAATCAAATCTTCCTAAGAAAAGATTAAGTCTAAGGTCTTCCACCATTGTAGATGTGCGGGCCCTTCCCGGGGTTGATTGTTCTCGATTGGATACAGTGGCTTCAGTTGCACCGAAAAGATGCAACCATGTCTATTAGGCATTGGATGCTATGGGCTGGAGGATGAGTTGGGCTCAATATTCTGGATACGGTGAGAGACTCAATTAGAAATCCAATCTATGCAAATGGTGGGTCTGACTTAACTAAGGAGTGGATCAATATTTCGGACATGGTGAGATTCATGAATTAGAGACCAAGTTTGGGTGCACCATGATTAGAGAATCATTGAACAAGAGTTGTTCACTCATTGGCTAACCCATCACCAATAACTGTTAGGTGAGGTGATGAGTCAGTTGGTGAGGACTGCACCACCCACTAGAAATCATTAGTTATTAAGATTTTTGCATCTCTATAGAGGAAGTGTAGGGATCCAAAAAAATAGTGAGAGCTAATTTATTTAAAAATCAAACCTCTAAACAAATTGTTCAAGTCTTAATTACAAAATCTAACTAGAAACTTTGACTCTCTACAGAAAAAATATCTGCATCCAACCCACTAGCACCGTATCCTAGGACACCCATAGACTGAACCGAATCTAATTACAAGGATTGGCTTCAAAACTTCAAAATTATTTTAGATTTTGAGAAGTTAACTCATGTATTGGACCAGAATCCTTCCACCTTACCTGCCCGTTCGTTCGCTGAATAGAAAGTGTCTCTTGATAAATGGATGAATGAAGATAATAAGATCAAATACTAGATGTTGGGCTCGATGTCTGATGAGCTTCAGCACCAACATGAAGATATCAAGACTGCTCGCCAAATGTTGACTCATCTGTAAGAGTTGTTTGGTGAACAAAGTCGTGCAGCCAAATATTAGATCACTAAATAATTTTTTAAGGCTAAAATGCATGATGGGCAGGCAGTCCAAGATCATTATCTGATGATGATCAAGGACTTGGAAGAGCTTGAGAAGCTCAGAGTGAAGTTAGACCAAGATCTGCAGAATGACATAATTCTACAATCCTTGACTGATGCTATGGGTAGTTTATCATGAATTATCATATGCATAAACTTTAGAGTACTCTGATCGAACTTATGAACATACTAATTACTGCTGAGCTTTCTATGAAAGGTTCTAAAGGCTCAGTGCTTACTATGGAATAGACTTCTTCCAAGAGAAAGTCTTTTAGAAAGAAGAAGAAGTCTGTGAAAAGGTAGAAGATGGAAGGTGGAAAGAAAAAGAAGGCAGAGCTGAAGAAGAAGACTGCTGACAAAGAAAAGTATTTCCATTGTAATACTGACGACCACTAAAAGCGAAACTGCCCTATATACTTGGCCACCTTGAAGAATAAGAAGGAGATAGGTCCTTCTGGAGGTATGCTTGTTATTGAATCTAACCTTATGATTTTCTCTGCATCCAGTTGGATGCTTGACTCTAGTTCTAGTTCTTATTTGTGCACTTCCATACAGGGTCTTAAGGATAGTAGGAGGTTGAGGGATGGTGAGATGATCCTGCGCATCAAAAATGAAGCAAGAGTTGCTGCTATGGTCGTGGAAATCTACCCTCTTCGACTATCATCTGGCTTAGATTTAGTACTTAGATATTGTTATTATATGCCTGCTGTAAGTAGAAATTTAATTTTTGTTTCATGTTTAGCACAAGAAGGCTATGTAATTAGTTTTCTTAAGGACCATTATAATATTCTTTTATGAAAGAAATAAAATTGCAAGTGGTTTCCTTATTAATGGTCTCTATCAGTTACATATTGATGTATCTATCTTTAATATCGAGCAAAATGTGAATGCCATAAGATCAAAATGACCTAGAGATAGTCCAAATGATAGGTATCTATGGCACCTAAGATTAGGTCATATAGCAGAAGATAGGATTAACAAATTGAAGAAAAATGGGCTATTGAGTCCGTTGACTTTTGAGTCATATCCAATTTATGAATCTTGTCTTCATGGCAAAATGACTAAGCTCCTTTTTGTAGGACATGGGGAAAGGGCCACGGATCTTCTTGCCCTAGTACATACTGATGTGTGCGGCCCATTTATTTGATGTGCCAACTAGAGGCAACTTTGTCTACTTCATAACCTTTACTGATGATCTTATCTAGGTATTGGGTATGTGTATCTTATGAGATACAAGTCTGATGCTTTTAAAAAGTTCAAGGAATTCAGACATGAAGTAGAAAAGCAAACTGGAAAAACCCATTAAGGTTCTTCGATCAGATCGAGAAGATGAATACCTTAGTCAGAAATTCCTTGACTATCTCAAGCAAAATGGCATAGTCTCTCAATGGAACTCCACCTAGGAACATCTCAACTTCAATGGGGTTTCAGAATGGAGGAATCAGGACCCTATTAGATATGGTCCGATCCATGATGAGCTTCACAGACCTTTCCCTGATTTTCTTTGGGGACATAGTCTATTAACTGCTATATATATACTGAATAGGATTTCCTCTTAAACCATTCCTACCACACCGTATGAGATATGGTAGGATAAAAAATCAGGTCTAAGTCATCTCAGAATTTGGGGTTGTCCGGCTCATGTTAAAAGACAACAAGCAGATAAGTTAGACTTCAGATCCTTTAGAGCTCGATTTATAGGATATCCTAAAGAGTTATTAGGATATTATTTCTACATTCTAGAAGACCACAATGTGATTGTGCGTCGACATGCTATCTTTCTTGAAAAATAATTTATTCAAGATAGCAGCATTGGAAAGCAGATCAAGCTTGAGGAGAAAGTTTCACAAAAGCAATAAGCTAAAGATCCTGTGGAACCAAATCAGGTTGAGCTAATACAATCATTACCTTTTCCACCTCATAGATCGAAAGGGGTTTTCCATCCCCATGAGAGGTACCTAGGTACTATTTCAGAGAAAATAGAGAAAATGTTCCTCATAGGTTATGGGGTTCATGGTGATGATCCCAAAATCTATGATGAGATGATATCGAATATCGACTCTGAGAAATGGTTAGAGGCAATGAAGTCAGAAATTGACTCAATGCACTCAAACCAAGTCTGGACCTTGGTAGATCTACCAGAAGGTATAGTATCTATTGGGTGTAAATAGATCTACAAGAAAAAGATTGGTGCAGATGAAAATGTAGAGATATTCAAAGATAAATTAGTGGCAAAAGGGTATAGTCAGTGCGAAGGCATTGACTATCAGGATATCGTTTCGTCAGGAGCTATGCTAAAGTCCATCTACACATTACTTGCTATTATAGCCTATTTCGATTATGAAATATGGCAAATGGATGTGAAAATGATATTCTTAAATGGATACCTTGAGGAAGATATCTATATGGAATAACTGCTAGGTTTTACATCCAGTGATGCTGATCACAAAGTATGCAAACTACAAAGGTCCATATATGGACTTAAGCAAGTATCTCGGAGCTGAAATACTTAATTTAATGATGTGATCAAATTATTTGATTTCATCAAAAATGAGGAGGAACCATGTATCTTCAAAAAGATCAATGGAAGCACTATTATCTTCCTCGTACTATACGTGGATGACGTCCTCCTTATTGAGAATGATATTCCCATGTTGACCATAGTTAAAATATGATTATCAAAAGAATTCTCCATGAAAGACCTAGGAGAAGCATCCTTTATTCTAAGAATTAAGATCTATGGAGATAGACTGAATAAGATGCTAGATCATTCATAGAAGATGTACATAGAGAAAGTGCTAAAGAGATTTAGCATGAAAAACTCCAAGAGGAGATTAGTACCCTTCAGACATGGCATTCATCTCTCCAAGAAAATGTATCCCAACACACCAGAGGAGATTTAATGCATAAGCAAGATTCCTTATGCTTCAGCAATAGGGAGCCTCATGTATGCCATGTTATGTACATGACCTGATATAGCCCATGCTGTGAGTGTCACGAGCAGATATCAGTCGAATCCAGATGAAGAACACCAATCCAAAAACTTGATGCATGCTAATCTATAGCTATGGCAGGTACACCAGTCGATCAAGTAATAAACTAAATGAGTGGAGTATCATCCTTAGAGGATTGAAAAATAAGTACTGAAAAGCTCTTTTCTTTGCTTTATTTAGAAGACCGATTTATTAGAATAAGAAAGTAAAGAACAAAATAAAGAAATAATTAAAATTTTTAAGAAAGTAGAGAGAGTGTAATTATTAGGATTTTAAACTTAAGAGCAATGTATTACTAAGACAATCGGATTCACCAACTCGGTCAATACAATATTCAAGTTATTAGATTAATTTTATTTCAAGTGACGGTAGAGTTTTCTAATTTATTCACTATCCTTTGGTTCAGGTATAGCAAAACTATCAATATTTATTATTTATTCTTTTGTCCAGATGTAATTTAAATAAATATTAATGCATTAAGTTTTGTGAAATCCTCTAATTAAAATATGCTATGTCCAAAGCGCACTAAAATTTTTGCATGCATATGAATTCTAATTTGATTCATAATACGAGGTATATAATCAAGAAGCAATAACATAGATATACTTGATCCATAATATCTATATTCATCAGATCAATTAGAAGATTTTCAGTAATCTAAAAGCATTAAGATTAGATTTATATACTTCTCATGAATAAAATTTAAAATTAAAAATAATTCATACTGAATATTGCATCAAAAGAGTGGCTACACCTTAGCCTTAGTAAAACAAAATTTAGTTCAAGATAAAAAGTTCAAAAAAAATAGTAAATAAAATAAAAAGCATGAAGAAATTAGACTATTTAATTGCTAAAATTTGATGCCCGTTGCTTTTGGTGTAGAAAACTTAATGAAGAAGAAGAGAAGCCCTTTGATCGATGTTCCGATTATCGAAAAAAAGAAAAAAAAATAAAAAAACTTCCTTTTCTCTCTCTCAAAAATCTCTATTCAAAACTCTCTCTGCCTCTCTCTTCTCTTTCTGTCTCTCTCTTCTCCCTCTTAAAATTCTCTTTCCAAAACCCTCTATATCTTTTTTTCTCTCACTCCTCTCTCTTCTTCAGCAACAGTAGGTCTTTAAAAAATTCGGGTCATCTCCCCATCGAAATCCTATTGAAATCAAGTTTAAAACTCTTAAAATAACTCAAAAAGAGTCCTGGTTCAATTCTAATCATTGGATGTCGATCAAACGATCAAAAAATCACTCAAAAATTATCTTAAAATTCTAAAACAAGTTGGAATTCATTTGGACCATTGAATCAGCCTTGAAGATCAAATCTGGGCCATTAGATCGCACACAGAGAAGCCTCTGATTCTTAGTTTTAAAGTCGGGATGAATCTCAGCACGTTGGATCTCGATCGGGAGCTGCATCTGTCATTCGTTAGCGCATGCATTTCGACCATCCGATCAAATCCCAATGAAAGGCACCCATCGGATCAGATAGAATTTCGAAATTATCCTCTATAGACCATACGCAAGATCGGTGTTGCATGGACTGCTGCATTCTTCAGCCAATTGAAGCACGCTTCTCCATGTGAGATCCCCAAAATGCCCTCCAAATGGTCCACCGTGCATCGTAGAAAATGCCGACATCCAAAAACATGATGTGTGCTAATCTATAGCTATGGCAAGTGCACCAGTCAATCAAGTAATAAAGTAAATGAGTAGAGTATTGTCCCTAGAGGATTGAAAAAAAAGTACTGAAAAGCTCTTTCCTATGCTTTATTTAGAAGATTGATTTATGAGAATAAGAAATTAAAGAATAAAATAAAGAAATAATTATAAATTTTAAGAAAATAGAGAGAGTATAATTATTAAGATTTTAAACTTAAGAGTAATGTATTACTAAGGCAATCAGATTCACCAACTCGGTTAATACAATATTTAGATTATTAGATTAATTTTATTTTATGTGACGGTGGA
The DNA here is from genome assembly GCA_006176705.1 of Cocos nucifera. Taxonomy (NCBI): domain Eukaryota; kingdom Viridiplantae; phylum Streptophyta; class Magnoliopsida; order Arecales; family Arecaceae; genus Cocos; species Cocos nucifera. The sequence goes on along the minus strand of QRFJ01001109.1, from coordinate 362,776 downwards.
GTTTTCGAGTTTGTTCACTACCCTTTGGTCCAGGCATAGTAAAACTATCAATATTTATTAATTATTCTTTTGTTTAGGTATAATTTAAATAAATATTAATGTATTAAGTTTTGTGAAATCTTCTAATTAAAATACGCTGCATCCAAAGTGCACTAAAATTTCCACATGCATATGAATTCTAATTTGATACATAATATAAGGTATATAATCAAGAAACAATAACATAGATGTACTTGATCTGTAACATCTATGTTTATCAGATCAACTAAAAGATGGCCAGTAATCTAAAAGCATTAAGATCAGATTTATATACTCCGCATGAATAAAATTTAAAATTAAAAATAATTCATATTGAATAATGCATTAAAAGAGTGGCTACACCTTAGCCTTAGAAAAAAAATTTTAATTCATGATAACAAGTTCAAAAAAAATAGTAAATAAAATAAAAAGCATGAAGAAATTAGATTGTTTAATTGCTAAAATTGATTGTCCGTTACTTTTGGTGTGGAAAACTTGATGAAGAAGAAGAGAAGCCATTTGATCGATGTTCTGATTATCGAAAGAAGAAAAAAAAAATTTAAAAAAACCTTCCTTTTCTCTCTCTCAAAAATCTCTATTCAAAACTCTGTCTGCCTCTCTCTTCTCTTTCCATCTCTCTTCTCACTCTTAAAATTCTCTTTTCAAAATTCTTTATATCTTTTTTTACTCTCACTCCTCTCTTTTCTTCGACAACAGCAGGCCTTTAAATAGTGTGGGTCATCTCCCAACCAAAATCCTATTGAAATCAAATTTAAAACTCTTAAAATAACTCAAAAAGAGTCCTGGATAAATTCTAACCATTGGATGTCGATCAAATGATCCAAAAATCACTCAAAAATGATCTTAAAATCTCAAACCAAGTTGAAATTCATTTGGACCGTCGGATCAGTCTTGAAGATCAAATCTGGACCATCAGATCGCACACAGAGAAGCCTCTGATTCTTAGTTTTGAAGTTGGGATGAATCTCAGCTGTTGGATCTCGATCGGGAGCTACATCTGCCATTCGTTAGCGCATGTGTTTCGTTCGTCCGATCAAATCCCAATGAAAGATGCCTGTCGGATCAGATAGAATTTCCAAATTGCCTTCTGTGGACCATGCGCGAGCCCGGTGTTGCATGAATCGCCGTATTCTTCCGCCAATTGAAGCACGCTTCTTCATGTGAAATCTTCGAAATGCCCTCCAAATGGTCCACCGTACGTCACGAAAAATGCTGACATCCAAAAACTTGATGCGTGCTAATCTAAAGCTATGGTAAGTGCACCAGTCGATCAAGTAATAAAGTAAATGAGTAAAGTATCATCCTTAGAGGATTGAAAAATAAGTATTGAAAAGCTCTTTCCTATGCCTTATTTAGAAGACCGATTTATAAGAATAAAAAATTAAAAAATAAAATAAAAAATAATTAAAAATTTTAAGAAAATAGAGAGAGTGTAATTATTAGGATTTTAAACTTAAGAGCAATGTATTACAAAGGCAATCGGATTCACCAACTCAGTCAATATAATATTCAGATTATTAGATTAATTTTATTTCATGTGACGGTGGAGTTTCCTAGTTTATTCACTTTCCTTTGGTCCAGGCGTAGCAAAACTATCAATATTTATTAATTATCCTTTGATCCAGGTATAATTTAAATAAATATCAATGCATTAAGTTTTGTGAAACCCTCTAATTAAAATATGCTGCATTCGAAGCGCACTAAAATTTTTGCATGCATATGAATTCTAATTTGATTCATAATACAAGGTATATAATCAAGAAGCAATAACATAGATGTACTTGATCCATAACATCTATCTTCATCAGATCAATTAGAAGATGGTCAATAATCTAAAAGCATTAAGATCAGATTTATATACTCCTCATGAATAAAATTTAAAATTAAAAATAATTCACACTGAATATTGCATCAAAAGAGTGGCTACACCTTAGCCTTAGTAAAAGAAAATTTAGTTCATGATAACAAGTTCAAAAAAGAATAGCAAATAAAATAAAAGGCATGAAGAAATTAGACTATTTAATTGCTGAAATTGGTTGTCCATTATTTTTGGTGTGGAAAACTTGATGAAGAAGAAGAGAAGCCCTTTGATCGATGTTCTGGTTGTCAGAAGAAGAAAAAAAAATTAAAAAAAACTTTTCTTTTCTCTCTCTCAAAAATCTCTTTTCAAAACTTTCTCTGCCTCTCTTCTCTTTCTGTCTCTCTCTTCTCTCTCTTAAAATTCTCTTTCCAAAACCCTTTATATCTTTCTTTTCTTTCACTCCTCTTTTTTCTTCGGCAACAGCAGGCCTTTAAATAATCTGGGTCATCTTCCCAATGAAATCCTATTGAAATCAAGTTTAAAACTCTCAAAATAGCTCAAAAAGAGTCATGGATCAATTCTAACCGTTGGATGTCAATCAAATGATCCAAAAATAACTAAAAAATCATCTTAAAATCCTAAATCAAGTCGGAATTCATTTAGACCATCGGATCAGCCTTGAAGATCAAATCTGGGCCATTAGATCGCACACAGAGAATCCTCTGATTCATAGTTTTAAAGTCAAAATGAATCTCAGCCATTGGATCCTGATCGGGAGCTGCATCTGTCGTTCATTAGCGCATGCGTTTCGACCATCCGATCAAATTCTAGTGAAAGGCGCCCGTCGGATCAAATAGAATTTCTAAATTGCCCTCTGTAGATCATGCGCGAGCCCGGTGTTGCATGAACCGCCGCATTCTTCAGCCAATCGGAGCGTGCTTCTTCATGTGAAATCTCTGAAATACCCTCCAAATGGTCCACGGTGCACTGCAAAAAATGCTGACATCCAAAAACTTGATGCGTGCTAATCTATAGCTATGGCAAGTGCACCAGTCGATCAAGTAATAAAGTAAATGAGTAAAGTATCATCCCTAGAGGATTGAAAAATAAGTACTGAAAAGCTCTTTCCTATGCTTTATTTAGAAGATCGATTTATGAGAATAAAAAATTAAAGAACAAAATAAAGAAATAATTAAAAATTTTAAGAAAATAGAGAGAGTGTGTAATTATTAGAGTTTTAAACTTAAGAGCAATGTATTACTAAGGCAATTGGGTTCACCAACTCGGTCAATACAATATTCAGATTATTAGATTAATTTTATTTCATGTGACGGTGGAGTTTCCTAGTTTATTCACTATCCTTTGGTCCAGGCATAGCAAAACTATCAATATTTATTAATTATCCTTTGGTCCAGGTGTAATTTAAATAAATATTAATGCATTAAGTTTTGTGAAATCCTCTAATTAAAATACGCTGCATCCAAAGCGCACTAAAATTTCCGCATGCATATGAATTCTAATTTGATTCATAATACAAGGTATATAATCAAGAAGCAATAACATAAATGTACTTGATCCGTAACATCTATGTTCATCAGATCAATTAGAAGATGGCCAGTAATCTAAAAGCATTAAGATCAGATTTATATATTCCTTATGAATAAAATTTAAAATTAAAAATAATTTATATTGAATATTGCATCAAAAGAGTGGCTACACCTTAGCCTTAGTAAAAGAAAATTTAGTTCATGATAATAAGTTCAAAAAGAATAGCAAATAAAATAAAAAGCATGAAGAAATTAGACTGTCTGATTGCTAAAATTGGTTGTCCATTGCTTTTGGTGTGGAAAACTTGATGAAGAAGAAGAGAAGCCCTTTGATCGATATTCTGATTGTTGAAAGAAGAAAAGAAAAAAAATTAAAAAAAAAATTTTTTTTCCCTCTCAAAAATCTCTATTCAAAACTCTCTCTACCTCTCTCTTCTCTTTCTATCTCTCTCTTCTCTCTCTTAAAATTCTCTTTCCAAGATCCTCTATATCTTTTTTTCTCTCACTCCTCTCTTTTCTTCGACAACAGTAGGTCTTTAAATAATCTGGGTCATCTCCCCACCAAAATCCTATTGAAATTAGGTTTAAAACTTTCAAAATAACTCAAAAAGAGTCCTAAATCAATTCTAACTGTTGGATGTCGATCAAACGATCCAAAAATTACTCAAAAATCATCTTAAAATCCTAAATCAAGTTAGAATTCATTTGGACCATCAGATCAACATTGAAGATCAAATCTGGGCCATCAGATCGCACACAGAGAAGCCTCTAATTCTTAGTTTTAAAGTTGGAATGAATCTCAGCCGTTGGATCTCAATCGGGAGTTGCATCTGTCGTTCGTTAGCGCATCATTTCGGCCGTCCGATCAAATCCTAGTGAAAGATGTCCATCAGATTAGACAGAATTCCCAAATTGCCCTCTGTAGACCATGCACGAGCCTAGTATTGCATGGACCACCGCATTCTTTAGCCAATCGGAGCACGCTTCTCCATGTGAAATCTTCGAAATGCCCTCTAAATGGTCCACCATGAGCTGCAGAAAATGCTGACGTCCAAAAACTTGATGCGTGCTAATCTATAGCTATGGCAAGTGCACCAGTTGATCAAGTAATAAAGTAAATGAGTAGAGTATCGTCACTAGAGAATTAAAAAATAAGTACTAAAAAGCTCTTTCCTATGCTTTATTTAGAAGATCGATTTATGAGAATAAGAAATTAAAGAACAAAATAAAAAAATAATTAAAAATTTTAAAGAAATAGAGAGAGTGTAATTATTAGAATTTTAAACTTAAGAGCAATGTATTACTAAGGCAATCGGGTTCACCAACTCGGTCAATACAATATTCAGGTTATTAGATTAATTTTATTTCATGTGATGATGGAGTTTCCTAGTTTATTCACTATCCTTTGGTCCAGGCGTAGCAAAACTATCAATATTTATTAATTATCCTTTGGTTCAGGTATAATTTAAATAAATATTAATGCATTAAGTTTTATGAAACCCTCTAATTAAAATATGCTACATCCAAAGCACACTAAAATTCCCGCATGTATATAAATTCTAATTTGATTCATAATACAAGGTATATAATCAAGAAGCAATAACATAGATGTACTTGATTCGTAACATCTATGTTCATCAGATCAATTAGAAGATGGTCAGTAATCTAAAAGCATTAAGATCAGATTTATATACTCCTCATGAATAAAATTTAAAATTAAAAATAATTCATACTGAATATTGCATCAAAAGAGTGGCTACACCTTAGCCTTAGTAAAAGAAAATTTAATTCATGATAACAAGTTCAAAAAAAATAGCAAATAAAATAAAAAGCATGAAAAAAATTATACTGTTTAATTACTAAAATTGGTTGTCCGTTGCTTTTGGTGTGGAAAACTTGATGAAGAAGAAGAGAAGCCCTTTGATCGATGTTTTGATTGTCGGAAGAAGAAAAGAAAAAAAATTAAAAAAAATATTTCTTTTCTCTCTCTCAAAAATCTCTATTCAAAACTCTCTCTGCCTCTCTCCTCTCTTTCTGTCTCTCTCTTCTCTCTCTTAAAATTCTCTTTCCAAAACCCTCTATATCTTTTTTATCTCTCACTCCTCTCTTTTCTTTGGCAACAGTAGGCCTATAAATAATCTGGGTAATCTACCCACCGAAATCCTATTGAAATTAGGTTTAAAACTCTCAAAATAACTCAAAATGAGTTTTGGATCGATTCTAACCATTAGATGTCGATCAAACGATCCAAAAATCACTCAAAAGCCATCTTAAAATCTCAAATCAAGTCAAAATTCATTTGGACCATCTAATTAGCCTTGAAGATCAAATCTGGGCCGTCAGATCGCGCACAGAGAAGCCTCTGATTCTTAGTTTTAAAGTCGGGATGAACCTCAGCCGTTGGATCTCGACCGGGAGCTGCATCTGCCATTCGTTAGTGCATGCATTTTGGCCGTCCGATCAAATCCCAGTGAAAGGCGCCAGTTGGATCAGACAGATTTCCAAATTGCCCTCTATAGACCATGCACGAGCCTGATGTTGCATGGACCACTGCATTCTTCAACCAATCGGAGTGCGCTTCTCTATGTGAAATCTCCAAAATGCCCTCCAAACGGTCCCCCATAAGCTCCAAAAAATGCTGATGTTAGCTTAGCATCAGCATTGCATCAGCGGGTCAGTCTACTGGGTACCGTCAGATCGGGCGGTCTGTTGAGCCGATTTTTCTGAACCGGTTTGAACCAGACTGGCTTTTTTTTTTTTGAAATTCAATTTCATGCTCGTTTGAAGTCCATTTTGCCTAAAATTTATTTCATCTGAACCAGAAAAATAAGATCTTCATATTGGTAGCCTTCTTTCCTACATAAGATTAACAAAAATATTAATTTTTTTAAAAAATAGATTAATTTATTTTATAATTTAATACTTTTATTAGTATATTTTTACCACTTATCATATCCTTAAGTACTTGAGAAGAACTAAGGATATGTTGTTGATTTTTTGTAATGGAGAACTCTAAGTCCAGGGGTATACAGACTCAGATTTTATGTCCGATATAGATAATTGAAAGTCGACATCTAGAAGTCTATTTGTGTATAATAGTGGTGTTGTCAATTGGAAGAGTTTCAAGCAGACAGTGATAGCAGATTCCACCATGGAAGCAGAGTACATCGCTACGTCAGAAGCTGCAAAGGAGGTATTCTGATATAAAAAATTCACTGCAGAGATCGGAGTGATGTCATCGGATGCCATTCCTCTGTACTGCGATAACAATGATGCCATCGCCCTTGCTAAGGAGTCGAGGTCTCACCAAAAATCTAATGACATCGAGCGGCGATATTACCTCATCCGTGACTACCTCGAGAAAGATTATGTCGAGATCAAGAGAGTCGACTCCGCAAACAATGCGGCAGATCCACTCACGAAGTCGTTGGACCAACAGAAGATTGAAGCCCACCTTAAGAAGATGGAACTTAGACTTGTAGCCAATTGGCTTTAGGTCAGGTGGGAGTTTGTTAGATATGTGTGCCCTAAAAGCCAAAATTGACTAACACTTATAATATACATCTAAAAGGCAAAATTATAATTTTAATTATAAATAATAAAATGGGTTATTTTCTATCATAGTGTGTATTTGAAAGTATCTGTGATACATCCCTTGAGTTAATGGTAATGATGGTTCATATTTTTAACAGTTGAAAATTTAAGACATTAATTTTCATTATTAACTCATAAAATGCTTCCGACTATAGGATCATCATGAGGATGGTGATTGATCTAGAAGGTCGGTGTACGATCACTTCTTTAGAATAGATGAGTCTTGAGTCTACGATATAGAGACACTAAAGCGAGAATACAGGTATGCATTAGAGAATGAGGTACTGAGTGTGAGCACCTCTAGCAGTCATGAGGAAGTCTACCTTCTCGTCGATGACTGGCTCGAAGCTGTAGTGGTGTGTTTGGTTCTTTAACCTGAGGTGCATCGGTAGTTCACCTTGATGGTGTTATAGTTTGACTACACCATAACTCAGTCTCCTAGCCATTCAGAATCTTGAGATGTATATTGGCTATATCATGTTCATTGTAGGAATTGGATTGCACCAATAGGAAATCTATCTACCTCAGTAGATGAGGAGCAGCCCTATGATGATCATGAGAATCAAGTTCATAAGCCCATGGCCATGGTAGAGTAAAATGATAGAAAGAGTTTCTATTAGAGTTTTCACATCGGACTTGAATCGAATGATTAATTCATATGATGAAAATTAGGGTTTGACGAGATCACCTTAACCCTAATCCGATTGGGACTCAGGATAGAGGAACTTAATCATACAGATAACTACACCAAGAGATTCATTTTTAGTTTTGATAGGTTGCCACCATATACTGTTAGATGTCATTGGTGGATTTTGGAAGCAATTAGAATGATTTGGATGATCGATCATACTAGTTATATGAATCAAAAAAATTCTGATCCATCGAAAGGTGTTTCGATGATGTCAATGATAGAGATCATGACATATCTCATTACAATACAGAACTGAACCTAACTGGATCACATAAATATGGGTTTGGATCTGAATATCATTAATTGGACTAACCCAGTTCAATTGATTTGAATAAGATTCAATTAGGTTCAAGAAAATAGTGCTAGCACACGATTGAGCCTGATATTCTCCTTCAACAATTATTAAAAGTTATCTCAACTGAGTCAAATGTGTTTGGGCTCACTCAGGAACCTTTACTTGGTCTGACTAGAGTTTGTCCAGATCAAAAAAGGATTGTCTTAATTTATAAGATAAATTTGAGACAACACCTGCCATTTTTCGTCACCTGCTAAATCTTGCTCTTTGACTTTGGTCAAATGTTGATCTTTGACACTTAGACATCTATCCATGTGTCATGCATCCATAGGAGATAGCTTTGACCTTTGTCCTTCTGCTAAATAGCAGAAAGGCAAGGGGGCATGCCTAGGGAGGCGTGCACCCAAATTAGATAAGGATTGGAGTCTCATACAGATGGGACTCTAGTTGCTTGATACATTTAACTAAGGTGGTGCCAAAGACTCATCATTGACCAGTCCTGGCGCCACCAAAGGAGGTTTGTGATGGACTCTAATCTGATTTGATCAAATGATGTCATCTCATCAATCAGATTTACATCTAATTGCATAAAGAGTCATGATTGGCCGGGATGATGTGGCCTTACATGGCATAGTAGGGTCTATATAAACCCTATCTACACCTAGGATTTAGAGCTTTTTCTCTTTACCCATGCCACATAGCCCCTCTCCCTCCTTCTCCATGCCATCCTCTAATTCTCTCTCCTCTCCACACCTAAAAAGGTTTTGGACTTTAGTTTGGTGCAATCCAAGCAAGAGAAAGGCAACAAGAAAGCAAGAAGGCAGCACTGCTATAAGAGACCACACCCGATCTTCAAAAGATATTTTGAAGATCTTCAAGATCAAATCTAGATCTGATCTTTAGAGTACAGATTGAGAATGAGAAGATCTCTAGATCCTGCCTGAGTGGATACTGGTAGAGGCCAAGCACTTGCATGGCTACATTCAGAACTTCAGACAACCATCAGGATCATCACAGGATAATAGGATTACCCAAAATAAGATATAATTAAATTAGATTTAATTTATTTTTATTTTATTTTATTTTATCAGATTGATAAAATTAGATCTGAGAAGTCTCAGATCTAATTTGGATCTAAGAAAATTTTTTTTGAAATATCTCTCTTGATCAAATCAGATCTGAACGAACCTGACCTGAGAAATAGGATTTTTCCTTCAAAGAGTGCAAGCTTTGTTAGCTCTTGTAAAAGAAGCTTTGTCTCTTGTTGCCTGAAGCCCATCCTTGAGTTTCACAACCTTATGATCTGAAGATCTGCCTCCCTATGAGTAGATTGTCAGAGATGATCACCTTCCTCATGTGTGCTCACTTGGATACCCAGCCCATGGGTAGCAGGATGAGAGACCTCAAGTGACTAAGGACTCCTCTCCTCCAACTCTTCAACTTTCCATTGTGTTAACCCTAGATTTGATTTTGATGAATAACAAAATATTTGAGCATATGTTTGATACTAATGAGATTCTAAAGTATTTGAGGAGAGTTTTCAGGAAGCTAGAACCTTATCTCAAAGATTCTCAAGACTTCCACTTTGGAGAAATAAAGAAGCAAGAGTTAAGTAGCCAAACTATGCAATTTTCAAGTGAAGAAGGCTTGGAGTCGACTCTTGGAGGAGTTGAGTCGACTTTGGCACAATTTTAGATTTTGGCATAGACCTCGAGTTGACTCAAATAGACCTAGAGTCAACTCTGGCATGTAAACTAGCACAGCATAGGATCTCGAGTTCACTCTCATATAGCTAAAGTTGACTCTCTCAATCAAGATAGAGAAATACTTTCTACACATAGGACCTCGAGTCGACTCCTGCACACCTCGAGTCAACTCTCTTAAGAAAGATAGAGAGTAACTTTTTTGTGCATAGTACTTGAGTTGATTCTTGAAGACTTTAAGTAGACTCTAGAAAGGCTTGAGTCGACTCCAGACCTACTTGAGTTGATTTCATTGCAGCTGACAACTCTAACGGATAGTTTTTTAGAAGCTATAGAACTGCACAGAAATGCTCAAATGGTTATTTCTAAAGTTTCAGTGGCTATAACCCAATTTTAGTGATGCTAACAAGATTTTATAGGTTTCTAAGCTATTGTTAAAGTAAGAGAACAAAAGGAAATTAAGAAAACATAAGAGAGAACTTCAATACACTTCCAAAATTCTGGACATCAAGTAAGCTTTCAAGAAGAGCCTTTCAACTCCAACCACTAGTCTTCTTATGCATTCAAGTGTTGTTTAAGAGGAAGAAGAGAGCATTCATTGCAAGAGTTTTCCAACTCCTCAGATTGTACTTCAGCAACACGTCATCTGCTCTTTAAGGATCTAAGTTTATGTTTAAAATTTTTATACTTTAATTTTCTATGTAACAAGTTTCAATTATGATTGAAACTTGGGGAATAGGCTCATCTAAGCCTGAAATTGGATTTGTACAAGACTAAGATTGGCTTAAAAATAGGTTTTAGTTGGTGAGCCCGCAAAACTAACTTGATTAAGATTATGATCTCATAAAATAATCTTGCTATAATCAAGGGATTACAGTAGAATTCCCAAGGAGCTTTCTTGGAGAATGGATGTAGGTATTGGGCTTGACACCAAACTACTATAAAATTATTTGTTTGTATGTGTATGGATTTATCTTTCACTTTCTTGCATTAGTACTTTAAATTTCTACTCATCATTTCATTGCTTCCACTACATATACACTTAATCCATCCAAGTAGTGCTCATAACTATTTTTAGTTAGAAAAAATTTTTGAAAACCCAATTCACCCCCCTCCCTCTTAGGTTGTATCTCTGGACAACAGGTGGTATCAAAGCAGATACTCTCTTTCACTTGTGTGTCATGTAATCTAGAGGAAAAGATCAAGACAACAATCCAATTGAATGTTTCCTTTGCTGACAAACAGTCCACCAATAGAGACTTTCTTTATTTAATAGTTCTAATTATATATAATGAAAGGCAAGTATGCACCATTTTATACAAGTATTTGATTATGACCTTTGGAATGTCATAATTAATGGACCCCACACATCCACCAGTACTATAGATGGCATGGTCATTTCCAAACCTAAAAAAGATTAGGATGATAATGACAAGAAGTTGGCTCAACTGAATGCTAAAGCCATAAATGTGCTTTATTGTTTACTTAATGCTAATAAATTTAATCAAATTTCTACCTATATTTTTGTCAAAAAAATATGGGATAAGCTTGAGGTTACTTATGAGGGTACCAACCAAGTGAAGAAATCCAAAATTAATATATTAGTACATAAGTATGAGTTATTTAAGATGGAAAAATTGAAACTATAACTAAAATGTTTACTCATTTTGTAGAACCTGGTGTGGTGCTCCCAAGCCTTAGGAGAATGGAGGCCAGTTGGAGAAGGAAGCCAAGTAAATAACAACAGGTTTAGCATCTTAGTCGACCTACTTTGAGATTAGGTCGACTAAGTTGAAGGTAAGTTGACTCAATCTAAGAAGTAAGTCAACTATGTCTTAGAGAGAAGCCAAACAAAAAGGTATGTTTTCGGGACTGTTGGCATGGTATGAATTTGACTCAACTTAGTGCTTCGGTGGGTCGACTCAGTCCTAAATGAGCCGACTCAGTCTAAGATTAAGTCGACTCAGTGCACGGGTAGAGCTACATGAGTTTGCTATTTGGGTTAGGATCAGGTTTGATCCTAGGTGACTTAAGATCTTAGTTTGAGAGGTTTTAAGGAGGCTGATCTTTTGTTTAGGCTAGAAATTAAGTTCAAAGGGATGTGTGCATGTGAGACATGGGTGTATATGGCCTCGAAAAGTGCATCGCATTAGGTTAGCCATTGGAAGTTTTCTTGAGCATTAGGCTTAACCCATTTTGTATAGGTATATATATAATATAATTAGATTAAGAAATATACAGTGAATGAAAAATTGCTCTTTCTCCCAAGAATCCTAGCTGCCTTTACTCTCTCTTCTCTCTTTCTTCTTCTCTTGTACGACCTAGGGCATCATTGATCTTTAGGTTTTTTAGTTCTTGATTAATCTCAAGTGTTCCTACATGATCTGGTTTCCATAATAGTTGGTATCAAAGCTACTGGTTCATGGAGAAGGAAGGAATCAAGCCAGAGGGAAGATCTTCGAAGGCTGAAGTTTTACCGATCCTCTATCAAGATACTTTTCATATCTATTTTGGTTTGTGTGCTATGTTAGTGGTGTGGATCCAACTATGGGGAGCAGCATCAAGATGGATTTTGAAAAGTTTGATGGACAAGGAAGTTTCTCTATATGAAAGGTGCAAGCAAAAGATCTTCTATTTGGATCTGGCATTAGAGGAAGGACTAGATGGAATGTCTAATCAATAGTGGATGTCTTTGAAAAAATGGGCGTGTGCAGCCATTAGGGGTTATTTGGCTGATGTGGCCTAGTATTCAATGTTGGAAGAGAAGACCCAAAGGGGCTATGATTGAAACTGCACTCCCTATACATGAGGAAGAATATGTGCAATAAACTGATGTTGAAAAATGATTCTATAGTCTTTGGATGTAGGAAGGTAGGGATGTAGTCATTCATATTTAGAGATTCGACCAGATCAGCAATGCATTGTTAAATATTGGGGTGAAGTTAGAAGAGCAAGACTGATCATTGCTATTGCTTTGCTCATTGCCCCAGCCCTTTGATCCCTTGGTGACAACACTACTCTACAACAAGGAGACTTTGTACTATGAGGATATTGTGCTGGTGCTTCGATCCAATGAGCAGAGGGAGAGGTTGACGAAGGAAGGTGTTCCCCAGGAAGGCTTGGCCATGGGGGAGAGATCAAGAAGAGAAAATGAAAGGGATAGATCAAAAGGATGGTCAAAGTCCCAAAACGGCAAGAAGAAAGTAAAATGCTTCAAGTGCAATGAGATTGGTCATTTCAAGTGGGATTGTCCACTGTAAAAGAAGCAGGATGAAAGATAGCATTTGATTCACTGAGTATGGCGGTTGATCGTGAGATAGAGGATGACATCCTAGTTGTGTCAGATGGTCATAGGAGTGGCACTGAGATATGGATTTTGGACTCAGCCTATTCATATCATTATACTCCACATAGATCTTGGTTTGCCACATACACCAAGATAAACAAGGGGAGAGTGACACTAGAAGATGATCACCCATGCAATGTAGCTGGCATAGGGATAGTTCAGGTGTGGATGTTTGATGGGATAGTACGGACTCTTACTAATGTGAAGCATATCCCTTAGCTGAAGAAGAACTTAGTGTTACTTGTGTGATCTCAGAAGTGGCACTCCCAAGTTTTGAAAATATGAGAAGATAGGTCATGGAAAGACGGAAGCGAGCCGGAAGAAGAATCAGCCTCAATAGCAAAGTTTAGAAACTAAGCCGGCTCAGTCCAAAACTGGGTCAGCTAGGTCTTAGAGAAAAATCTAGATAGAAAGTAGTATTTTCAGACTATTGGCATGGTACACAACTAGGTCGGCTCAGTCTGGGACTAAGTTGACCCAGTTGCAGGTTAGCCGGTTCAGTCTGAAACTAGGCCGACTCAGTTTTTGTGGATTATTATTTTATGTACGTGGATTGTTTGGATTTGGAGAGTCTTTTTATGAGCTTGGGCTTGACCCTTTGTAAAGTATATATACTAAAAATAGGTCAAGGTTGTAAAATGATGCTAAAATATACTGAATAAAAGCTCATTTCTTTCAAAAATCTCTTCTTCTCTTCTTCTCTATTTTTTGAATTATTTAATCATGCTTCTACATTAATCTCTGAGAAGTACTTTGTTATTACTTAGCTAATCACCAGTGGCCATGCCAATCCGTGTGGGAAGAGCGCATATTTCCGACATTTGGTATCAGAGCGGTGTTGCATGGAAGGAAGGAAGACACCTAGGATTTACTACATCCAGGATCTGTTGCACCATGTTTTATCCTAAAACTTCTAGTTTGCTTCATGGTTATCTCTAGATTGAGGTGGAGCTTATTTACATGGAGGAATAGTGATATAGAAGTTTGGAAAGAAAATCTAGGGCTAGTTATATCTTCTTTAAAGGATAGTTTTGCTGGTGTGTGAGATCGTGAAGGGTGTTAGGGATCTGTTCTTGATTTGTTTGAAGTCATGGGATCAAGTGGATTCAAGATAGATTTTGAGAAGTTCGATGGCAAGAAAAACTTTACTCTATGGTAGCAAAGAGTAAAAGACTTGTTGGTTTAGCAGAGGATTTATAAGGTCTTGACAAAAGAAAGATCAGAAAAGATCAGTACTGAGGATTGAAAAGAGTTAGAGAAAATTGCTTTTAGCATAATCCAGATGTACTTGGCCGATCAGGTTTTGCCTGAAGTTTGCATAGAAACTATAGCAAAGGGACTCTGGGAGAGACTGGAGAACACATACATGGAAAAGAATATGATGAATAAGCTGTGGTTGAAGAAACAGTTGTATAGTCTGAGGATGCTCGAAGGCGAAGATCTTGTTGCACATATCTAAAGGTTCAATCAGGTGTGTTCTGAGGTGATGAGTTTGGATGTGAAGATCGACGAGGAGGATCGGGCATTGCTTCTATTATGTTTTCTCTCAGGTTCATATGATGGTCTCATAACAACTTTAGTTTATGAAAAAGAGATCCTAAACTATGAAGAGGTTGTTGGTGTGCTCAGATCAAATGAGCAAAGAAAAAAGATCTACAACGAAGATCCTAAGTCTGAGATCTTGGCTATGAACTAAAGATAGGGAAGATCAAAGGAGAAGATAAGAGGAAAATCAAAGGGTAGGTCAAAGTCTCGCGATCAGAGGATGATGATATTGAAATATTATAAATGTCATCAGCCTGGACACCTGAGAAAAGATTGTCCTCCTTTAAGATCAAAAAAAAGGAAGGCTAGCAAGGAAGATGATATAGCTTCTATGAGCAGTGGAGAAGACCTGCTAGTTGTATCAGATGGTTCCATAGAGTATAATACTATATAGATATTGGATTCAACATGCTCACACCACTATACTTCTCATCGGGAGTGGTTTGCTACCTATCAGAAGGTCGATGATAGAAGTGTCAGCCTTGGAGATGATCTCCCATGCAAAGTAGCTAGAATTGGCTCTATCAGGGTAAGGATGTATGATGGGATCATTCATATATTATCAAATATCAGGCATGTACTAGAGTTGAAAAAGAATTTGATATTTTTGGGCTACTTGGAGGAGCAGGGTTATGCTGTTAGTAGCCAGGCTGGGAGTGGATGTCTGAAAATTTTCAAGGGAGATTTGGTGGTGATGAGAGGTAGAAGACTGAGCAACAATCTTTACAGAATGGAAGGCTCAGTGGTGAATGATAGTGCAGAGGTGCTAGCAGTGACACAGGAGGAGCAGATTTTATATCAGCTATGGCACTATCGGATGGATCATATGAGTAACCATGGGCTCATTGAACTAAGCAGAAGAGGTATGATCCCAGCCCTGAAGAAGGAGGGCACAAATCTTTATGAGTTGTGCATCTTTGGCAAACAGCATCGGGTGAAGTTTTTCAGATGTACCAAGCATAGCGAGGGAGTGCTGGATTTAGTATACTCAGATGTGTGGGGACCAGCTCCTATATCAACTAGAGGTGGGGCAAAATACTTTATTACTTTCATTGATGCTTGCTCAAGAAAGGTATGGATTTATCTTATCAAAGAAAAATCAAAGATGTTTGTCCAGTTCAGAGCCTGGAGAGCTAAAGTAGAGAAGGAGTCAGGGAGACAGATAAAGTGTCCGAGGTCGGACAATGGAGGAGAGTATACTAGCCTGGAGTTCAAGAGGTACTATGAGAAAAATGGCATCAAATACCATTATATGGTGAAGATGACTCCCCAGCAGAATGGTGTCGTGGAGAGGATGAACTGGACATTGACCGAGAAGGCATGGAGTTTGAGGCTACAGACATCACTCTCAAAGTTCTTTTGGGGTGATGCTCTAACTTTTTTTTTATTTTCTGGTGAATAGGTCCCCTCATTATAAGCTGAATGGAGGCATTCCAGAGGAGGTCTAGAGTGGGAAGAAGGTGAAGCTTGGTCATCTGAAAGTCTTTGGTTGCACAGCTTATGCACATGTGGAGGCATTCGAAAGGAACAAATTGGATCCAAAATCTTAAAAGATGACCTTCATAGGGTATCCACAAGGAGTCAAGGGGTACCTACTATGGAACTCTTAGGCACAGAAGTCAGTGATCAGTAGGAATGTTATCTCTGATGAGAAGAGCATCTTGAGAAGGTCTGGGATAGATGGAACTGAGAAAATAGAGGTGAACAGTAGTGGCCAGTCAGAGAATGATGGCATGAAGGTTACATCCACTTATAGGAGTATTCCTGTTGAGGTAGAGCTGGGTAGAAAAGTATTATCTCATATTAAAAATCAGTATGGAGAGTCGACAGTTCAGATAGATGTGCAGGAGCAGCCACAGACATCAGGCAGAGATGTGCCAGTGGGAGTGGCTTTACATAAGCCCTAGCATACAATTAGGAGACCGATCAGATATGGTATTGATGACGTTATCTTCTATGCACTCATCACTGCTAATGAAGATCTAGAGAATTATGCAGAGGCAATGGAGAGTGAGGATCATGATTTATGGATATAGGCTATGATGGACGAGATGGAATCAGTTGAGAAGAATTAGACATGGCAACTGGTGGATCTTCCAAAGGGTGCTCGACCTGTTGGCTCAAAGTGAATCTTCACAAAGAAAGAAGTACCTTCAAAATAAGGTGGAGTCAGATTCAAAGCAAGACAGGTAGCAAAGGGATACTCACAAAGGGAAGGAATTGACTACATAGAAATTTTCTCTCTTGTGGTGCATCATACATCTATTCGAGTTTTGCTGTGACTAGTGGCACAGCATAACATAGAATTAGAACAGATGGATGTGAAGATGGCCTTCCTTCATGAAACTTTGGAGAAAAGAATCTACATGAAGCAGCCAGATGGTTTCATGGAGATAGGATAGGAAGAAAAGATATGTTTACTCAGGAAGTCTTTGTATGGCTTGAAACAATCCCCTCGTCAGTTGTATCAAAGATTTGATAGCTTTATCTTGAGCCTGGGTTTTAGCAGATGTGAACATGATTGTTGTGTCTATGTCAAGGATGTAGATGAGGAGGATGTTCTGTACCTATTATTATATGTAGATGATATGCTCATAGCTAGTAGAAGCATGGATGCTGTGAAAAGATTGAAAAGGGCATTATCATCTGAGTTTGAGATGAAGGATTTGGGTTCAGCTGAGAAAATCCTTAGAATGAAGATTTGTAGAGATAAGTACAAAGAACTGCTCCATTTGTCATAAGAAAAGTATGTCCAGAAGGTTCTGGAGAGGTTTGGGATGGAGAAGGTCAAATCTACAGAGCCGCTATTGCCAAGCCATATATCTCTCTCCAAGTTATAGAGTCCCAATCAGAAGAGGAGAGAGAATACGTGGAATGAGTCTCTTATGCAAATGCTGTAGGTAGTGTGATGTACACTATAGTGTGCTGTAAACTAGATATAGCACATGCAGTGAGCATGGTTAGCAGATACATGGCTAACCCTAGGAAGGAACACTAGAAAGCATTAAAATGGATATTGAGATATCTGCATGGAACAAGGGATTATGGTTTGGTATTTAGTGGGCAGCCAGAAGGATTTGAAGAACAATCTATGAAGATGTGTAAAGGTTCGGATCCTCTAGAAGGATTTATTGATGCAAATTATGCTGGTGATCTTGATACAAGGAGGTCTACTACTGGATACTTCTTTTGCATATATGGTGGACCGATGTCTTGGAGATCAATTCTTCAGTCAATCACGGCCTTATCTACTATAGAGGCCAAGTACATTGGGATAACGGAGGTTGCAAAGGAAGCCCTTTGGCTTAGGAGGCTGATTGATGAGTTAGGGGTGGAGCAAAGCAAGGTTACACTATTCAGTGATAGTCAGAGTGCTCTACTATTAGCACAAAACCCAATCTATCATGCGCGCACAAAGCATATAGACGTAAGGTACCATAGAATCAGAGAGCTAGTGGAGGAAGATGAAGTGGAACTGATAAAGATCCATACTAAGGAGAATCAGTCTGATGCACTCATGAAGTCACTCTCCAATGATAGCTTTCAGAGATGTGTAGCACAGATGGGTCTATTGAGAAGAGATGAGTTCATAAGAACTTGGAAGCACCAAGGTGGAAATTGTGAGCTCAGAAGTGGCACTCCCAAATCTTGGAAATATGAGAAGATAGGTCATAGGAAGACGGAAGTGAGCCGAAAAAAGAATCAGCCTTAATAGCAAAGTCCAAAAATTGGGCAGGCTCACCCTGAGACTGAGCCAGCTCAGTCTAGGATTGGGTCGGCTAGGTCTCAAAGGAAAATTCAGACACAAAGTAGTATTTTTGGGCTATTGGCATGGTTCTCAATCTAGGACTAGGTCAGCTAGGTCTTAAAAAAAAATTCAGATAGAAAGTAGTATTTTCGGGCTATTGGCATGGTACACAACTAGATCGGCTCAGTCTGGGACTGAGTCGACCTAGTCGTAGGTTAGCCGACTCAGTCACAAACTAGGCCAGCTTAGTTTTCGTGGGTTATTATTTTATGTACATAGATTATTTGGGTTTGGAGAGTTTGTTTATGAGCTTGGGTTTGATCCTTTGTAAAGTATATATACTGAAAATAGGTCAAGATTGTAAAATGATGATGAAATATACTGAATAAAAGCTCTTTTCTTTCAAAAATCTCTTCTTCTTTATTTCTTGAATTATTTGATCATGCTTCCATATTAATCTCTAAGAAGTACTTCCTTATTGCTTGGCTAATCATCGACGGCCATGCTGATCCATGTGGGAAGAGTGCGCATTCCCAACAACTTGGCTATTTGGAGAGGAATGGCTGCAGCTTTAGCAATCATGCCAGGAGTGGTGCACTGAATATCTCTGACAGAGCTAAGGTAGTGATGAGAGAAAGAAGGCTGGAGAATAACCTTTACAACTTAGAAGGTTTAGTTATGATCGAAGATTCTGATACAATGACAGCAGCACAGGATTAGCAAGACTTGCATCGGTTGTGGCACTACCACCTGGACCACATGGAAGACCGAGGGATGTTGGAGTTGAGCAGGCATGGGATGATTCTAGACATAGAGGGTAAAGTTTTAGAGGTCTGTGAGCTATACCAGATGGGCAAAAAGAAGAGGGTTCAGTTTGCCATCAGTACAGCTAGGAGAGCTATCCCATTGAAGCTTGTGCATATAAATATGTAGGGACCAGCACCTATCTTGGCTAGGAATGCGGCCAGGTACTTCTTGACACTGATTGATGACTTTTTAAAAAAAGTGAGTTTATTTCTTGAGGAAAAAGTTAGATATTTTCTCCAAGTTTAAGGAGTGGAAGGTTGAGGTGAAGAAAGAGCAAGGGTGTAGTGTCAAGTGTTTAAGGTCAAATAATGGTGGAGAGTTGTTGCCCAAGGATGACTATCCAAGACAGGGGCGAATTGGGTTTATAAAATTTTTGGTCAAATTTAACTCTACATAAGTATGTGCTTAACTTAATTCAATTCAATAAAATTAATTAGTATATGCAGCGGAATCAAGTGTGAATGAACTTAAGTAAGAGCTAATCCAAATTAGTAAGTAATTAGCAATTTAAAACATACAAGATATGTAAAGCAATAGAGAAGAAAACACAACACAAATGCACAAAGATTTTATAGTGGTTTGGTGCAACCCCACACCTATGTCCACTCTCCAAGCTCTTCTTGAAAATTCTACTATAATCTTATATTACAGTGTGTTTGTTTTAACCCGGGATCATAAACAAATCTAGTTGATTTTGCCAGGCTCACCAACCATAATCCTACACTGATAGTTTTCTTGGGTTCACTATCAACCCAATTAATTTTACGGGCTCACCAATCAAAAACTATAAAGTTCAATTCTAGGCTTGGATAGGCCTAATTCCCAAGTTTCTTTCTTCCAGAAAAATTTGTAAACAAACAAAAATACAAAGTATTAAATTCAGCACAATGAAGAAAATAAAAAGAAAACTCTTTTGGAGCTTGAAGAAGTGGCTGAATATGTGCTCTTTTGAAGCAAATAAAAATACAAAGTATTAAATTCACTTCTCTTCAAATGATGTTGAGAGATTGCTTGAGATATTGTAGAAGATATCTCCTGAATGCCCTCTGAAATCAAAGCTTAGTTCCTCTCTTTTTCTTCTCTTTTTGATGTGCAATAAAAACCTTTTAAATCCAAAATGATTGTTATTTTGAAATCCCTTGATCTTACATCCTAAATATTTCTCTAGCCTTTTATATGCTTGAAAGTGACTTGAGAAGGAGTTTTGACCATTGGAAGGGCTAAAATAGCCATTAGAGTGAAAAACTAGCCATTTGAAAAAGTGCAGAAAACTAGCTGTTACGATCACTAGGTCAGCTTAGTTTTTGACTGGGTCGGCTCAGTCTCAATGATTCAAAATTTTTATTTCTATCTTTTACTATCTTCTGAGACTGGGATGGCTACCTTTTTGATTGGGTTGGCCTAGTTGTAACTAGGTTGGCTCAGTTGAAAACTAGGTTGGCTCAGTCCCTTGGGTCATAAAAAATCTTACTTTCTATCCTTTCTATCTTTTGCTTCTATTGAGACTAGGTCGGCTCAGTTTCAGATTGGGTTGGCCCAGTTTGTGTGCCACGTGTACCAAAGATTGTTTTAACTCTTTTTTCTCCAAATTAATTTGTAGGCTAGATTTGCCCTTTTGCCTTAATTTAATCTTTATTATAACCTCTTAAAAGGTGTAATTTGTGAGCTTGAAATTTATGAGCTTTTAAGATATACAACTACACATCCTCACAAACAACATTAGTAAATTAACAATCTATACTCAAATTGATTTTATTATCATCAAAATCAATCTGGGGTCAACAATCTTTCTCATTTTGATGATGATAAAACTTTGAGTATATGCATAATAAAAATAGATGATGTATTTCAATGCATTTTGCCAATATGTATCATGAAGTATTAGATCAAATACATGAGTATATACTTCATGAATGTTCTCAATTAGTCTTTAATTCATTACACATATTATAAATGAGTATTAATATTTCAAGCATCAAATTGATGAGTGTCTTAATAATTAATTCATTAAGCATATACTCCATATTCCTCTCATTAATATTTCAAGTATCAAATTGATACTCCATATTCCTCTCATTAATATTTCAAGCATCAAATTGATGAGCATCTTAATAATTAAATCATTAAGCATATACTCTATATTCCTCTCTTCATTTTTGACAGCATCAAAAAGCTTATGAAAAAATTGAATAAAAATCATCAAAATCAATATATATAAGAATGTATCAAACTAAGAGATGTATCAAATTCAGAAAATCAATTCAAAAGAATGCTTTCTACTTTGAAAACTTATTTTTTTGATTCAAAATATTCTTAGAATATTTCTTTTCTTTTCATAAATTAGTTTGAACTCAAATATCAAAGACTCTTCCTCTTTGAGTGTAATCTTTTTAATCAAAATTTTTAAATATGCACTTTTAAGCTTTAAGAGAAATAAAACTTTTCAAAAGATATGATCATAAAATCAAGTATAATATATACTTTAATATTTAATCTTTCATTTTCTTAAAAAAATTTAGTCAATTAAGTTCAAAAAAAGTATGTATCAAAAATGCATCGAGCAAGTCAATGGTTATAATATGTAGTATCAAGGCAAATGGGAATTACCTATGTAAACTCATTTCTTAAGTAAAAGATTCTTGATACAAGTAACTTTATAGAAAATTCTCAATGCACATCAAAAGTTCTGTATTATATTTAAATTTTTAAATAAGTTTCAAAATTAGAAGTATGGATTAAATTCAATTCTTGGAGAAGGATTATATTTTAAATTTAATTTAACTCTAATTAATTATTAAGTTCATGCAAATCAGCATATGAATAATATCTAAATTCATAAATAATTTTCGCCAATGCACATCATTAGTATTGGCAATCACATTTAAATTAGTTAACATAATCAATATCTCTCCTCCTGAATATTAGAAAATTCATCATATGATATTTTCTCTCTTTTTTTATTATACCTTTTTTTATTTTTATAATTCTTGTAAAATAGATTTTAACATTTAAAATTATTCTTCCCCTTTTTCTTTCAAGTTAAGCATAATTAATTGATATCACATTAATTTTAATTAAAATAAATTTAACTTTTAAGCTCAGATTTTTAAATTTGATTGATACTATGTTAGTAATCATTTTATCTTTGATGTTTTCTCCTCGTTACTTTTGCAAATAAAGCTATTTTAAAATTAAATAAAATTTTAAGAGAACAAGTATCAATTAAGTGAATTAAGTATTAAATCATGCATTCAATTCAAATAAACATAGCATTCACTCATGTAGAAACTAAATTTTTTAAAAACTTACTTTTCATTTATTTCAAAAGATGTTTACAATGATAATAATTTAGTACAAATTTAAAAGTATGTCATATAGATGTACTTCTTAATTTTAATTAATAAAAACTTTAGACTTCAAAAATTTAAATAATATAGTCTTGAAAATACTTCTATTCACTTTGATATTAAAGTAAATCATTCAAATATGTATCACAAGAATTTATGTCAAATATTATAATAACCAGAGTATAGCCATAAAAATTTAGATTTGAGACAAAGCAACTATTTTTTGCCAAAAGATAAATCAATAAAATATAAGGCATATTATAAGCTGTCTAATTCTAAATGAATAAAACTAAAGTTTTCTTTAAATATTTAGCTTTAAAAGCGAATGACAACTTTTTTAAAATATTTTACATGATATCAACTTCAAAAAATTTAAGAAAAGCATTTTTCAAATTTATTTTTGGATATATCATTCAAAGTAAAAAAATAAAGAGATTTGTTTAATATTTCAAAAAACATCTTTTTTTCTTCTTAAGTAGTATTAATTAATTTGAAGCATAAATATATCAATCTTATAATTTATCTCAAGATATAATATCAAAAATATATTCATGCAGACCAGATTATATGCAAGAATATTTTCTTCTTTTTATCAAAGATAAAGCAATAGAATATAAAATGATAATGATCTATTTGATATCAACCATTGAAGTTTTTTATTGAAAAAGTGAATTAATTTAAATTCATATCAAATTATCTTGATAAGTTAATGTTAATTAATATCAACAAATCATGCAAAATAAATCATAGGGAGATATTCTATTTAAACTTAGATCTTCCTTTTCTTAAGAAATGTAATTTAATCAAGTTTAGAAAACATATAAAATTCTTAATTTCATCTCAAATGATATCATATAAGTTATGCAAAACTATATTTCAAATAAAACATTCTTTCCTTTTGCCAAAAAAAAAGAAATAAGAAAATTTAAGCTAAGAATAGACTGTTTGATACCAATTATAAGAATTTTGATGCTGATTATTTTAAGAATCAGTTCAAATAGCAAATTTCTTGACATCAAACATGAAAAATAATTCAATTTTGTATACCCAATATTTTGAAAAGAAAAGGTGATATCTTTAAAAGATCTTCTCCAATTTGATACCCATTGAGTTGAAATAAATCAATATTTTCTTAAGAGATTTGATATCACTTTAAGATTGAAGAAAAATTAATTTACAAATTTATTACTTAAAAATAATATGAATAAAATATGAAGATATATTTTAAATTCAGTTTGATGCCAAGTATGAAAGGCATTCTTCAAGTTGGGGGACAAAATTGATTGAGGTTAAAATAAGAGGAATCTAGATATTGACTCTATGTATTGATCTAACTATGGGATTTCAAATCCTTAGGTGTTAACCTAAAATGCAATGCAACTTAATACATCAAGCATTTTGGATTTTATAATTGATGTCTTGTCTTTAAGTTCTTATTTCATGCTAATTTTTATTAGAATTTTAATAATTTTGCATTTTATAAAAAAATGTCAAACTTAGTTTTACTTGTGTGTTCAGCAATTCAAAAACTTTCATATCCAATTAAGCATCTTTTAATTTAAGTTTATCAATTGCAGAATTGATATAGAAAAGCTATTATATCATATTGAATTTCAAGATAATTATAATTCATATCATAACATGATACTTAGAGGACAGCATATTGATCTCTTAAAATCAAAGTATTTAAATAATTAAAAAGATCAAAAAAGTATGATAAGTAATTAAAAAATATTTTTATTTAAATTTATATTTTTTTGTTATAAGAAATATCATTTAATTAAGTTTAGAAAAAATATGAAACTCTTTGAATTTGACTTAAATGGTATCACTTCAAGAGTATATCAATATGAAATAAATTTAAGACATTATATTCAATTCTTTTACCAAGAATAATGCAATAAAATGTAGGATAAGAATGATACCATTGATACCAATTAAACTAAAATTTAGACAAAATTGGGATTTTCTTGATAATTCAATATCACTTAAAGGTTAATTTGCAAATTTAGCTTGATACCAATCATTTTAGTTTTGAAATGATAAAGATGAATCGATTCAAATCAACTAGTTTTAAGAATTTTGAATTATGAATCAATTTGAATTGATATCGATAAAATAATCAAAACAAATCATATAGAAAATTTTAGTTATTCTTTAAAAAAATTATCTCATCCTTTTCTTAAGAAATATCAATTAATTAGGTTCAAAAAAGATATGTATTTTTAAATTTATCTCAAACGATATTATATCAAAAGATATAGCTGTACAAAATCAGATTTGAAATAAAGACATTCTTCTCTTTTTGTCAAAAGATAAATCAATCAAATACATGATAAATAGTAAGCTGTTTGATACCAATTACTTAAAACTAAAGATCATTTTAAATATTTAACTTTAAAGATAAATAACAATAGTCTTGAAATATTTTACTTGATATCAACTTCCAAAGATTCAAGAAAAGCATTTTTCTAATTTAATTTTCAAAATCATTTTATTAGAACAAAATAAGAATGTTTATCAATAAATTTATTTTTAAGATCAAAGAGTCAATCAAATCAATGATTAAGAAAGATATTCAAATAAATTTAGGAGATTAAAAATTAATCAGTTGGGGGGTATGAAAATCAAACAAATCTAGTATGATCAAATCAAGAAAAATCTAGATAATAGTTCTACGAAATTTGGTTCAACTTAGAAAATTTTAAATCCT
This sequence comes from Cocos nucifera, assembly GCA_006176705.1. Lineage (NCBI taxonomy): Eukaryota > Viridiplantae > Streptophyta > Magnoliopsida > Arecales > Arecaceae > Cocos > Cocos nucifera. The sequence goes on along the minus strand of QRFJ01001109.1, from coordinate 337,600 downwards.
TAAGATAAAACTAAGATGCAATACAAATTAACATTTTAAGCATTTGATCTTTTATGATTGAATATTTAATCTTCAAGTACTTAGGTCATAAAAAAAAAATTTAAAGAATTTTGATAATTAAGTATCTTATGAGAAAATATCAAAATTTATTTAATTTATAAGTTTAGCATCCAAATAGTTTCATATACAATCAAGCTCACAATAATTTAGATTTTTTAAATAATTAAAAATTAATATAGCATGATACAAAGGATTGAACTAGCATGCTAAATTTTGAATAAAATAAAGATCTTAAAATAAATAATCGATATTATATACTATTTTTAAGCAATATATCAAAATATTCAAGTTATTGAGTATGATCATTATAAGCAATGATGAATCATCAAAATCAATCAAACACACTCAATAATTATACTAATTAATAATCAAAATATCACTACTATAGAAACGGGCTACGATAGTGGTTTGTAACCACTGTCGTAGCCCAAAAAATCACTACTATAGGATATGACAGCAGTCAGCTAACTGCTACCACTGCAGCTATTATCGTAGATCTATGATAGTAGTTGTTGCAGTGGTTATGGTTATAAAACCACTATGATAGACCGATCTATGACAACGGTTATGAAACCGTTGTCATAAGCTTATCTATGGAAATGGTTATATAACCATTGCCATAAGTCTAATGCAGTGGTTGAAACATTACCTATAGCAGTGGTTGCCACGTCTACGGCAGCGGTTGTAAAACCGCTATCGTAGCTTTTGAATAATTAAAAAATATAAAATTTTTAATTTTTTATATAGATAAATGCAGAGATATATAACAAAAAATATTATAAACATAAAAATATTTTTAAAATATTAAATTTTTATTGCTAAATATTTTTTTTATAATATTTGTTTAAAAAAAATACATCAAAAGTCTCCTAAATCTACATCATTGTCGATCCTGAAAGATGGAGCACGAGCTGGAGCCAGAGCCGGAGCCAAAGCTGGAGGAGCTAGAGCTAGAATGCATGCCAACATATCCTCAAAGTCCATGAAGGCACCTCCAAAATGCACGCTGAGCATCGACACCATGTCTCTCATGGTGCCCTCCAGATGAGATGCGTGCTCCTCAGCCCGATTGGCCCACATCGCAGCATGATCTACCCAAGCCAATGCCGTCTCAAGCTCCTCTCGACTAACGACACCGGATGCCTGTGAAGAGATGCTCACCTCTAACCAATAGCTAGTCAGCATATGTCCAGGCCTGTATCAGATCCTTCCAGAGTGCTCAGACCCCAAGACCTGAGATAGATGGTCATGGGGGCTAAACATATCCGGGCCCTCACTCACGAGCGCATCTAACTGATCCTATAATTATAAATACAAATAAAATTTTATAAGAAATGCTATAATACTAATCATATATACTAATATATTTAATACTTACAAAAATCCTTCCAATCACGGCGTTCATCAGCATACCCTTCTTGTTCGTACGATTGGATCGAAAAATCTCGCTATGGCTGGGCATCATTTCATCTCTCATCAGCTATAATAATGAATCAGTTTATCAAAAATATGAAATAAATATCAATTTAATTTATCTACTAAGCTTTAAAATTCATTACCTCTCTATGCACACGACTGGCCATTGACTCATGGCTAAGAGTGTGCATATACTCCTGGGCTACCCAATTCTTCCAATTCTGACGAGAGGTAGCCTAACAAGTATTCAAATAAATAATAAATATTTAAAAAATATTTAAATATAATTTTAAGCATATTGAAAAATTTAAAAGTTAGTAATTTTACCTCGAACTCCTAGCTCCTCCAATGTGTAACCATCCTCTCCCACTGACTTGGAGGACAGTCCTGTATCAAAGGAATAAGCTCCTCTGGAGTGCCTCGTCGGTGCTCTAGCTATCCTCTATGGAGCTTAACCTTGTAGCCCTGATACAACTCTTCGATCTTCTTCAGTCGGGCTTCTCGAGTCCTCTCATGATTAGAAAAGTCATACCTCCTTTGCACAAAGTTATCGAAAGTCAGTTATAAAATTATTCTAATCAAACATAGTGTAAACATATAAAATACATAAATATAATTAAGATGCACTTATCCATATCTCCTCCCACACTCGGTCTCTGATAGTATCATCCATCAATCATCAGTCTCTAGGCTCTACGAGAATAATGTCTGACTGCCTCACAAGCACTCCAAAAAAAAAATGTATCTCCCGTGCGGTCTCCCCTACTAGCCTCCCCTTCGGATCATACTATACCATCACCTAATGCTGGCGGTTCCACACATGCACCATACGTGTGGGATCGCAAAATATCCTACTGAATGATACATCTGCAATTAAAATATGTTATGCAAATATATAAGTATATAAATACTATATAAAAAATAAATAAATAATATAATAAAAATATACACTCAGATGTCGATGGAGTAGCATATGTCGGAGATGTGGGTGATGGTAGAGGCTCAGATGCCGGTGGAGTACTAGATGTTGTCGATGGAGTAGATGTCGACGGTGGAGGTCCCTGAGCAGTCGATGTAGAGGTGGATGGAGTATGCTCTGACTGCTCCTGAAATGCTTAACTCCGCATAACCTATCCAAAGGCAGGGATGAAAGCTAGATGGCATTTCGGTGCCATCATGACCTGAAACGTTAATGAACATTAACCAATATAACATGTTGAACAATAATTAAAGATATGCCTAGGTACCATCCATACAATTACATATAAATTTACGTATGCCAAAGATTATGTACACTAATCAATTGATGGATCTATCGCTATGCAATGCAATAAATGAAAGCAACAAGATGAAAGTTCTCTTAGCGGTCGCCACGGCCTACAGCATGGCCTACCGGCACAACACGACCCAAGGCATGAACTATCAACACGGCATGGCATGGCATGGCATAGTCTACCGACATGGCATGGCCCGAGGCATGGCATGGCACGACACGGCCCAAGGCACAGCATGGTCTACCAGTATGGCATGGCCCACGACATGGCACAGCATGGCCTACCGACATGACTCAGATGTGGAGCTCTACGTAGTCATTCGAGGGGTGGGGGTAGAAACCTCTAGGCAATAAATTTAACTTTTTGAACAATAATATTAGCAAGACATCAATAAATAGACTCTAATAATTTATACTGGAATGTTGAAGTCATCTCCTAGTGGCATTTACAATATGGACATCACCATCACTGCTGACAAATGTGTCTGAGACCTCGACAGTACCAGGTAAGTTTTATCCTACATGAGCACTTTGCATGCATAGTCTAACATCGTTATCAACTTCGATATCATCAAAAATATTCCTAGGCACCATCTTCACAATAATATCCCATTGAGGCTCCAAGGGATCACTAACGTAGAAGACTTGACTAGCTTGGAAGGCAAGTATATACGATTCTTCAGTATAGAGATGGCGTTTCATGTTAACGAGAGTAAAACTACACTCATCAGTCTTCATCCCAGACTGTGACAGGTTGTCAAACCAATCATACTTCATTAATGCAATCCTTCTGTTAGAATAATAGTCCAAGATGACTATCTTCTCCATCATGCCATAATAGTTCAAATCCTCCATACGAGACTGTGAATCCCTCGAGCTAGCATAACACCCTATGGTGGCGCTCAACATGATGCCACTATTTTGTGTTGCCATATTTATGGACCTGCTGTGAATATTAAACCTATAGCCGTTAATGACGAGCTATTTATACTCACGCACGATATGATTAGGGTCTATTGAAAAAGCATGTACTTCAAAGCTCACATCACTGAGCAGCAATCTCCACACCTAACTAAGGAGATGATACCTAATTAGTAAACATGTTCAAATAAGTTGTACAAGGCAAGAATATATAATCGCTTATATGGTCTTTAAACCATTCAAAAAATTCTTTGTTGTGCATTTTCTCTTTCTCCTGCATACTTAAAGCATAATATTTTACTCTTATAACCTTCTTGTATTTGCTGCATGCATAAAAAATAAATTTAGATATAATTTAATATTTTTTTAATTATTATAAAATAAATAAGGCTAAGTGACTTACCTTATGTATGGCTCAATGACATCAAAGTTGAAGAGCACGTAGCGGTGTGCCTTATCTCTTTCCTTAATGCTTAAATCAGTGAGGTGGTATGAAGTGAAAAGTCTACCTAACTATGGAATGGACTCAAATGCAAGCTCAATTGGCTCATACTGATCATCCTGATTCCTCATTGATCGATTACGACGTGTCTCAAGCTTGTTTAAGTATATGGTACAAAAATTCATACACTCTTAACCCAAATAACCTTCTACTATGGATCCTTTCGGATGATTCATATTTTTTATATAAGATTTTAGAGTTTGAATATTCCTCTCAGTAGGATACATCCATCGATAAAATGCTGGGCCTCCAAGTGTAACTTCCCCCGCAAGGTGCACGGTAAGATGTATCATAACCATGAAAAATGATGGTGAAAATATCTTCTCCAAATCACATAATATAGTCACCGCCCTTGCCTTCATTTCCTTCACGTCTTTCTTAAGCAACCTCTTTGCACAAATATCTCTGTAAAAATTGTAAAGATGAATAACAACCATTCTGATTTTTTTGGCAACATGCAGCGAATAGCTATTGAGATCAATTCCTATATCAGCACATGATAATCATGAGTCTTCAATCCTCCAAGTTTGACATCCTTACTATTCACATGCTTTGATATGTTGCTTGAGTATCCATCAGGGATCTTTATGTTCTCCAACATATGAAGAAATGTGCATCATTCGGAGGCATTCATAACATAGCATGCATGAGGGAGCCTCCACCGTTCTCCCCCTACCAGCTCTGGATGGAGTGATCTCCTAATACCCCATTTTTTAAAGTCAAATCAAGAATTCAAGTCATCCTTAGTCTTATCTTTGATACTAAATATTGTTGCCAATAGGAGCTCACACACATTCTTTTCAATATACATTACATCTAAGCAATGGCGCAATAAGTTTATCTCCCAATATGGCAAGTCAAAGAAGATGCTCTTTTTCTTCCAATTAAAGGGTGTGTCATCTTTCTTTAATCGACGCTTCTTCTTTTTACCATCAATCGGATCATCTTTCTTAAATTCAACATTGAGACCATCCAACTCTCTAAGTACATCACTTTCAGATATCTAGCTAGGTGCCTCACCTTCTTCAACAGTGCCATTGAAGGAGTATGCATCCCTTCTATATGGATGGTTTTGACGGAGGGAACGTTGATGCCCTATATAGCTAAAGCTCCTCCAATGTGTCAACCTTCTAGACCAAATATTTTTTTCACAAACCAGACATGCTAGCTCACCTTTGGTACTCCAACCCGACATTAGGGCATAGGCTGGAAAGTCATTTATTATCCACAATAGTATTATGCGCATGGAGAATGACTCATTCAGTAAAGCATCAAAAGTTGGAACATCTTGAATGCTCTATAATTATTTTGGCTTGACAATAAGAGGCTGCAAATAAACATCAATATCATTACCTACCTCCATCGATATAGGGATGAGCACTGTCATGAAAGTAAAGGATTTTTTCATACACATCCACGATGGAAGATTGTAAACATGAATAAATACTGGCCATACACTATGGATGGTATTCATATGCTTGAACGGATTGAAACCATTGCACGACAAGCCCAACCTCACATTATGTATCTCATGTGTGAAGTCAGGATGTAATTCATTAAACTTCTGCCATGCCTCTCCATCGACTGGATGCCTTAATGCATCATTTTTTGTTCGGTCCTCTTCATGCCATCTCATGTCCTTCGATATCCTTGCCGACATAAACAACTTTTGTAGTCTCAGAATTAAAGAAAAGTGCCACATCAACTTTGAGGTATACGAGTCGATATGCCATCTTTATTCTATTTTCATCTTGACACACCACACCTCATGCACTCATTTTGGTTGACATCCCCCTCCCAATAGAGCATGCAATCATTGGGACATGTATGTATCTTGGTGTAAGCAAAGTCCAGCTGTTCAATAATCTTCGATGCCTCATAATTATTCTTCGAAATTTATGCATCATCCGAAAGAATGTCCCCCAAAAGCTCTAATATGCAATTCACTCTATTATTACTGAACCCATTAAAATATTTTACATGATACAATCGGATTAAGAACTCTAGCTTCACCATCTTTTCACATCCAGGATACAACGAAATATTATAATCCTTCATCAAGTTGTGGACCTTCTCTACATCCTCATTGTTTGTCATTCCACCAACCATAGGATCAGGCATGGATGTAGATGCACCATCATTATGGCCAATAAATAAAAAAATATCACGAACCATTTGTTCCACTCCCCCATCATATTGATCACCTCCTTGTAGTCTGCCCTCATCATGTTGTTCCAAATAAATTTTATAACCAGCTTTAAAGCCATAAATAGTAAGATGATCATTTACATCTTGACGAGGTAGCCACGGTCCACCCATACACTTTTTATAAAGACATTGGATCAGTCCATGGTCCCTAAATTTTTTTATAGCAAAATCAAGAAATGTTTGAAGTCTAGCCTCATATTCTAATGAGAGCCTGCTAAACTTCATCCACCCCTAATCCATTTTAAAAATGATGATACTGTAATTAAATCATTTATGAAACTTAAATTATATACTAATGCATTATAAATAAATATTCAATAAATGCATCCTATCATTAACTAATAGGTAAAAATAGGTCCTATCCTATTCAGAAATTACATTAATTCTATAGATTTAATACAGTAATCAAATGATATACAACAGGGGTCAAATGAAATTTTGGCAGCATTTTTCCTTAGTTCTTCCATGTAGGGAGAACAAAATGGAAATACTGTCCAAAATTTTATTCAAAATTCTTAGCATACCATTTGATTACTGCAACTACCTATAGAATTATCTATAATTTTCAAACCATCCAAATTAGACAATCAATTGATATTGTACATAATTCTCTCATCCATACAATTACATATAATTGTATGGATGTTGAAGATTATGTACACTAATCAATTGACGGGTCTATCGTTATGCAATGCAATAAATAAAAGCAACAAGATATAAACATCCAAAAATTATTATCCAATAAATTATACAACATGAATTATATTAATAAATAATTAAGGATGAGCAACAATCATAGATTCTATCTCTTATACAAATCTGGATGTTAATCTAGAAACATGAAAGAAGAATGAAGTAGATGATGGCAGCACCTTAGGGCTTAAAGTTGGAACCTTAGAGAGACATCAAATTTTGTTCATACTCATTGAGCTAACTCGCTCAAAAGCCGAGCTGGCTCCATGCCTGAGATGTCTGGCTCAGGTCCTCTTTCAGTCAGCTCAATCTAGACTCGAGCCAGCTTGACTACATATCTGAACCAGCTCGACTGTGTACCATCCTCTATTTTTGGCTGTCTTCATCCTCTCCTGATCTTTTTGACTACCTATCTCCCACTCAATTTCCATCGCCGACGATGCCGGACACCCTCCTTGATCCCTCTCTCCATCTCCCTCTCTCGATCTCATCCTTCATGGAAAAGGTCGGACCCCCTCCCTCCCTCTCTCCCTTTCTCAATCTCCCTTGCTAGTGACGATGGTGAGGTCGAACCCCTCCCTCTCTCACTCTCTCAATCTCCCTCGTCGATAAGACCGGACCCCCTCCCTTCCTCTCTCTCTCTCTTGGTCTCCCTCACCGACGATGGCGATGAGGCTGGACCCCCTCCCTCCCTCTCTCCCTCTTTCTTTCTTAGTTTCGAGTTTCAAAATTGGGTCTGGATATCCGAGATCTATTAGGGTCTGGGTCTAGTACTTCAAGTACGGACCCATCGAATATTTAGGTTCGGATCCAGTATCAGTAATTAAAATTGGATCCAGATTTGAATATTTAGGTTCCAACCCAAACCCAACCCATTGATAGGTCTAGTCCAGTGATTAATAATAATAATATAAAATTAAAATAAAAAATATACCTATGACTATAGAGAGGAGGTCGCACCAAAAGCTCTAAGGATCATTGGCAACAGCGTTGGAGGAAGACGATAGTGCTAGAGGTAACCTGCAAAACAATAGCAAGATAGGAAGATAGGAAGAGAAAGAGAAAGAGGAAAGAGAGGGAGGGGGGCTCGAAGGGGCACCGTGAAGGGGAGGCCAAGGGATGGGGAGGGCAGGGGGTGGGCGAGCGGGGATGGGGAGGGTAGGGGTCGAGCCGACCAGGGATGGGGAGGGCGAGGGGCGGTGGGCGGCCGGTGATGGCAAGGGGTGGGTGGCAGGGGGCAACGACCGGGGATGGGGAGCGCAGGGGTGGTGGCGGCCAAGGATGGGGAGGGCAGGGGCGAGCGGTCGGGGATAGGGAGGGCAAGGGGCGGTGGTAGTTGGGAATGGGGAGGGTGTGCGGAGGGCGGCTGGGGATGGGGAGGGCAAGAGGCAGGTGGTCGGGGAGGGCAAGGGGTGGGCGGCCAGGGATGGGGAGGGCGGGGGGCGGGCGACCGTGGTCGATGATGGATGGAGTCTCACCGGCGATGGAAAGAAGGGGAGAGAGAGAGAGCGCACGAAAGGAAAAAAAAAATAAAGATTTTTAATCTAACCTATGATAGTGATTTTTGAACCACTGTCATAGATCTGTGACAGCGGTTTATAACCGCTGCCATAAATCTATAGCAGTGATTTTTAGTAACCACTACCGTAGGTTCGAAATAATTTTTTTTTATTTTTTCTAAAATATTATATAATTTTAAAATTTAATGCTCATCTTCACCATTCATTATCTAAATAATTACCATTAGAGTGTCGTCACAAAAGATCACCTTGATCCGATGGCCCTAGCTTCATCGATCAGAAAAAATTGAATTCAATGATCACGAATGATGATGCAATGATTGATAAATGGAGACTTTTGATCAATCCAAAAATCTACAACAATGATCTCGATGATATTTGTAGCATACTATCAAAGTTTTACTTCAATCGAATATCGTTATCATGGTCAATTTAGTATGGAATGATTTCGACCGTTAAATTAGAAACAAGTGATCAAAGGGCTAAATGATGTTTGATTATAAGACAATTTTTTAGTTAAATGATCTTTGCTATAATTTTAATTATTTTATATGATGATGATAGTAAAATTCAAATCATTTTTGTATGAACTATTCATGTTAAGCAGATATTTCAAAAGTACGAGCATATATATATAACAACCAATAGAGTTTAAGAATGGTTATCAGGCAACGTATAGTTTTAGATCATTCTTAATTTTACGAGTTAAATTTTATAATCACCACCATCAAAAATGATTAAAGTAGTAGCCAAGATCATTTATAAAAGAAATTATCTCATAATCGGATACCGTCTGGTCCTTTGATCACTCATTTATCATTTAACGATTGAAATTAACCTATACTAAATTGATCAAGATAATGATATTCGATTGAAGTAAAACTTTGATAGTATGCTACAAATATAACTGAGATCATCATTGTAGATTTTTGGATCTATCAGAGATCTTCATCTATCAGATCATCGCATCGTCGTTCGTGATCATTAAAATCAATTTTTTTTGATCGATGAAACTAGGACCATCAGATCGAGGTGATCTTTTGTGATGATACTCTAATGATAATTGTTTAGATAATGAATGGTGAAGATGGATATTAAATTTTAAAATTATATATTATTTATAAAAAAATAAGAAAAATATATATTACAGTGGTTACAAATACTGCCATAGATCGATGTATAGCAACGATTATAAGAAATCACTGCCATAGGTCCAATATGTGGTAGCGGTTATAAGGAATTGCTGCAATAGGTCTGACCTATGGCAGCAGTTATAAAAAATTACTACCATAGGTCAAACTATGGCAGCGATTTATTGTAACCACTGTCATAAATCAGACCTATAGCAACGGTTCCTTATAACCGCTGCTGTAGACTCTATTGTAGTGGTTTTGAAAATTGCTACCATAATATGCGTTGTCATAGGCTCTTTTTGTAGTAGTATATATTTAACAAATAATGATGGCATGATATGAGAAAAGTTTAGATTTCATCAAATAGCATCATCCATCCATTTTCATTTCCAAGGCATCCATAAAAATTTTCTTTCTTTAGTTTCATTGGATCCTTGGTGTACCTGCAAAATTACTTCATAATTTTTGGTACCCAAGTCATCTTAGATCCATAAGAGTTAGTGCTTAAGATTTCTTTTAGAATCCAATTTTTTCTAATCAAAGTATGGTCAATTTTTTTAAAATTATATTCTAAAATTTTATGGCCTACTTTGTTACATTTAAAATATATAATTGAATGATTATTAAATGAAGTTTTACTTAACATATTTTTGATAAATTTTTATTTTCTCAAAGAATTATTATCAATTCCTACTTTATCAAAAATGGTCTTTTGATTATTTATAGTTGCTTGAAGCTTTTGAGATCCAATTGTAAATTTTTCAAGCATAGGCTTCAAGTTTTCAATCTCTTTTCTTAAATTAGTATTTTCTTTCAAAATAGATTTCTTTTCTTTCAACAAGTTTTCTTTTTCTTCAATATAAAATTTTGATCTTTCTAATTTTATTTTTAGCTTAATATTTTCTTCAACTAAAGATTTTTTAAATTTAAGAAGTACTTCCTTTTCCTTAGCCAAAGTATTATTTTCTTTCAAAATATCTTCTTTTTCTAATAAGACCTTATTCTTTTCATTAGCTAAAAGAAGATTTAACTTTTTGAATTCTTTATTTTTTAAACTTAATTTTTTAAATTCATCCATTAATTTATTAAAGACTTCATATAATTCATCAAGTATAAATTGGAAAGAATTTTCTGAATTTATCTTATCTTCATTGGTTATGAGGCAAAGATTTATAGAACTTTCTTTCTCCTTTTTATTTCTTATTTTTTTGCTTTGCTCCTCCTTAATTAATACTTTCTTTTTCTTTTGTTTTCTCTTCTTCTTCTTATTTTCATCCACGTGAGTCATGAGGCATAGGTTGGGTTGAGCTTCCTTAACTTCTTGAGAGCTTGATTCTTCTTCTTAATTTGCTATTCCATAAATTATTTTTAATTTTTTTTATATTTTATTTATTAACATAAATGAAGAAATTTTATTAAACTCATTAATATCTAAGGACCAATAAAGTATATTCATTGTCTTAGCATTCATTTAAATCACTTCTTTATCATGAATCAATGCTTTGGATGTGTGTAGGTCATTGATTATAATTTTTTATAAATTATAGTCATGTACTTGAATGAAGATTTTTATTCTAATTTTTTGATGTATGTAATTTGATTCATTTAATAGTGATGGTCTATCTATGGAATAACCTTAATTAAACAAAGACTCTATTTGGGTTGCCATTGATATTTTGCCTTTATTTGATTGCTAGGTTAATAAATAAATATTAGAGTACCTACTCTGATACCACTTATTACCCAAGGATGGCTACCCAAGAGGAGGGGTGAATTAGATTTATAAAATTTTTGATCAAATTTAACTCTATACAAGTATGTGCTTAACTTAATTCAATTTAATAAAATTAATTAGTGTATGTAGCAGAATCAAGTGTGAATGAACTTAAGAAAGAGTTAATCTAAATTAATAAGTAATTAGCAATTTAAAACATGCAAGATACGTAAAGTAATAGAGAAGAAAATATAATATAAATGCATAAAGATTTTATAGTGGTTCGGTGCAATCCCACACCTACATCCACTCCCTAAGATCTTCTTGAGAATTTTACTATAATCCTAGATTATAGTATATTTTAATTCAGGATCACAAATAAATTTAGTTGATTTTGCCGGGCTCACCAACCATAATCCTGCATTGATAGTTTTTTTGGATTCACTATCAACCCAGTTGATTTTATGAGCTCACCAACTAAAACCTACAAAGTTCAATTTTAGGCTTGGATGGGTCTAATCACCAAGTTTCTTTCTTCCAAAGAAACCTATAAATAAATAAAAATATTAAATATTAAATTCAGCATAAGAAAAAAAATAAAAAGAAAACTCTTTTGAAGCTCAAAGAAGTGGCTGAATATGTGCTCTTTTGAAGCTTCACTTCTTTTTAAATGATGCTGAGAGATTGCTTGAGATGTTGTGGAAGATATAACTCTTGAATATCCTCTAAAATCAAAGCTTAGTTTCTTTCTTTTTCTTCTCTTTTTGATGTGCAATAAAAATCTCTTAAATCCAAAATAATTTTTACTTTGAAATTTCTTGATCTTACATCCTAAATATTTTTCTAGCCTTTTATATGCTTGAAAATGGCTTGAGAAGAAGTTTTGGCTATTGGAAGGGCTGAAATAGCCATTGGAGTGAAAAACTAGCCATTTAAAAAAGTGTAAAAAATTAGCCATTATGGTCACTGGGTCGGCTCAATTTTCAATTGGATCGGCTCAGTCTCAGTGATCCAAAATTTCTATTTTGGTCTTTTGCTATCTTCTGAGACTGGATGGCTATCTTTTTGACTGGGTCAGCCTAGTTATAACTAGATCGACGTAGTTGAAAACTAGGTCGACTCAGTCTCGTGAGTCATGAAAAATCTTATTTTTTGTACTTTCTATCTTTTACTTCCACTGAGACTAGGTTGGCTCAGTTTTAGACTAGGTCAGCCTAGTTTATATGCCATGTGTGCCAAAGACTATTTTGATCCTTTCTTCTCTAAATTAATTTGTAGGCTAGATTTATCTTTTTGCCTTGATTTAATTTTTGTTATAACCTCTTGAAAGGTGTAATTTATCAACTTGAAATTTGTGAGCTTTTGAGATATACACATCCTTAAAAAGAACGTTAGTTAATTAATAATCTATACTCAAATTACTTTTGTTATCATCAAAATCAATCTAGGGTCAACCAATAAGAGTTTACCAACAGAGAGTTTCGGGTGTTCTATAAGGAATGCGGCATTCAAAGGCATTTCATAGTGAAGAAAACTTCACAGTAGAATAGGATGGCTGAAAGGATGAACAGGACTCTCCTAGAGAAGGCAAGATGCATGAGGCTACAAGCAGAACTTCTCAAGATTTTTTGGATGGATACAGTTGATGCAGCGTGCTACTTGGTGAATCAATCACATCATACCAGACTAGATGGAGGTATTCTTGAGAAAAAGTGGTCTAGAAAGAAGATGGAGTTGGGCCACCTTAGGGTGTTTGGTTGCACAACCTATGTGCATATTGCTATTGGTAAGTGGAGCAAATTGAATGCCAGGCCAAACAAGATGTTATTCCTAGGCTATCCATGGAGAGTGAAGGGATATAAACTATGGGATCCCTTGGAGAAGAAGGCTTTCATCAATAGAGATGGAGTCTTTGATGAAAGTTCAATTCTTCAAAGGCAAGGGGGTATAGAAGAACAAAAGGAGCAGTAGGAGGTCCAGTCGGGCAACGATGGATAGCTAACCTCCTATACTATTTTGCCTTTTGTAGGTATATATAGAGGACTTGATAATTAGGTGGAGCACTTTCCAAAGGTATCTCCATAGGTGGAAAGGGCTCAGACAGGAGAAAGAAGCTAGAAGATCCAATAGGAGTAAGTTGGATTTAGGATGGACATCGAGATAATATTACACAAGCCTAAAAAGAACATGTGGCAACCAGAATGGTATGGCTTCAAGGAGTCTATTTCATATACCTTGGTGACTACAAATGGAGACCCATATACCTATAAAGAGGTAGTGGAGAGCTATGATAGATATAGGTAGGTTCAGGCGATGTCCGAGAACATACAGTCACTCCATAAGAGCCGGACTTGATAGTTGGTATAGATACCAAAAGGGAAGAGACCCATTGCATGCAAATGGATCTTCCAATGCAAAAAGGGGCCTTCAGAACAAGAAGGTATCTAGTATAAGGTGAGATTAGTGGCCAAAGGAGACTCCCAAAAGGAAGGCATTATTTCAGCGAGGTCTTCTCTCCAGTCATCAGACACACATCCATTTGGGTGCTATTGAGCATAGTAGCAGCTCAGGATCTTGAGCTAGAGCAGATGGATGTCAAGACAGCCTTTCTCTATGAAAAGCTGGAGAAAAGTATATATATGGAGCAACCATAGTGGTTCACAGAGCTAGGGTCAGAAGAAAAAGTATGTTTGCTGCAGAAGTCATTATATGGATTGAAGCAGTCATCAAGGTAATGGTGCAAACATTTTGATTTATATGTAAGGAACATTGGGCTTTATAGGTATGAGTATGACCCATGTGTCTATGTGAAGACTCTGGAGGATGAGTCTAGGATATATTTACTCTTGTATATAGACGACATGTTCATAGCATGCAAGAGTAGGAAAATTATACAAGAACTAAAGATAGTCTTACCTCGAAAGTTTGAGATGAAGGATTTGGAGCCTATAAGAAAGATTCTAGGCATGAAAATCCTCAGAGATAGAGCAAAGGGGCTGCTACATTTATCTCAGAGTGGCTACATACAGAAGATTCTTGAAAGGTTTTTGATGAAGGAGGCTAAGTTGGTGGTACTGCCACTTGCCAAACACTTCAAACTTTTAAAGACTATATCACCACAGATTGAGGTGGAGGCTTAAGAGATGGAGATTGTGCCATATGCCTCTGGAGTAGAAAGTTTGATGTATGTTATGGTGTGTTGTAGGCCAGAACTTATCCATGCAGTGAGTCAGATCAGTAGGTTCATGGCACAGCCTGGCAAGGAGCGCTGGCGAGCACTGAAGGGGATATTCAAATATTTGATGGGTACAGTTGGAGTCAGCATCTACTATGAATAGCAAGGAGGTGCTGAGGAAAGCTCCAACTTTACCAAAAAAACTCTGGGGTAGATGGAAGGGTATGTGGATGCTAATTTTAAAGGAGACTTGAACACTAGGCATTCACCAACTAAATTTATTTTTAGTATGAATGGGGGTCCAGTCTCATAGAGATCATGCTTGCAGCCAATTTTGGCTTCATCTACTATAAAGGCTGAATACATTAGAGTTATAGAGGTGGCAAAGGAGACACTATGGCTGAAGGGACTGCTATTGGAGATGGGCTTCACACAGGAGGCTATCAGGTATAGTGTGATAGTCAGAGTATATTGATATTGGCATAGAACTCTATCTACCATGCTAGGATGAAGCATATTGACATCAAATATCACCAAATTAGAAAGCTTATAGAAAAGGGTGAAGTGGAGCTAGTGAAGGTGCACACTTTAGGAAATCCAGCTGATGCACTCACAAAGGTTTTTCCATGGGATAGCTTTTACGAATGTATGGCACTAATGGGGATTATAGAATCTAGTATGGAGCTTCCAAGCCTCAGGAGAACAAGAAGGCCAGGCAGAGAAGGAAGCCAAGTAAATAATAGCAGGTTTAGCATCTTAGTCGATCCACTCTGAGACTGAGTCGACTAAGTTGAAGGTGAGTTGACCCAATCTCAAAAGTAGGTCGACTATATCTCAAAGAGAAGTCAAACAAAAAAGTATGCTTTCAGGACTACTGGTATGATACACATCTAAGTCAGCTCAATGCTTCAGTAGGTCGACTTAGTCCTAAGTGAGCCAACTCAGTTTGAGACTGGGTCGATTTAGTACATGGGTAGAGCTACATGGGTTTGCTGTTTGGGTTAGGATTAGGTTTGATCCTAGGTGAATTAAGGCCTTAGTTTAAGAGGTCTTAAGGGGGCTAATCTTTCATCTGGGTTGGAAATTAAGTCCAAAGGGATGTGTGTATGTAAGACATGGGTATACATGGGCTCAGGGAGTGCATCGCATCAAGTTAGCCATTAGGAGTTTTCTTGAGCATTGGGGTTGACCCATTTTGTATAGGTATATATACAATGTAATTATGTCAAGAAATATATAGTGAATGAAAAATTGCTCTTTCTTCCAAGAACCCTAGCCGCCTTTACTCTCTCTCTTCTCTCTTTCTTCTTCTCTTACACAACCTAGGGTATCACTGATCTCCAAGTTTCTTAGTTCTTGATTAATCTTAGGTGTCCCTACACGATCCGGTTTCCATAAGACATTTTACTAACATTATAAATGGCCTTAAGAGTTTGGATAGATCCTATTCTAAAAATGATCTTATGAGAAAAAATCTTAGATCTCTTCCTTGGGCATAGAAGGCAAAGGTGATGGCTATATAAGAAGCAAATTATCTCAACACTTTGTCCCTTGAAGAACTTCTTGGTTTTCTCGTGACACATGAGTTAACCATGAAGCAAAACTTAGAACATGATGCCAAGAAGAAGAAGATCACAGCTTTCAATTCAACAACCAAAGAAGAAAAGGAGAGTGAGGACTTGGAGGAAGGAGATGAAGATGAGGAGTTGGCACTTATAATAAGAAAATCTAGATACTTCATAAAGAAGAAGAAGTCAAATTTCAAGAAAAGACCATTCTCCAAGGATGAGCCAAGTATAGAAATAGAGAAAGATAAAGATAAGGAGCCACCCTCCTACTTCGAATGCAAAAAGATAGGGCACTTCAAGATGGTTTATCTTCTATTGAAGAAATCTTCCAAAAAAATGAAGAAAAAGATGATTGATGATAGCTATTTGGAGTGATAGTGAAGAGTCAAGCTTAGATGAAGAGGCATAAGAAGTGATGAATCTTTGCCCCATGACTCAAGAAGAGATAAAATCTAAAACTCAAACTGATTTTATTTTTGATGAGTTGTAAGATGCTTTTTATAATTTAATTGATACACTTAAAAATCTCACTTTGAAAAAAAAAAAAAACCCCTTAGTCTTCAAATCAAATTTTGATGGAAGAAAAGGAAGAGCTTTTGAAAGAGAAAGAATCTATTCATGAAGAAAATTAGAACCTAAAGAAGGAAAATTCAAAAGTACAAACCCATAGTTGAAAAGTTTACCTATAGTTTTGAAAAATTATAAATGATTTTAAGTAACCAAAGGGCTATTTTTAACAAGGCTGGACTTAGATTTAAGCCTTAAAAGAAACATAAGTTTTTGAAGAACCTTTTTGCAAAAGAATCACCTTCTACTTCACAAAACTTTACTTATTTCTACTATGGTAAAATTGGATACAAAGATTATAACTATGAATTTAGAAAAATGAAAAATGGTCAAAGATTTAAGATGGTTTGGGTTCCTACAGGAATTATCTCTACTAACTCTAAAGGACCCAAAATGACCTGGGTACTAGAAACCTCTACTTGATTTTTGCTTATAGATGTGTCTTACAACCAAAGAAAAGATAGAAAAGTGGTACCTTGATAATGGCTGCTCAAGGCATATGATGGATGATAGAAAGCAATATGTCACCCTTGAAGCTAAAGAAGGATGAGTAGTGATCTTTGTTAATAACGACAAAAGGCACATCATTGGTATTGATAATATTTCCATCACTCTTACTTTGGCAGCTTATGCAGGATATATGAGCTCAGAAGTGGCACTCCCAAGTCTTAGAAACATGAGAAGACAGATCATGAAAAGATGGGAGTGAGCCGAAAGAAGAATCAATCTCAATAGTAAAGTTTAGAAATCGGACCGGCTCAGTTGGAAACTGGGTTGGCTCAGTCCAGAACTGGGTCGACTAGGTCTCAGAGAAAAATTTAGATAGAGAGTAGCATTTTTGGGCTATTGACATGGTACACAACTGGGTGGACTCAATCTAGGACTGAGCTGACCCAGTCGTAGGTTATCCAGCTCAGTCTGAAACTAGATCGGCTCAATTTTTATGGATTATTATTTTATATATATGGGTTGTTTGGATTTGGAGAGTTTTTCTATGAGCTTGGGCTTGACCCTTTGTAAAGTATATATACTAAAAATATGTCAAGATTGAAAAAGGTGCTAAAATATATAGAATAAATAGCTCTTTTCTCTCAAAAATCTCTTCTTCTCTTCTTTATTTTTGATTTATTTGATCGTGCTTCCATAGAAATCTCTAAGAAGTACTTTCTTGTTACTTGGCTAATCACCAACAGCCACACCAATCCGTATGGGAAGAGTGCATATTTCCAACATTTGATATCAAAGCGGTGTTGCATGGAAAGAAGGAAGACACCTAGGATTTACTACATCCAGGATTTGTTGCACTAGATTTTATCTTAAAAACTTCTAGTTTGCTTTATGGTTGTCTCTAGATTGAGGTGGAGATTATTTACATGGAGGAACGGTGATACAGAAGTTTGAAAATAGGATCTAGGGCTAGTTAGATTTTCTATGAAGGATAGTTTTACTAGTGTGTGATCGTGAAGGGTGTTAGGGATCTGTTCTTGACTTGTTTGAAGTCATGGAATCAAGTAGATTCAAGGTGGATTTTGAGAAGTTCGATGGTAAGAAAAACTTTATCCTATGGCAACCAAGAGTAAAAGACTTGTTGGTTCAGCAGAGGATCTACAAGATCTTGATAAAAAAAAGGCTGAAAAAGATCAATGCTGAGGATTGGGAAGAGTTGGAGGAAATTACTTTTAGCACAATTCGAATGTGCTTGGCCGATCAGATTTTGTTCGAGGTTTGCACAGAGACTATAGCAAAGGGGCTCTAGGAGAGACTGGAGAATACGTACATGGAGAAGAACATAACGAACAAGCTATGGTTGAAGAAACAACTATATAGTCTGAGGATGCCCGAAGGTGGAGATCTTGTTGCACATATCCAAAGGTTCAATCAGGTGTGTTCTGAGGTGATGAGTTTGGATGTGAAGATCGATGAGGAGGATCGAGCATTGCTACTATTATGTTCTCTTTCAGGTTCGTATGATGGTCTCATAACAACTCTAGTTTATGAAAAGAAGATCCTAAACTATGAAGAAGTTGTTGGTGTGCTCAGATCAAATGAGCAAAGGAAGAAGATCTACAAGAAAGATCCTAAGTCTGAGATCTTGGTTGTGAACGAAAGATAGAAAAGATCAAAGGAGAAGATAAGAGAGAAATCCAAGGATAGGTCAAAGTCTCACGATCAAAGAAAGATGACATTAAAATGTTATAAATGTCATCAGCCTGGATACCTGAGGAGAGATTGTCCCCTTTTGAGATCAAAAAAAGGGAAGGTCGGCAAGGGAGATGATATAGCTTCTATGAGCAGTGGAGAAGACCTGCTAGTTGTATCAGATGAATCCACAGAGTGCGATACTATGTGGATATTAGATTTAGCATGCTCGCACCACTATACTTCTCATCGAAAGTGATTTGCTACCTACTAGAAGGCCGATGGTAGAAGTGTCAGCCTTGGAGATGATCACCCGTGTAAAGTATCTAGAATTGATTCTATCAGGATGAGGATGTACGACAGGATCATTCGTACATTATCAAATGTTAGGCATGTATCGGAGTTGAAAAAGAATTTGATTTCTTTGGGCTACTTGGAGGAGCAGGATTATGCTTTTAGTAGCCAGGCTGGGAGTGGATGTCTGAAAATTTTCAAGAAAGTTTTGGTGATGATGAGAGGTAGAAGACTGAGCAACAATCTTTACAGAATGAAAGGCTTAGTGGTAAATGATAGTGCAGAGGTGTTAGCAGCGGCACGGAAGGAGCAGATTTTATATCGACTGTGGCACTATTGGATGGATCATATGAGTGACCATGGGCTTACAGAACTAAGCAGAAGAGGTATGATCCCAGTCTTGAAGAAGGAGGGCACAGATCTTTATGAGCCATGTATCTTTGGCAAATAGCATAGGATGAAGTTTGTCAGAAGTACCAAGCGCAACGAGGGAGTGCTAGATTTAGTGCACTCAGATGTGTGGGGATCAGCTAGAGGTGGGGCAAAATACTATGTTACTTTCATTGATGATTTCTCAAGGAAGGTATAGATTTATCTTATCAAAGAAAAATCAGAGATGTTTACCCAGTTCAGAGCTTGGAGAGCTGAAGTAGAGAAGGAGTCAGGGAGACAGGTAAAGTATCTTAGGTCGGACAATGGAGGGGTGTATACTAGCCTGGAGTTCAGGAGGTACTGTGAGAAAAATGGCATGAAATGCCATTACATGGTGAGGATGACTCTCCAGTAGAATGGTATCGCGGAGAGGATGAACCGAATACTAATCAAGAAGGCATAGAGTTTGAGGCTGCAGACATCACTCCTAAAGTTCTTTTAGGGTGATGCTCTAACTTTTTTTTATTTTCTTATGAATAGGTCCCCTCATTATAAGCTGAATGGAGGCATTTCAGAAGAGGTCTGGAGTGAAAAGAAGGTGAAGCTTGGCCACCTGAAAGTCTTCAGTTGCACAGCCTATGCACATGTGGAGGCAATCGGGAGGAGCAAATTAGACCTTAAATCTCAAAAGATGACATTCATAGGGTACCCACAAGGAGTCAAGGGTACCTACTATGAGACTCTCAAGCATAGAAGTTAATGATCAGCAGGGACATTATCTTTGATGAGAAGAGCATCTTGAGGAGGTCTGGGATAGATGGAATTGAAGAAATAAAGGTGAACAGCAGTGGCCAATCAAAGAATGATGGAATGTAAGTTACATCTACTTACAGAAGTGTTTCTGTTGAGTTGGAGCTGGGCAGAAAAGTATTATCTCAGATTGAAAATCAGCATGGAGGGCTGGCAATTCAGACAGATGTGCAGGAGCAGCCACAGACATCAGACAGAGATGTGCCAGTTGGAGTGGCTTTGTACAAGCCCCAGCATACTATTAGGAGACCAGTCAGATATGGCATTGATGAGGTTATCTCCTATGCACTCATCACTGCTAATGAAGATCCAAAGAATTATGCAAAGGCCATGGAGAGTGAGGATCATGATTCGTGGATGCAGGCCATGATAGAGAAGATGGAATCACTTGACAAAAATTAGACATGATAGTTGGTGGATCTTTCAGAGGGTGCTCGACCTATTGGATCAAAGTGGATGTTCATAAAGAAAAAAGCACCTTCAGAACAAGGTGGAGTCAGATTCAAAGCAAGGCTGGTAGCAAAGGGATACTCATAAAGAGAAAGGATTGACTACATAAAAATTTTCTCTCCTATGGTGCATCATACATCTATTCGAGTTTTGCTATCACTGATGGCACAGCATGACATGAAATTAAAACAGATGGATGTGAAGATGGCCTTCCTTCATAGGACTTTGGAGGAAAGAATCTACATGAAGTAGCCAGATGGTTTCATTGAGATGGGATAGGAAGAAAAGGTGTGTTTACCTAGAAAGTCTTTGTATGGCTTGAAACAATCCTCTCATCAGTGGTATCGAAAGTTTGATAGCTTTGTCTTGAGCCTGGGTTTCAGCAAATGTGAACATGATTGTTGTGTCTACATCAAGGATGTAGATGAGAAGGATGCCCTATACTTGTTATTGTATGTAGATGATATGCTCATAGCCAGTAGAAGCATGGATGCTGCGAAAAGATTGGAAAGGGCATTATCATCTGAATTTAAGATGAAAGATTTAGATCCAGCTGAGAAAATTCTTGGAATGAAGATTTACAGAGAGAGCTACAAAGGAGTGCTCCATTTGTCATAAGAAAAATATGTCCAAAAGATTTTGGAGAGGTTTGGAATGGAGAAGGCCAAACCTGCAGAGATGCTATTATCAAGCCATATGTCTCTCTCCAAATTATAGTGCCTCCGATCAAAAGAGGAGAGAGAGTACATGGAACGAGTCTCTTATACAAATATTGTAGGCAGTGTGATGTACACTATAATGTGCTGTAGATCAGATATAGCACATGCTGTGAGCATGGTTGGTAGATACATGGCTAACCCTTGGAAGGAACACTAGAAAGCATTGAAATGGATATTGAGATATCTGCATGGAACAAGAGATTATGGTTTGGTATTTGGTGGACAGCTGAAAGAATTTGGAGAACAATCTGTGAAGATGTGTGAAGGTTTAGGTCCTCTGAAAGAATTTGTTGATGCAAATTATGCTGGTAATCTTGATACAAGGAGGTCTACTATTGAATACCTCTTCTGCGTATATGGTGGATCAGTGTCTTGGAGATCAACCCTTCAGCCAATCATGGCCTTGTCTATCATAGAGGCCAAGTACATTGGGATAACTGAGGCTGCAAAGGAAGCCCTTTGGCTTAGGAGGTTGATTGATGAGTTGGGGGTCGAGTGGAGCAAGGTTATGCTATTCAATGATAGTCAGAGTGCTCTGTTGTTGGCACAGAACCCAATCTATCATGCACGTATAGACGTGAGGTACCACTAGATCGAGAGCTGATCAAGGAAGGTAAAGTGAAACTGATGAAGGTTCATACCGCACACAAAGCATATAGACGTAAGGTACCACTGGATCGAGAGCTAGTGGAGGAAGGTAAAGTGAAACTGATGAAGGTCCATACCAAGGAGATTCAGTCTGATGCACTCACGAAGGTACTCCCCAGAGATAGTTTTTAGAGATGTGTGGCATGGATGGATCTGTTGAGAAGAGATGAGTTCACAAGAACTTGGAAACACTAAGATGGAAAATGTGAGCTCAGAAGTGGCACTCCCAAGTCTTGGAAACATGAGAAGATAGATCACGGAAAGACGGGAGTGAGTCGGAAGAAGAATCAATCTCAATAGTAAAGTTCAAAAACTGGACTGGCTCACTCTGAGACTGAGCTGGCTCAGTTGAAAATTGGGTCGGCTTAGTTCAGGATTGGATTAGCTAGATCTCAAAGAAAAATTTAGATAGAGAGCAGCATTTTTAGGCTGTTGGCACGGTACATAATTGGATCGGCTCAGTCTGAGACTGAGCCGACCCAGTCGTAGGTTAGTCGACTCAGTCTGAAACTGGGCTGGCTTAGTTTTTGTGGGTTATTATTTTATGTACATAGGTTGTTTGGATTTGGAGAGATTTTCTATGAGCTTTGGCTTGACCTTTTGTGAAGTATATATACTAGAAATAGGTCAAGGTTGAAAAAAGTGCTGAAATATACAGAATAAAAAGCTCTTTTCTTCTGAAAATCTCTTCTTCTCTTCTTCTCTATTTCTTGATTTATTTGATCATGCTTCTGTAGAAATCTCTAAGAAGTACTTCCTTGTTTCTTGGCTAATCACCAGCGGCCATACCGATCCACGTGGAAAGAGTGCATATTCCCAACAGGATAACCCCTCAGCGTAAAGATTTTTCTATCTTTGGCTGCTTGTGCAGGATCTAGCTTGCAGGATTGACTTAGAACCATCCACTCCATCCTACCTAGAGATATGATTCTCAAAAAAATCTCTTCATGTATGATCATTATAGATTGAGAATATTTCAAAAATTTTCTCTTGATCAAATCAGATCTGATATTTTTCAGATCTGATTCTTATTATTTTAATAAATAAAATAAAATTAAATAAATTAAATCAAATTTAATTTACCTTGATTTGGGTAATCCTATTACCCTGTTGATGATCCTGTATGCAGCGGAAGGTTCTGGATCTAGCCACGCAAGCGCCTGGCCTCTACCGGTATCCACTCGGGTTGGATCTGGAGATCCTCTTCTTCTCTATCACATCTCCAAAAATTAGATCTGGATCTGATCTGGAGGATCTTCAAAACTCCTTTTGAAGATCAGCAGTCGTCCTTTGCAGCAGCGCAGCCTTCTTGCTTTTGATCGCCTTTCTTTGATCTGAATCGCACCAACCAAGCCCAAAACTCCTTTTGGACGTGGAGAGGAGAGGGAGAAGAAGAAGGTTTGGCATGGAGGAAGGAAGGAGAGGCAGCCTTGGGGCATGGCTGGAGAAATTCTATCAAATTAGGGTTGGGCGCAGGGTCTTATTTATAGACTAACTGTGATCCAACTCCTCTTCTTCCCAACCAATCACAACCCTTTGTGAAATCAGATCTAAATCTGATTGGTGGGAATAGAGTCCCTGATTCCTCCTTAGATGATTCCTCCTTAGAGGGTGCCTAAGACCAGTCAAAGTTGGTTCTTAGGAGAGAACTCTAATTGGAATCCAAAAAGGAGATGGAGTCCCTATCCAACAAGGACTCCTAGGCGCCTCCAACTTGGGCACACGCCACCCTGGGCGTGCGCCCTCTTCCTTGCCAGGTTCTGGCAGGGGGACAAGGCCCCCACCAGCTCTCCAATAGGTGCATGACACATGGGTCAAAGTGTCAATGGTCAACATTTGACCAGTCAAAGGTCAGACTTTTGACCAAAGTCAAAGAACAAGAAATGGCAGGTGACCAAAAATGGCAGGTAATGTCTTACAAAATAAGACAACCTTTTCTGACTTGGACAACCTCCAGTCAGACCATATGAAGGCCTCTGATTGAGCACAAACTCCTTTGGCTCAGTCAGGACAACTTATTTATGATAGTAAAAGAAGAACGTTAGGTTCAATCGAGTGCTAGCACGATTTTCCTTGAACCTAATTGAATCTCATTCAGATCAATTGAACTAGATCAGTTCAATTGATGATCACCAGATTCAAACCCTTGTTTGTGTGACCCAGTTAGGTTCAGTTCTGTATGGTAATGGGATATGTCATGATCTCTATCATCGACATCATCGAAACTCCTTTCGATGGATCAGAACTCTTCTGATTCGAACAGCTAGAATGATCGATCATCTAAATCATTCTAATTGCTCCCAAAATCCACCAGTGACACCTAGCAGTATATGGTGGCAACCCATCAGAGCTGAATGCGAACCTCTTGGTGCAGCTACCTGTGTGATTAAGTTCTTCTATCTTGAGCCCCGATCAGATTAGGGTTAAGGTGAACTCGTCAAACCCTAGTCTCTGTCATATGATGTAATCATTCGATTCGAGTCCGAATGTGAAAATCTAAATAGAAACTCTTTCTATTATTTCACTCTGCCATGGCCATGGGCTTCTGGACTTGATTCTCATGATCATCATAGGGCTGCTCCTCTACCACCGAGGTAGATAGATTCCATCTTGATGCATCCAGTTCCTACAATGAACATGCTATAGCCAACATACACCTCAGGGTTCCATATGGCTAGGAGACCGAGTAATGGTGTAGTCAAACTATAACACCCTCAAGGTGAACTGCCGATGCACCTCAGGTCAAAGAACCAGACACACTACTGCAGCATCGAGTCAGTCATTGACGAGAAGGTAGACTTCCCTAATGACTACTCGAGGTGGTCACGCTCAGTGCCCTCGTTCTCTAACGAGTACCTGTACTCTCGCTCCGGTGTCTCCACACCGTAGACTCAAGACTCATCTACTAAAGAGAAGCGATTGTACACCAACCTTCCGGATCAATCACCATCCTCGTGATGATCCTATGGTCGGGAGCATTTTATGAGTTAATAATGATTATTCATGTCTTAAATTTTCAACTCTTGAAAATATGAATTATCATTACCATTAACTCAAAGGATGTATCACAGACACTAAATACACATATGTGATAGAAAATAACCCATTTTATTGATTTATAGTCAAAATTATAATTTTGCCCCTAGAAGTGTATTACAAGTGTCAGCCAATTCTGGCTTCTAGGGCACATATATCTAACAATCTCCCACTTGTCCTAAAGCCAATTGGCTACAAGTCTAAGTCCCATCTTCTCAAGGTGGGCTTCGATCTTCTGCTGGCCCAACGGCTTTGTAAGTGGGTCTGCCACATTATCTGCGGAGTTGACTCTCTTGACCTCGACGTAACCCTTCTCGAGGTAATCGCGGATGAGGTGGTATCGCCGCTCAATGTGCTTGGATTTCTGGTGAGACCTCGGCTCCTTAGCAAGGGCTATGGCGCCATTGTTGTCGCAGTATAGAGAGGAATGGCATCTGATGGCATTACTCCGAATTTCTGCAGCAAACTTCTTGTACCAGAATGCTTCCTTCGCAGCCTCTGATGCAGCGATATATTCTGCTTCCATGGTGGAATCTGCTATCACCGTTTGCTTGGAACTCTTCCAGCTGACAGCACCACCATTGCACACAAACAGACTCCCAGATGTCGACTTTCGATCATCTATATCGGACATGAAATCCGAGTCTGTGTATCCCTGGACTTGGAGTTCTCCATTACCAAAGACCAACATCATATCCTTAGTTCTTCTCAAGTACTTAAGGATACATTTCACAGAAGTCCAGTGTTCTTCACCTGGATTTGACTGATATCTGCTTGTGACACTCACAGCATGGGCTATATCAGGTCGTGTACATAGCATGGCATACATGAGGCTCCCTATTGCAGAAGCATAAGGGATCTTGCTCATGCGTTCTATTTCCTCAGGTGTGCTAGGGGCACATCTTCTTGGAAAGATGAATACCATGTCTGAAGGGTATTAATCCCCTCTTAGAGTTTTCCATACTAAACCTCTTTAGTACTTCCTCTATGTACATCTTCTGTGAAAGTCCTAGCATCCTATTCGGTCTATCCCTATAGACCTTAATTCCTAGAATAAAGGATGCTTCACCTAGGTCTTTCATGGAGAATTCCTTGGACAACCATATTTTGACTGATGGTCAACATGGGAATATCATTCCCAATAAGGAGGATGTCATCCACGTACAATACGAGGAAGACAACAGCGCTCCCACTGACCTTTTTGAAAACACATGGTTCCTCTTCATTTTTGATGAAACCAAACTTTTTGATCACATCATTGAAATGAGTGTTCCAGCTCCGAGATGCTTGCTTAAGTCCATATATGGACCTTTGCAGCTTGCAAACCTTGTGATCAGTATCACTGGATGTGAAACCTAGCGGCTGTTCCATATAGATATCTTCCTCAAGATATCCATTTAAGGAATGCCATTTTCACGTCCATTTGCCATATTTCATAATCGAAATAGGCTGCAACAGGCAAGCAATGTGCGGATGGATTTTAGCATAGCTACTGGGAAAAGGTATCCTGATAGTCAATGCCTTCGCATTGACTATAACCTTTTGCCACTAGTCTAGCCTTGAATGTCTCCACATTTCCATCTGCACCAATCTTTCTCTTGAAGATCCATTTACACCCAATAGGTACTATACCTTCTGGTGGATCTACCAAGGTCCAGACTTGGTTTGAGTGCATCGAGTCAATTTCTGACTGCATTGCCTCTAGCCATTTCTCGGAGTCGATATCTGATATCGCCTCGTTGTAGGTTTTGGGATCATCACCATGAGCACCATTACCTATGAGGAACATTTTCCTCTACATCCTCTGAAATAATACCTAAGTATCTTTCAGGGGGATGGGAAATCCTTTCCGATCTACGAGGTGGAGGAGGTAGTGAATGGATTGGCTCAACCTGATTTAGTTTCATTTGGTCCATAGCTCGTTGCTCTTATGAGACTTTCTCTTCGAGCTTAATCTGCTTTCCAATGCCGCTATCTTGAATAAATTATTTTTTAAGAAAGATGGCATGATGACTCACAATCACATTGTGATCTTCTGGAATGTAAAAATAATATCCTAATGACTCTTTAGGATAATCTATAAATTGAGCTCTGAAGGACCTAAAGTCTAACTTATCTGCTTGTTATCTTTTTGTTAGATATATGTGCCCTAGAAGCCAGAATTGGCTGACACTTGTAATACACTTCTAGGGGCAAAATTATAATTTTGACTAAAAGCAATAAATGGGTTATTTTCTATCACATATGTATATTTAGTGTCTGTGATACATCCTTTGAGTTAATGGTAATGATAATTCATATTTTCAAGAGTTGAAAATTTAAGAAATGAATAATCATTGTTAACTCATAAATTGCTCCCGACCATAGGATCATCACGAGGATGGTGATTGATCCGGAAGGTTGGTGTACAATCGCTTCTCTTTAGTAGATGAGTCTTGAGTCTACGGTGTGGAGACACCGAAGCGAGAGTACAGGTACTCGTTAGAGAATGAGGGCACTGAGCGTGACCACCTCGAGTAGTCATTAGGGAGTCTACCTTCTCGTCAATGACTGACTCGATGCTGCAGTAGTGTGTCTGGTTCTTTGACCTGAGGTGCATCGACAATTCACCTTGAGGGTGTTATAGTTTGACTACACCATTACTCGGTCTCCTAGCCATATGGAACCCTGAGGTGTATGTTGGCTATAGCATGTTCATTGTAGGAACTGGATGGCATCAAGATGGAATCTATCTACCTCGGTGGTAGAGGAGCAGCCCTATGATAATCATGAGAATCAAGTCCAGAAGCCCATGGCCATGGCAGAAGTAAAATAATAGAAAGAGTTTCTATTTAGATTTTCACATTGGACTCGAATCGAATGATTACATCATATGACAGAGACTAGGGTTTGACGAGTTCACCTAAACCCTAATCTGATCGGGGCTCAAGATAGAAGAACTGAATCACATAGGTAGCTGCACCAAGAGGTTCGCATTCAGCTCTGATGGGTTGCCACCATATACTGCTAGGTGTCACTGGTGGATTTTGGGAGCAATTAGAATGATTTAGATGATCGATCATTCTAGCTGTTCGAATCAGAAGAGTTCTGATCCATCGAAAGGAGTTTCGATGATGTCAATGATAGAGATCATGACATATCCCATTACCATACAGAACTGAACCTAACTGGGTCACACAAACAAGGGTTTGAATCTGGTGATCATTAATTGAACTGATCTAGTTCAATTGATCTGAATGAGATTCAATTAGGTTCAAGGAAATCGTGCTAGCACTCGATTGAACCTAACGTTCTTCTTTTGCTATCATAAATAAGTTGTCCTGTCTGAGCCAAAGGAGTTTGTGCTCAATCAGAGGCCTTCATATGGTCTGACTGGAGGTTGTCCAAGTC